>CAIGQZ010031558.1:3199233-3233444 GCA_903798205.1 Danio tinwini | reverse complement strand
CAAATTACAAATATATAATATTTATATTAACAATAATATCTGTGTCTAAATGATGTCTAAAACATTCTAGTGCCATTATACTTCACATATGTTACAAATAATTAGAGTTTGTAACATTATTGACTGCAAAACTGATCTTTATGACGATTTTAGCATATACAATATTTATAATATCAATATAAAAAATAGGTTTGTGAAGGTTAGTATGTCCTTTATAGCAGTGTTTCCCAACCCTGTTCCTGAAGGCACACCAACAGTACACATTTTCAACCTCTCCCTAATTAAACACACCTCAATCAACTCATCAGAGCATTAGAAGAGACTCCAAAACCTGAAGTTAATGAGAAGATAAGGGAGACATCCAATATATATACTGTTGGTGTGCCTCCAGGAACAGGGTTGGGAAACACTGCACTATTTTGTAACTAAATGTATGTCTGCAAACATTATAATGGCTAATACAGCAGTGAAATGGAAAGAAAATTCTGATAAGGATTTCCATAAAATGATCAAAATCATGCAAAAATTAGTCAAACGAAAAGGGAACTATAGGAAGAGGCAATGAACATGCCAACTAGAGCATATCTTTCGCCAAGATTACACTGTGCGACGAGCAGACGCCATTGTGCCTGAATTAATTGCTTTAATAAAGGCTGGAGAAGTTTGCAATTGGCATTCGCAGGTATTTCTGGAGGGTGTGAAATATATCATTGTGGTGGTCCGGCGCTCTTTCTCTCTCTCTCTTTCTCTCTCTCTCTCTTTTTCTCTCTCTCTCTCTCCAGCAGACAGAAACATCCCGGTGCTTCCACATCTGAATATTAATCTATTTTGCTATAAATATTAAAGTAATCTGTACCTTTTAAAATTCTTTTCATATTCAAAGTTCCCCGTGCCATTGATGAGCGCGACCCAGGAGAGAGCGGCCCAGACACGGCCTAATACAGAGACTAGTTGATAAGGATTCCTCTCTCTCTCTCTTTCTCCAGTCCGGCGGGATTTCCTGATGCATCCGACGTGTCAGAAATAATTAGGTTTTGTCAGATTTATCATGGTAGCACAAACCTCTCTCCCTGCCAAGGGCCCCGAGATCATGTTAAGCCTTGTTTGTGTATGACAGAGTTATTATTCTTGTTAGTAACCTCACTTCCGCCATCTTTTTCCGTGTTTTTGCATTTATTTCCTCCTTGCATTTATTGACAGTTGGTAAAGATATTCATCCATTTGGAGTTAAAAACATGGATCATGGTGTCCGAGGGAACTGGCAGTCTGAAGTTGATTAATGGTGGAGTCTTGCTGCAGGTTGTCTCCTCACTTGAGAAGTGCCACCGCGGCCCCTGCATATTAACGAAGGCCTGCACTTTCTATTAACAAGATAAAAAAAAAGCTTCACTCGTCCCCCACCCAGCCAACAACCGCACCCCCCCATCGTTGCTCCAGGGGGCGAGAGGATGAGAAATTCTCCATTATTTATAATGGGGCTGCAGCTACTCCTTTTTTCCCTTTTAAATAGCAGGTGCCATCAGTAAACTTCTCAGCGGCGAGCATATTTTACTGTCAAAGCTTTCGCTTTTCCACATGCGCTTCATAAAGCAGGCTTTAATTACTGTTAACTTTTCTGTTTTTGCTGTGTTGAATGCATGTGTTTTTGCACAGCTGATGAGTTACAGGTTTTAACTTGGATTTTAAATTTGAAATATAAGGCTTTTAGATGCTTTCGGGAATGTTTGATTCTGATTGGTCAATCGCTTTACAATGTAGATTGTGTCAAAGCAGCTTAACATAGAAGTTCTACTGTGTCAGTCCAGTTTTCAGAGTTGAAGTTCAGTTTAGTTCAGATCAGTGTGGGTTATTTTCACTGCTGGAAGTACAAACACATCAACCAAATCCATCGATGCGCAGCTTCATAAGCCTCAAAGCAAGCAAGCCAGTGGTGACAGAACAAAACTTCACCAATTGACGAAAGTGAAGGGTTTAAAAAACCTTGAGAGAAACAAGAGCACATCCATTTCTCCTCTGGCCATAATAGCATGGCTACTATATAGCATGGCTACTGCTGTATTTTAGTGCAATATAATCATTGCAAATGGTCAAGATCTTGATGATGATTACTACTACTACCACTACTACTACTACTACTACTAAGTAGCATTCAAGAGTTTAGTGTCATGTTAAAAAATTGTTTATTTAAAAAATATATTTAGAAAAGACACATTTAACTGATCAAAAGTGACGTTAAAAATAAAAATAAAATGTTACCAAAGTACAAATTTTGCAAATTAAAGTACAAACTTAACACTGTACTTTAACATTATATTAATGAATTTAATCCTTACATTTATATAGCACTTTTTCTAGACACTCACAGCGCTTTATGCATTTTTTTGGGGGGGGGGGGGGGGGTCTCCTCATCAACCACCAGTGTGCAGCATCCACCAGGAGTCATCCACAGCAGTCATATTGTGCCAGACCACACACCAGCTGATTGGTGGAGAGGAGACAAGCCAATTATGATATGGGGATGGCCAGTGGGCAAATTTGGCCAGGATGACGGGGTTAAACCCCTATTCTTTTATTGAAGGACATCCTGGGATTTTTAACGACCACAGAGAGTCAGCACCTCAGTTTAATGTCTCATCCAAAAGACGAAGCTCACTGACCAGTATAGAGTCTCCATCAATATACTGCGGCGTTAGGCCCACACTGACCACAGGTTGAGCGCCCTCTGCTGGCCTCACTAACAACACTTCCGGCAGCAACCTAGCCTAACTAAAAGAACATGAAAAAATCTATCAAGATTCAGTGACATCGCATAAATGAATTACAAATATTCATAATAATGAATTTCAAAATATGTTAAACGTTTTTTGTTTTTGTTTTTTTATCAAATAAACCCGAGTTCCTTGAAAAACATTCACCCCATTTACCCTTCTTTTTATCCATGTTCACGCAGGTCTTTCACTAAATTGTATTCTTTTTTTTATTCCTCCCCTTAGGCCTCCCATTCATGTCAAGGAGGAGCCACTAAACATGGAGGACGAGGACTGTCCGATGTCACTGGTGACCACAGCCAATCACAGCCCTGAACTGGATGACGACCGGGAGCTTGAGGAGGGCAACCTATCGGAGGACCTGGAATGACTATTTTGCCCCACCCCTCCGCTGGGGCTCTGCCCCTTTCAGGCCCCGCCCCTCAACTAAACCACAAACACAGCAAAAAGACTGGACGCAGAAGGCGGGAGTATTTATTTAGCATGCATCTGGAGACTGGCCTTGAAGAAAATCTATATCGCAGATCTTTAGGGACCACAGATGGACAGACACGAGAGACGTCTGCTTTTTAAAAACAAACATACGAAAGGAAGAACAACAAAAAGGACAAGATTTCATCCGAATCCGCTTGGCCAAAATTACACAACGAACACGAGGCTCACGGAACTGAAGTGAAACGGGAGCGAGTGCGTTCTGTAGAAAGCCAGCGGCCACATATACTGCCAAAAAAACAAAACAAAAAAAAGAAGTTTTAAGTTTGTGAATATCCAAGCCACAGTAGTCGTCGGTGTTAGATGCAATTGCTGGTTCAATTCAAGTTGTTGCTCTGTTCTTTTTTTGCACATGAAGTAGTATCAGAAATTTAGTGTCACTGCCTGTATGTCGACGAAATTTTAAAAAGGAAAAACCAACAAAAAAAAAAAAGCTGTTTTCCGTTGTTGTTGTTGCTGTTAATTTCCTCCCCCCCCCCCCCCCCCTCATCACTGTTGTTTTGTTCCTCCCGCAAGCTTAATTTCATTCAGAGTCATGTTTGCGACACCACCAACTGTAAATGGCATTTCTTAAAGTCACGTCAATAACACAACCGTGGTATCAAGACTGTTGCAGCCGTCCAAAAAAAAAAAAGTACACAAAAAAAAAAACGTAGGTCTCGCTAGCTCTGCTTCTGCTGAAAACGTGACTTGTGATTCAGTTGCATCTGGAAAAACAAAACGCGTTTCTGCACACTCTTCTAGTCTCTTTACCTCCTTGTTCTAAAGCTTTGTCTACCTGCAGAGAGTCACAGGCAACAGCTAGAAACCAAAGCCAACACTATCAACGGCCAATAGCTTAGACAGAAGCCGCCAGACTCTTTAGTCAGTCTTCTGTGACTAGTACAAAGAAGCTTTTCCTTATTTTGTTTTTTTCACTAACTACCTTCGAATAACCTCTGGGATTATCTCCTTTAGCCCTGTACAAAGATTTGAAATGGTTTTGCTGTAATTTGATCGACAGACGGAGTGCTCGCTATGGCCTGGATTTTTCACCCAAAGTCAGGTAGAGCAAGAGAGCAGCTATAAATGGATCATGACCAAAATAACCATTCGTGGAAGTGCAGAAATTGAGTTTAATTTAGTATCATTTGCGTAAAGCATCTCGTCATTGTTGTTGTTTTTTTTTTTCTACTAGTGAAATGTACTGTTCATTGTGACTGTCCGACGTGTCATGTCTTATATCCGTCAATTTACTTCAGAGCCGAAACCGAAAAATATAGTAACCAAACTCTAAGATATCTAGTGAAGCCAAAAAAGTCATGATTTCAAGTCGAAGTGAAATGATGTGGCTTGGTTATATTGTAGAAGCAAATAACAGAGCCATGACAGGAAGAGGACAGGAGGAGTCCTTTTCCAGCTGACGTTTGCTTTGCTCCATTGATTCAGACTCATTGTATAATTCATGGCTATATAGACACGAAGGTTTGTGGTTAGACCATGTATGGTGTATAAGTAGCAACCGGTTATTTTGAGGTAAAACAGGAAGTGATCGCTCACTTTTATTTGAACGTCGCTGACGTCATCGAGGAGAAGCGGTCGTTGCTTTAAAGTTCCTTTTCAGTCAGTCAAACCAAAGTAATACAGATTTCTGCCTCTACAGTTGAAAATAACGCAAAGCCTGTTTCCTTTTCTTCTTTCTCTTTACTTTGATTGTTCTCTAATGCAGAAAGCCCATTAGAAACGGATAACTGCTTTGTGTTGTAACCGATAATGTCAAACTTTGTCTCTGTGTGTGAAACATACTGTGCAGTTGTTCCCGTTTTATGCCAAACCTAGGGTTGGCTGCTAGTTTAGCGCACACGCAAACACACACACACACACACACACGCTAATAAGACAGCAGAGCTGGATCCAGGGACAAAGCGTATCCCTTATCCTTTGCTGGAGTCAGCAAATTGACTTGAAGATGACATTCATAATAATTTTATGGCACCAAATATAAGGACGCCACGTCTTTGAATAAGAAGATACAAAAAGGGTTCTCCCACTTATCCAAAAAAAAAAAGGCTTCTACCTCTTCACAACACAAGAAAAAAAAAGGCAGATTGCACGAGTCGCTAGAACGCCACCGACACATTTTTCCAACCCCATTCACGCTGGACCTCGCCAAAAGCGCCAGTTTACATTCCCAAAGGCAGATGTGGAAGGTTTGCATTGAACTAGTTTGTCCTCAAGACATTTGTAGAATGAATATGTAAAAAAATACCTGTAAGGGGATGATATTGTGTTCTTAAAAATGCATGTCTAAATTCATTTGGTGGACTGGAAATAAGAATTAATAAACACATATGATGAAAAAAATGTCAGGATGATGATGTTGATGGACTAAAGTGTGCATACCTCAGCTATACTGTTTCCGCGGGGAGATGATGATGATGATGATGATGATGATGATGATGATGATCGACAAAAGAAACTCTCAGCCACAGAATGCATATTACCTGTAGAGTTTGCATGGGTTTTGTAAAAACATTTTAAAAAAATGTCTAAAATAGTTGCTTGCACATAATACCAGAAGAACCTCCAGGTCGGCAATCTCCTTCAATAGATTTTAGGATTGTCCGGGATTTTTTTCTGGGATGATTTTGTCTGTATTTTGATAATTGTGCATATTATGTAAAAAGATACGAAAAAAAAAATGTTGGTGGACCCATGAATTTACCAGACATTTTTTTCTAAGCTAAAAAGATCAGTGTTTTTCTTTTCTTATCTTTTTTTTTTCCTGAATTTCCTGAATTTTTACTGTTCTCTCATTGCTTGCTAAGAATAGCAAACCTGCTTTTTCCTGCATCTGCGTTGCGTAGCTGTAAGGCTTTTCCTAATGTGTGTATTTATTGCTTGTACCTCTGTGCATACGTTCTGAAGCATTACGTCTGGCAGTTGAGTCATGTATCCTTTTTAATAACTATCATTCTCCGGGAATATGATCCCCTATGTATACAGTAAATTGATGCTGTAGCAAAAACAAAAAACGGAAAAAAAAACAAAAAAAAAACATGTTTATGTAATTGGTGAATACCTTTTGTTTGTTTTTGCCTTTTGGTTTGGTTTCGAAGAATCGAGACTGTTTTTTGATACTTTTCATTACCGTGTACTGTGTCCATATGTTACGGATTTCTGCGAGAGTAGAGGTCATGATTGAGAACTGTAACGGCCGTTATTATTTTCTGTATTCATGGCTTTTCACTGCTGAATAAAATAAAGGACCAAAACTAGGATTTGAAAAGCAACTGTCTACCTCCAACATCAGGGAGTTCTTACTTTTTTGTACACATATATCTTTTATCCTACAAAGACGCAGCCTGTGGAAATGGGGCTGCATTATGCTTTTATGCAACGTGGAGGAATTCGTCGCAGGAACTGAGAGAGACAAAAAAACAGAGAGAGAGAGGCGGGGAAAAAACAATAAAAGTTTAATAGCCGACTTACATGGTTTTGTTTCGACTCCCAGCACCTCAAGTGTTGTTTAGATGGTCCGTGCAGCCAGAGGTGCGTGTAATGGACACGGCCCATGTTCTTTGTCCTCGGCTTTGATCTGAGGAGAGCACGGCCCGCCGCAACTTACTTGAAAAGGCTATTTGTGGAGCAGCCGAGCCTCTGCGGGGGACACAACACATCTTCAGCGCGTTTTTGCTGCTTTCTTCTAGCCCCCAGTTGAGTTGCAGCGAGTGTTTACTGAAAAAGCACAGATAGAAAACTGCTTTATTTCACAGAAATAATGTGTAGTGGCTGAGCGTTCTGCGTTGCATGCTTCAAAGTCCTCGGTTTTTGAATGTGCAGACATTGTAATCACTGTAAAAAAAAAAGAAGAAGACGAAAAAAAAAAAGATGGATAACGCATCCATTGCAGAAAAGTGAAGCCAAAACTTATCAGGTATTTCTATCATCTTGCTGCAGTGATGTCATTTGGAGCCAGAGCCTGATCTCACGAGAAAACGTAACAATTTTACATTTTGTCAGTTTAGTGGCGAATTCGTACGAGTTCAGTTGTACAAATATATACGATTTTAAAAAGGAGGCGTGGCACCAAACCACGCCCCTAAATCCAACCATCAATGGGGGATGAGCAAATTGTAGTAAATTGTACGAATGAGATTGTATAAATTAAATTCATACGAATTAGCCACTAAATCAAAGAGTTACGAATTGCTGTGAGATCGTGTTGGTCTGCACGCAATCATGGCACACATTGGCTTCAAGATTGACATTTTTAATCACAAGTGGAATCCACTTGTTAAGTGTGACGTCACGTGAAGGGGTCCAAGCACCATATCAAACTGTATGGGGAGGCTCATGAAATGGTAATAATAAACATTTACAAAGCGATGTAATGCCTTCGAAAATCACGATCACAGTATATATATATATCCATGCCTATTATCAGATGACCAGATTGTGGTTCATTTTTTATATTTTTATATAAGACATGGTGTTGTGGACACCATGATTTTAAATAAAATTGACTTATAATTTGTGATATGACTAAAAAGCGGTCATAAACTAATATTTTCTCAATTCAAATGAGTAGCAGCTTGGACCCAGACACAGCATTCCATACGTCACCGATATGTCATGACTCAACAAGCGGATAGAGTATAAGGTGTAAATGTTGAAATGTTTTAAGCTTGTCCACTTTATACCATGTCCAGAGCTTGTTGAAAACCCATTTGGTCTGACTGATGCACAGTCAGTCAAATGTGTTCAAACAGCCTTAAAAGAACCCTAATCATTATCGGGCATGTTTGGAAAGCACCCCTTGTTCAAACATAAAGCCACAACATGATCCAATCTATCAAATCGGATCTTAAAATCAACTATAAATATGGCCCAAAATAAAAATTCAGGCCTGAAACCAAAAATAAGAATTACTTAAAATTATGGAAAGCATTTTAAATGAACTTAATTATTTATCTTCACCCCAATCATTTACATAGAGAAGATGGGAATTATGACCTATGAATCTGAATAGTGAGGGAGAACAATATGGCAAAAACGTATGCTATTGATTGAAACATTAAGGTTAAGTCTGTTTCTATGTCTTTTAACTAACCTCCACAATCCTCCGATGCAATTTCCTTTTGAGGTTTCTAAAAAAGGCTTTAAATATTTGGGCATTTTCCTCACTCACCTCCAATTTTATTGAAGCAAATTTTCACATTTTTAAAAAATTGACAAAAGACTTGGGAAAGTGAACCCCTTCGCCAATTTCTCTCCTTTGGAGAGTTAATGTTATCAAAATGAACATACCTCCTTGACTAAATTACCTTTTTCAAAATCTTCCATGCTATTTAGCTTTTTTAAAACATTAAATTCTTACATATGTTGTTATATTTGGAATAATAAGCAACAGAGAGTCTGTCTTTCTAAACTTTGTAAACCAAAAGATCTTGGAGGTATATCCTTAGCCAATCTCCAGCTTTATTACTGGGCTGCTCATCTCAGAATGATAACAAGCTGGGTTATGAATAGGGTCGCAACGATTATAGATTTTGGTTGTACGATTATAGTCTGAGGAATAATCACGGTTATCACAATTATTATACATTCATTATTAGCGTTTCAAAACACTACTAGTTTAGAAAATCACATGAAAACTCCTTAAATTTTAAAGTGTTATTTATTGCTGCTCAGTAACTAAAAAATATAACACAAAATAATAATAAAAAAACAACAGTTCATTTCTCTTTGGACTTAAAAATAAGTGAATAATTTTAGACTGAAAATAAATGACAGAACAATGAATAAATAATCATAACAAAACAATTGTCTAATATAAATCTAAGCATCATATTAGCTAAGTATTCCCCCTTGTACGATAAATGAACTTAATTATTTAAGTTCCCCTTGTAAAGAGAACAAATGTAATCAAATGCTGCTGCACCTCTGTCTGAAAAGCATTTTTGTTCAACTATATTATCAACTTGTTTGGTAATTTTTATTTAGTATTTATTTTAGTAGAAATGTGTATAAGCTATATATATTCCATATAATGTATGAAGCTGAATGGTCATTTCTTGTCATGTGACATGCGGTGTGCTCATGCCATTCTTTCAACTAGATGCGCCTAGAAAACATGAGTGCGTCGTGCCGCGTTATTCCCAATTTGTACGCAAAACAAGAAATAACGAACTTGCGTGTGCAAAAGACGCAACATGTGAACGGCCTTTACCTAATAGCCTCAGCCATAGTTAATCCAGTGTGTGTGTCTACTAGCCTCGTTGTATGAGCTTGGAACTTTAAACCAGCGCACAGTTGGCATAACTTTGTGTAGTTGCAGCAGTTTTGTGTCGTGTGTTGAGAAACCTTTACGATTAATTAATCGTGACGAATTAAAGCGCAGTTAATAGTGAAATCGGTTAATCGCTGCATCCCTAGTTATGGATAGACATTAGGGTTATTTCAAATGACATAAAGATTGTTTTTTAACCCATATATTGTCATATAATCTGTAGTTTGTGCATTTAAAGTGAGCACAGAACAAAAAAAACCCCGAAACGTCTTTAAAATTGCACACTGTGCCTTTAAGACAAGTATCCGCCTGGGTGTTAAACTTTATTTCTCATTCTGGTTTTACACCGATCAATCAAATGAACTCTTTTCCCAAGGAAATGGCACGTTTTACTCAGGGTCAGTGCAGACAGATGTGATTCAACCTCATTTCTGTCTTTGAAATTGAAATGCGTTGACCACAAATTTGCAAGAAAATCTTAAAAAAGGCGCATAAAATTGTAAAAAGCTAACTTGTCAAAGTCTTAAGCAGGTGCTCGGGCAGGCCGTGATTGAACCCAAGTCCCTAGTGTGACCTGCTGCTCATTTTCATGCATGACGGTTTTATCTTGACTCCGTCAGTGGCTTTTCACTCTGAAGGGATCTGACTTTACCACAAAGCCCCACGAGAATATGTCATTTAGCAGGTCCTCAACTGGTCACTGCCATAAATTTGGGGTTTTGTAGGATTCACCCAATGAGAACGCCCAGTTTGCTGCAGTTACTCCATCTTTTTCAGCCGCGCTTCCTCTCAGGACACTATTCTTCCATGCTTTTTATGCACTTGGAAGTGTTTGTGAATTCAAGTGAGGGATGGCATACGACGTGCAACAAGGGCCGCTGTGTACCACACAACATCAGAGCGAGCGCAGACATTAAAGTGTGAGCCACATTACAGACCCCTCTTTCAAAGGCTATGAAATAATAATGGCTTGTGGTTAGAGGTATCCGTGAGTCACATTCGCTGCTTTTCATAAAGTGGAGTTATTTACAGAGCAATGAATAAAAGAATGGGATAGCGGTGCAAGCCTTTTCCACATGAACTGAGAGAGCTGAAATAGGTCAGCATGCATTTTGTTTCTATAGGCTGAGGTCTCGTTTGAGAGCCTTGTCAGACAATACCAGTCTACTAGGCTAATAACGATCGAATGCACTCATTATTTTAAAGAACTCTTCAGGGATTAAAATACATCATAATATATAAATTAGCTGAAATAATTATGTTTACCATAAAGCACTTACAATTGATGTCTTTAACTCATGGAATTATGCAATCTCATGTTAATGTTGAAGCTTTTAGACACTTTAAAAATGACAAATTTGTTGACGAAAAAAATTTATAAATGTGATGAAACAAATGTATAAATGTATAAACAGGGCCGGAGCAAGCTGAACTGCCGCTCTAGGCAATGGACTAGCACGCTGCCCTCAACCCGAAAGTGAAAACGAACCTGACCAGTTCATAAAGTGAGGACGGGGGGTTGATGTTGCGGATGAGTCAGTACGTTGGGTTGGGCGGCGGGGAGCGTTTGCCGCCCTCACTATTATGCCAGACCCCTATTATGAAAGTGTTCTGTTGATGTTGTGAATGAAAGTCAGTACGTTGGGTTGGGCGGTGGGGTGCGTTTGCCGCCCTCATTATTATGCCGCTCTAGGCGGCCGCCTAGGTCGCCTCTATGGACGTGCCGGCCCTGTGTATAAACAAATGGCAAAAAGTACATAGGTGACTTACTAGTGAGATTTTGAAGTGCACATAGACGCTTTACTCTCCCATGAGGCCATACCCTGCTGAAAAATCCAGCTTAAACCAGCCTAAGATGGTTGGCTGGTTTTGGCTGGTCAAGCTGGTTTTAGTAGGTCAACTCCCAGCCTGACCAGCTAACACCAGCCTGGAAATGGCCAAAACCCCTCTAAAACCAGGCTGGTCGACCAGCTAAAACCAGCCAACCATCTTAGGCTGGTTTAAGCTGGATTTTTCAGCAGGGAAGTAGAGGGTCTGTGAATAAATGAAAAAAACAACAACAACTGAATTCCAGAAGACATATTTAGCACTTACAAATCAATTGCTTACAAAATAAGTATCTTCTTAAGAGATTATAGATTTCCTTCATCTCAACAATGTTGTTCTTACCTTGAGGGAGGTAAGTAGGCCTAAAGGCACACCAAAAATTATCAACTTCAATTATCGTCAACTTTTTAAACCAAAAAGCGCCAATTCAACATGGTAAAATGACAAAAAAACAGGTTACAATAGACACTGACGGATCCTCGTCCAACCAAACCTAAAAAAATACATTTTAGCCTATTATTTAAATGTCCTTTCAAACCAAAGACTGTAACTATAGCAATTAATTTTGTTAATAGTCCTAAATACGACAATAAATCCACAATATAACCAAACAGAAGACTGGTTAAGATAACTGATAAAACGCTGACAATCAGCCAATCAGCATCAACCTTTTTTTAATGGCGCGAGTTTTTAAGCAGATGACAGCGTGACTGCGCGTGCTCTTGAAACAAAGCCATTTCATCGTGTGCTGGAAGGAAAGGGCGTTTAAAATGCTGAAAAGAAGCTGAAACGTGACGAAACGTTACACAGAAGTCTCAAGGTAAGTGATCTTATCGTATTTACGGGTTTTTCTGTGACTTCCGCGATGAGTAAACCAAAAACGAAACTATAACAAGGAATTGGGCTTGAATAAATCACAAGTGTAATTGGAGACATGATAAAATAGCGAAATGGAGTATAGTGTAATGAACATTAAGTCCTAAAAGACTGTAAATATGAATCTATACAGTATATTATGCGTGTCTGAGCAAACGTGTGACGCAGATTACTCACGCTGATGACGTTCTTCATTTCGCTGTCATCATGACCACCACTATGAATACATCATATCAGCACACGATCTTCATCTTCAGTTTCTGAAGGACTTCTGACGATCATTTTATTGTTTTATTTGTAAAGAGATCGTCATATAAAATGCGTTTTCATAACAACCTGTCAAAATAAGAGTTGTTTGTTTTACTTTCACTTGTGGAAGTGCTGGCCTCTTGCTCTTGTGCCAACCTAACAATATGGCTACACAAACTAATAGGCTACATCAGCAAAAACAATAACAACAATAATATGTAGAATTGTGAAAACTTTTTAACAGAATAATCATGTTTAGTTCTTCACTCAAAAAAAAAGGTTAATTGCAAATTGTTAAGATGAATTTAAACAAATAAATTAAGTTGAACATTTTATACTAAATATAATTTGTTTCAATTCAGCCCATATAATTGTTTGCAACCACTTTCCTTAAGATAAATAATAAAAATAGTTTTAAAATGTTATAAAAGTATTTTTATGATCATATATATATTTTAGTGCTGCACAATATATCGCTTCAGCATCGATATGGCAATGTGAGCATTGGCAATAGTCACATCGCGAGTATACGAAATGTTGAGTCTGGATTATAATGTATTATTTCGCAAGTGTTTTTTGTGGCCTGTGACTTAGTGAGGGTTTTAAAAAGATTCAGGCGTAAGAAATTGTACCGTTTGTAACTTTGACCAATTAACAACGATTAATTTTGTTGAATTGTTTATAAAAAGAAGACTATGCGGTATTATTTTACAGTTGATTACTCAATTACTTGTATACCTGAATACAGTCCGACTGCTCAGAAAGCAATAAAACGCTTTATTAATGAATACAAACTTTTTAATTTGTTTTCTTTATTGAATTTATATATGCTTGTAGATTGTTTATTATATTTTATACACTCCCCTACAGAATCATCCCAGTGAATCTAGAATAATAAATTCTTTTCAAATACTTATTCAACTGATCTAAGTGAATGTATATCACAATAGATTTCACAGAATAAAATAAATATTGCAATGTTATATTTTTCCAATATCATGCAGCCTTATATTTAAATCATAAATATAGTAAATAAAATGTAATAATTTTTTAAGTCAGATTGTATGGAACTGTAAATGCATGTTTCATTATTTCAATTCATTAGTCAAGAGTTTTTATTATGATTTGATTTGATTTATTTAGAACAGAAAAATCATACACAAAACAATTCTTTAAACAAAATCCATTTCAACATGGTCGAAATGGATCGGGATGAAGCACAAGCTTATTATTTTCCCCACCCCATTATCGCACACATCCTTCATTTATTACTTCAGCTTATTTCTTATTTAACTTATCTATTCTTTTTGCACGAGACACATGAGTTTTACATGAGGCATATTTTATGCTTTTGGCATTTTTGACATATATGTTTGATTCCATTTGTACGTTTACGTTTTATAACATAGACCCCACTTATGACCCAAAAAATACATAGTATTGCAAACAGCCATTAATTGAAATTTCATCATACCTTTCCCATCCTGTTCTTTTTCAATCACTTCTATAAATCTTCATATTCCTTTAATAATATATATATATATATATATATATATATTTATACACATTTTTTAATTGATAAATATCCTGACATTGTTTGAGAATCTGTTCCAGACTGTTCCATAATTTCACATCACATACAGACATACACACATGTTTTTAAAGTTGTCCTTGTTTTTAACCTCCTAAAATTTTGTTCTACTCTCAGATTATATCCCCCGTGTCTTTCTTCCAAAAACTTCCGTAAGCATTTCGGAAGTAATTAATTCCCAGCTTTAAACAAAAATTGTGCTGTTTTAAATTTAACCTTATCATTGAACTTAAGTGTCTTCAATTAAAAAAATAAAGAATTTCTATGCTCCCAATACCCCACATTTTATATCATTCTTTTATTTTATTTTTTTATTGGGATCATATAAATACAAAGAAATTGAGAAACAAAAAAAGACAAACAAAAAAAAAAACAACAACAAAAACAACAACAATACAGTAAGGTAATGGCAGGTGCGTGTGTGTGTGTTTGTGTGTGTGTGAAGGTAACATGGTGGACAAGTCAGGGTACATATATAAGGGTCAATAACAATCAACAAATGAAGCAAGTATCATCGATATAAATAAACAAATAGAAAGAGAACAGTCAGTGGTAAGGAGTGACAACAATGTTAGTAATGTATGATAGTAATAATGACAGAAAAAAAGAGGACAATAGTAATAACTGAAAACAATAATAATAATAATATTAATAAAAAAACAAAATACTACTACTACAGAAAGTTACTAATATTACGACTAATACTGCAGCTGCTACTACAGCCATAGCCACTACTACTACTACTAGGGTCTACTACTATTGATATTACTACAACATCTACTACAACTGATACTACTACAATGACGTCTACTACTGATACTACTACAACATCTTCTACAACTAATACTACTACAACAACGTCTACTACTACTACAGCAATTTTCTATCATTCTAATAACTTTGTTTGTATTGTTCATAAGGACCGTACGTTTATTTATATATGTATGATTTATATGTATTCCCCCAAATTTCAACACAATAACTCATATATGGCAACATAAGTGTGTTATATAATACATACATTGATTTATTGTCCAAGATAAATCTTGCTTTATACACTACTGCTACATTCATTAATTTTCTTTTCAGCTTAGTCCCATTATTAATCAGGGGTTGCCACAGTAGAATGAACCGCCAACTTATCCAGCATATGTTTTGCGCAGCGGATGACCTTTCAGCCAAAACCCAACACTGCGAAACACCCATACACTCCTACATTCACTCACATACACTACAGCCAATTTAGCTTATTTAGTTCACCTATTGCTCATGTGTTTGGACTATGGGGGAAACCGGAGCACCCCGAGGAACCAACATGAAACAGAATTTAGAAAAAAAAAATTCATAGGGCCTTATTTAGTCGTAAAGTTACCACATTTAAAGTTATTCTTGGGCCTGTACTTCCAAAAGAAGTGTATTTTAATGTGCATATTTAAATTTTTACATGCATTACTACATTTTTACATGCATATTTTCGCTGTTTGTTCAAACTACTTATTTAAAATGAGCTGAATCAACAAAATTCTTGTGGGTTTTTTGGAAGCAACTTATTTATTTTACATTAAATCCACTTAAATTTGAGAAAACACCTCAGTTTTAACACTAAAGACTTTTAGCATGAAGCATTTTTAGCATTATTTTAGTTTCTTTCAAACAGCGAGGCCTGTTAAAACTATTGTGTAGCGGTCAGATCCAACTTTAATATGACAGTATGTATATACAACAGCCTAATTTAGTTGTCTCTCAGAGCAAAAGACATCAAAAATCACGTCCCGTTCTGAAAAAAAAAATTGGGTTTAGAGATTTGGAGGCCAAAAGTGTCCCTCTCTGCTCAGCCCTGACATTGTGTTGGTGCTCTCCATCAGGGACTTGCCTGCGGCTGCAGAATCGCCTGCTAAATAGTCCGAGGCGATGGCAACGCTAATTGAGATCATCATTATTATAATTGCAGCTCCTAAAAAAGTGTGTCTTAAATAATTTGCATTGCTCTCGAGTTGATATTGGAACACACTGCAGAAAATAATTGCATGGCTGCGAGGCACGTTTGGGTTGGACAGCTCGCTCTCTGACTATCTGTCTCTCTCTCTCTCTATCTGCCCTCCCTCTGTCTCTCCTCCTCAGGGTTGCTGGTGTATAAACCCTGTCTCCTGCTCTCAGCACAGGATGGCCCCATTACTGATTTGCTTTTCTGCATCGCCACAAAAAAACCCTGACACATTATAGCACAGATCACTGAGCCACTTAAAGATGCAGACAACCATTTGGATTAAAATGCAAGAGTTGGTGTGGTCTAAAAATAAATAGCATGAGAAGATTGTTTGCATGATTTATGGAATGGAACATTTAATGTAAGGCTTTAAAGAACAAGCTTTAATGAAATTAAGAGATCTCAAAAGATAGAGATTTATTAAAGCACATCAGCAAGGGAAGTTTATTTATACAGAGCAGCAGAATGATAAACAACGATAATTCAAAGTAAATTACATTTGAAGCAGGCAAATTCACTTATCAAAGATGTTTTGTTTAGACTTCATTGTGACGGAATTATCATGAACACTCGTTGACACTTACAAGGTTTCTGTATTTTTTATGCGTTGCAAAGAAATTAGTCCACATATATTGTGTGTGTACTGTGTATATAATTTCTTCACACCCACACACAGTTAAGATTTAAAATTTTTAATATGCAGTATAACAGATTAATAATATATCTATTTAAATGAATAACATTTTCTATTAATAACTTTGCATGCACGCATCTGATCTGTGTGAAAGAATATTTGAAAAGCAAATACAAGGAAGTTTATTTAGCATAATAATACACTGATTATTAATTCAACATGATTTATGTAAAAGTTTTGTATAAAACTATATATATATGTACAGTTGATATCAGAATTATTAGCCCCCCTGTTTATTTTTTCCCTCAATTTCTGTTTAACGAAGAGAATTTTTTTTCAACACATTTCTAAACATAATAGTTTAATAACTCATTTCTAATAACTGATTTATTTAATCTTTGCCATGATGACAGTAAATTATATTTGACTTGATATTTTTCAAGACACTTCTATACAGCTTTAAGTGACATTTAAAGACTTAACTATGTTAATTAGGTTAATTAGGCAGGTTAGGTTATTGTATAATGATGGTTGGTTCTGTAGACTATTGAAAACAAATGTTGCTTTAGGGGCTAATAATTTTGACCATAAATGGTTTTTAAAAAGTTAAAAACTGCTTTTATTCTAGCCGAAATAAAACAAATAAGACTTTCTCCAGAAGAAAAACATATTATCAGACATACTGTAAAAATTTCCTTGCTCTGTTAAACATCATTTGGGAAATATTTCAAAAAGAAAAGAAAATTCAAAGGGGGGCTAATAATTCTGAATTCAACTGTATAAACAATGTAATTTTATGGTTTTGAACTCATAATATTAACCATTATAGTAATAATTGTTATTACTATTATTTCTTTTAACTATAACTATTTAGGGCGGCATGTTGGCCCATTGATTAGCACTGTCACCTCACAGCAAGAAGGTTGCTGGTTCCAGTCCCGGCTGGACCAGTTGGCATTTCTGTGTGGAGTTTGCATGTTCTCCCCGTATTCGTGTGGGTTTCCTTCGGGTGCTCCAGTTTCTAATACAGCCCAAAGACATGCACTATAGGTAAATCGAATAAACTAAATTAGGCTTAGTGTATGAGAGTGTGTGAATAAGTGTGTATTGGTGTTTCCCAATACTGGCTTAGAGCTGGAAGGGCATTCACTGTGTAAAACATATGCTGGAATAGTTGGCGGTTCATTCCGCTGTGGCAATCACTGATAAATAAAGGGACTAAGCCTAAGAAAAATGAATTAATGAATGAATCTTTTAAAAATATAAATGTATTTTTTATAATGTAATTTCATGTTTTTTAACCAATAATATTAATAATTATATATTTTACATAGTATATACTACTTACAATTTGTACTATACACACAATACAGTTGAAATCAGAATAATAATAATAATTATTATTATTATTATTAATTAGAACTATTATTAACTTAATAATTATTTGTTTTTCTAAACATTTCCCAAATGATGTTTAACAGAGCAAGGACATTTTCACAGTATTTAATATTTAATATAATACATTTTTTCTTCTGGAAAAAGTCGTATTTGTTTTACATCGGCAAGAATAAAAGCAGTTTTTAATTTTTAAAACCCATTTTAAGGTCAAAATTATTAGCCCCTTTAAGCTATTTATTTTTTTGATAGTCTACAGAACAAACCATCATTATACGATTACTTGCCTATATACCCTAACTTTCCTAGTTAACCTAATTAACCTAGTAAAGCCTTTAAATGTCACTTTAAGCTGTATAGAAGTGTCTTGAAAAATATCTAATAAAATATTATTTACTGTCATCATGGCAAAGATAAAATAAATCAATTGTTAGAAATGAGTAATTAAAAGTATGTTTAGAAATATGTTTAAAAAAATCTTTCAGTTAAACAGAAATTGGAGGGAAAAATACACAGGGGGGCAAAAAATTCAGGGGGTTTAATAATTCTGACTTCAACTATATAAATAAAGTACAAATTCTGTGCCCCACGGGAGACTTTAGAGCCTGCTGTTCAAATCAGAATGGAAATCAGATTAACTCTCTAATCAAATAAATGAACATATTAAACACTTTACCCACATATATCTACATCAAAATATGAGATTTGATATTTCATAGAGGTCTGAGTAATATCGCTCACGGACCAGCGCTATCAATTTCAGGGCCGACCTCGGGAAACAGACCACGACCTAATTGCCAATTCATCAGAATTTATTAAAGAATGATTTCAATTACGCACCACTAGTATAGAGTCCTGATGCACCAAATTAAAATTAAATTAGGACACTCGATTGTATATATATATACTTTTTTTCCTTTTTTCATCCAGAAGTTCTGAAGATGAACTTTCTGTGTTCGGCCTCAGCCTGAAGTGGAGGGGGAAATAAAAGGAGGAAAAAAAACAGTCTGGCATTAGTGAGGAATAGTGGGTTAAATCACTTACTGAAGATTTTTAATGACATTTCAGTGTTCCGCGCGTAATTACTCTTCATCTAAGATATCCCATAATGATGTTGGACAGTCTTGGTTCAGGCTCGCTGGCTCGCTTCATTAGCGTGTCATTCCTATTTCACGTCAGAAGATTTAATTGTAATGCTGAATATGCACAGCTCGCCGCGCCGGCCTAATCAAAGTGGATCCACTTGTATTATTAATATCGGAATATCGGACGGCTTGCTATTTTTTTATAAATAAAAGAATACAGATGCATAAATCAGCTGTCATTTATTAGCATGACGCTGGCAGGCGCGCTCCTCGCCGGTGCATTCATCAAGATTGAGAAGAGAGGGATACAAAAAAGAGGGGAAAATCCTGCATTAAATATACATACTAATTTTTGCATGAAGTAATCAGATTATGGAGCAGGTGACAGTGGGCACTCGCATTCAAATGATTGGCAATAATGAGGCATGGAAAGGTGCGGAGAGGGAGAAAGAAAGGGTGAAAAGACAGGAGGAGACGGATTAAAGGTTTATGTTGAATGGAGAAGTCTTGCCATTTCTTCCAGCAGAATATCTTTTCTTTTTTTTTTTGTCAATGCTTCTGCTGACCAGTGTTAAAAATGCAGCCGTGTGTTTGGATGTGTCTCTAATCCGTCCGGATGAACCTCTCGGATAGCTGGCATTCACTCGCCATGACTGGAGGATTTAAATGGCATGACTCCTTAGAGATTAAAGCAAATATCTTTTCTGCAGCAAAATTAACTCGCTTTTTTTCTTCTCTGGCTTCTGAACGCATACACTGGGTTTGTCGGCGGCCCAGAACATCACATTAATAAGATTTCAAAATGTACATCTTATTAAATTATAAATCTTTCAATTAAAACACTCTTAGAGCACAATTAATAATGTGAATTTGGAGCGGAGTAATGTAGTTTGATCAAATGTAGTTTGCATATGTGTTTGGCTATTTAAATATTTAACAGATATATGCAAATATCAGGAACAGGGCTCCATCTTCCTTAAAGATGCTGTAATGGGATTGAGGTACTCTGGTCAAGGTCATGTATAATGGAGTATTATGGACTATTCGCATATGCTCTGAAAATCACAATACACTCAACTATGAAAAGTAAATATTGCAAAGTGTCCTATTGATAATCATTTTTTATTTTAAATGCACAAAAAAAACATGGCAAGTAAAATAGGGGTCTTAAATGCATCTAAAATTATTATTACATAATCTGAACGCATGTATGGTTTATCAGAACTCTCATTGCATATTTCATTGCAGTTATTTCACACTGATATGTAAAACATGCACATTTAAATCATCATACATTGCAATTTGTTTAGGTATACAGTCCTGCTTTTGATTTATTAATGTACAATTTGGCATATTCCATGAAATTAATTATTGCATATTCAATTTTTTTTACCAGATTGTTCAAGACATTCTCACAAAAAAGAGATTTAGGAGGTGTAATGAAGAAACGGAGTAGGAAATTAGTTTTTACGGGTCAGAACTGCATGAACTAATTTACAAAAAAAAAAAGAACAACTTCTTTAGCACATTTTCAGTGCTGAATTATATCAACAGCAAGTCAAATTACTATTATCAAGTGAATTAACTGTACATTCATATTTTACAGCCTTGTTTTTGGTTACTATATGACATCTACATTTTCCCAAATGACAGCAAGAAATATATGTACAGTTGAAGTCAGTTTATTAGCCCCCCTGTATACCCCCCCCCCATTTCTGTTTAATGGAAAGATCATTTTTCAACACATTTCTAAACATAATAGTTTTAATAACTCATTTCTAATAACTGAGTTCTCTTATCTTTGCCATGATGACAGTACATAATATTTGACTATATTTTTCAAGATACTAGTATTCAGCTTAAAATGACATTTAAAGGCTTAATTCGCTTAATTAGGCAAGTTTGGGTAATTAGGCAAGTCATTGGATGGTTTGTTCTCTAGACAATCGAAAAAAAAAATACTGCCTGAAGGGGCTAATAATAGGCCTGTCACAATAATCAAAATACGTATCAACTTATCGCACAACACATGGACATGACCTCAAACTTTTTGGTGATGCAATATATATCGCCCATACATAATAACTAATTCTAGCAACAATTTAGCTGAACATATCTATCTCTATTGAATGTGTCAGTGTTAGTATATTTAAGTAAGTTAAAAGTTCCTTTAGTATATTTTCTTGTTGGTCTCTCACAACTGAAAATAGATCTGGTAGCAGATATCCCAGCCTCGGTTACGTTTTACCTTGCACCTTTTTGTTAACATTTATTGTTATTTA
The DNA here is from genome assembly GCA_903798205.1 of Danio tinwini. Lineage (NCBI taxonomy): Eukaryota > Metazoa > Chordata > Actinopteri > Cypriniformes > Danionidae > Danio > Danio tinwini. The sequence goes on along the minus strand of CAIGQZ010031558.1, from coordinate 3,211,987 downwards.
TTTAGGATATGCATGTTCACATTCTGATTTCAATACCTAATTATTAAATGGTTAAAATCACTCAAATTAGATGAAATATTATTAAGAATAAAATATTTTGTGTTCTTTGGAATAGGCATGGGACGATAACCGTTTTCAAGGTATACCGCGGTTTGGAAAGGTCAGGGTTTTAAAACCGCCAAAACTTTCTGCTATATCGTTCCTAAGGTATGTGTAAAATTTTTATTTACATTTTTTTTGTTTTATTTTTTAGGACAACAGTATTTCCAGCAGAAAGATATCCAAAGATGCTGTTTTAAGTTGTAAAAAAATATATAAATCCTGTGCTTTTGAAACTAATGAAGACAGCAGAAGTCAATGATTCATTGTTTAGCCTGACATGGTTACTGCACCCAAATATTTTTAATGTTTCTCAAAATAAAAATTATTGTGTTCAAAATAGAAAAAAAGTGTTGTTTTTTTTAGCCCGAAACTGTGATAGTTTTATCCAAGGTTATTATACCATCAGAATCTTATAACGGCCCATGCCTACTTTGGAAGAGTGTACTTGCATCATGATGCTATTATATGTTATATGTTATTATATTCTGGCATTATATAATAAGTGGCATAAAATGGTCTAAAATGACAGTAATATTGTTTATTGCAATATATTTTGGTGCAATATTTCGTAAAACAAAAAATAGATATCATGACAGGCCTATCTAATAATATTGACTTTAAAAAATGCTTTTAATCCAGCCAAAATAAATCAAATAAGACAGAAAAAAATTATAGGAAATACTGTGAAAAACTCCTTGCTCTGTTAAACATCATATGGGAAGTATTTGAAAAAAAATCACATGAGGGCTAATAATTCTGACTTTAACTGTATGTGCGAGTCTCACTTTCTTACTCTGGCTTGCTGAAACTACAGTATACATGAAGTGAATGCGGTGCCCATGCATGAGCTGATCAAAGATGTTGTGGATTCATGTGAAGAGCTCTCCTGCCTCTCTCTTTCTCTCTCTCTCTCTCTCTCTCTCTCTCTCTTTTTTTCTCTGTACCTGGTCAGTGAGCATCAGCATCATTTTTCTCCAGTGCATGTAGTCCACTGCCTGATGATATTCACACCAATCTGCCCTTTTTTTCATCCAACACGCTTTTGATCTCTTATTTGCATGTAACTGCCTGTGGGGCAAGAAAATTATTTGGATGAGATTTTTTTTCCCTCTTCTTCACAGTAGCATCTTCTTAGTATACCAGAGGCATATGGATCACACCGCACACACACATACACTCGCAAAAGCGCAAAACCCTTTAATAACTCCTGCTTCAGTTTAGCCTGGGATTGAAACAACAAACCCCTGAACAAGAGCAGGCTGGATTTTGGCGCTGCCCCTTCACCTGATGTTAAACCTGGCGTGAGTTTTACAAGCTCTTCACGCTGTCTGACACACCAGCAGGGAAAGAGCTGCAGAGAAACTGATACATTATGCCAGCACGCACAGAGGAGGTTTAGGATTTGTTGAGGGCCGCATGTCTTGGAGCATCACTATTACATTTGCTCAGGCTGAGGGTTGGTGATTTGAACAAAACCCTGAAACTAAGTTTAGCAACATTCATGCTACCATACTGTACATATGTTTACTTGCAATCTTTGCGGCGGTCAACTTGTGAAAATGCACATCTTAACTCATATGTTTGTAATTCATGAATTTTGAAGTCAAAGCATCTCTAAAAATGAGAGGATTAAAAGTTACTTGACGTTTAAGTTTACTTTAAAGAAAAAAGTGCTGAAAATACTTCATAATTTCTAAAGTCGATATCAAAAAAATTTAGTTTTTGTTTAGTTACAATACCAAAAATCACCACTGGGTGAAAATCCTATGCCAAAAGATCCTTTCTATCTCAGAACAGACACCAAATATGTAACTTTAATGGTAAAAAATTCTGACAATATGTCATTTATGTGCAGCACAGTGGCTCAGTGTGGTTTAAGCCCTGGCTGGTCCAGTTGGCTTTTCTGTGTGGAGTTTGCATGTTCTCCCCGTGTTTATGTGAGTTTCCTCCACAGTCCAAAGACATGCGCTATAGGTGAATTGGTGTGTGTGAATGCAAAAGTGTATGGGGGTTTCCCAGTGCTAGGTTGCGATTTATAAGGGCATCCGCTGCGTAAAACATAAGCTGGATAAGTTGGCGTCTCATTCCGCTGTTGCAACCCCTGATAAAATCAGAGACTAAGCCGAAGGAAAATGAATGAAATACTATAACTTGATAATGCACACTAGGAGGGTGAAACTTGCTAAATAGATTTTAAAGTATGTATGCTTTTTAAAGTATGAATTTAGATTTTGTAAGATTTGAAATGAGATCTAATTTACCACGATTAATAAAATATGTGATGTTGGGAGAAGACTATAAACAATGAGCTGCAAGCATCTGTCAGTACAGTGCAGATAGCTAACACCTTTGTCTTTTATAGTTTAACATAATCAAATTCAGATATAATATATTGCAGGCATTGATCATGCATGCATTTTAATAACAAATGCACAGTCAACTTTCTCTCAAGGACTGACTTTATTGTCTGAACAGAGGTTCTAAGCAGAAATTCAGATTTGAATCTGGCGTATAACACATTGTAAAAAATGTAGGGTTCCACAGAATTCCTTCATGTTGTCTCGACACAAATTAAGTTAATCTAATTGTTTTTACTTATTTAAGTGGTTTGAACATACAAGTAGTTTGACCAAACGGCAAAAAAAAAAAATTTTTTTGAGTGCATACAATAGTGTACATGCACTTACATATCTTTAAAACACATAAAACGCATATTACCTGGCCCCTTAAAAAAAGATAAAATGAGACCTAATCTGTGTATTTTCACACCAAAATGCACACGCCAACCTGCAAAACATCCCTTAACTGAGAATTACCAATCACCAATGACTAATGGTGTACGGTCTAACTGTACTTGAATACTGTTAGACTCTGAAAATTTATATTTATATATTATTTTTATATTATTTATAGATTGCTAATTAGATTTTAAGGAGATGCACTCCCACTGCAGTCATTCCAATCAATCTAACATTATATATTCTTTCCAAATAGAGATATGAAGTCATATGTTGAAATTGCATTTATATCGCAATATAAAAAAAAAAGTATTGCAATGTTAGATTTTTCCAATTTTGTGCAGCCCTAATATCTATGCAAGCAACCACTAAAAACACCTAGCAACTATTTATATGCAATCGCCCATAACTCTTAGCAAGTACCTAGAAATGCTCTATAATCCTTCTAGTACTGCACAAAAGAATCCCCTTAGCATTCACCTATAGATCCCTTAGGAAGTGCACTGAACCCCAACTAACTTAGAACTTTCTTGCAACTCCCTAACTAGTAGCAACTTTTTTATTATCATGTGGTAATCATTTTATCAGCAACAAAAACAAATGTTTAGATGGTAAAATGCTGATTTACTGCATAGAGGGAGCTATTGTGGACCAGATGATGAGTTTCTGTTACAAACAAAAGAAAAGTTTCACAGAAAAACATATGCATAGACTTTCAGCACCTTGAGTTTTTTTCTTTCGCATCTGTTATGTAGAAACACGGGCCTTGGCTTCCCACACATTTGATGTTTTTAAACAATTTATATTTGTTATCATATCAAAGAGGAGGCGTGCAGTTATCAAAAGCATGCGAGAAGCACGCAGCCCGTGGGCGCTTTCCCAGCATCACATTCCTTATTCTATTTTATCTTTCTTGGTTTTGACTAATGTCAGTAACAGCTACCGGTAATAAACTGCTTGTTAGGATTTTGCTGTTGCCTGCAAGCAGCGGCTTTGATTCATTGTCAGCTTATTTGGCAGTGTTTCCTGATTACCTCTCGCCCCGACTGCATGTTTATTGATTGGAAGTTAATAAAATGCTTCGCCACTTGGGCGACTTCATTTAAAGGCGACGGCTGCCTTTGATGTGCGGGACGACGAGGCACAATAAACCATCTTGCGTTGTAATGTCAGCACAAAGAAGACCTCTTTCTCGCGGTTGCCGAGTATTAAAATCGCTGTGTTTTCAGTAAACTCAATGCAATGTATACGCCGTTGAAACAGAGGCCCTGTTTATACCTGCTGGTAAAATCTGTTTTTGTCGCAAGAAGGTGATGCTAAATGTAGGCTTTCAGCAGTGGTGTAAAGTAACAAATGACAAATACTCTAATGACTGTAATTGAGTAGTTTTTTTTTTTCTCAGAAGTAGTTTTAAAATCTGTACTTTTATTTTCCCTTGAGTACGTTTTTAGTGCAGTATCTGTACTTTTACTCCACTATTTTTCTTCAACCTGCAGTCACTACTTTATTTTTTTCTTGTCTATGGGGATTAGAAAAATCAGACCTGTGATTCCTATCCAGTCAAATCACACATAGAAAATAAATCATACTGAACCACCTCATGACATGGGTGATTTATAATTGCAGCAAACTGTTTGGAAGCATTAAAAGTGTCCTAGAAGATGTCCAAAATCTTTACACGCATTGACCCAGAGACTGTTTAGATGTATGTCACTGATGAGAAGATGACATATGTTTAGTGTATGAAGACTGAAATGGCCTTAAACACCCAGCAGGCACAAGACGTCAACCTGCCATCAGATTGACATTGTACCCCAGTGTCGTGGGGGCATTGCATTTGTTTGGAAAAGAAAATCGGGTTGAAGTCAATGTCCAACATCCAACCTAAAATCAACCAAATATCAACATCTAATGATGTTACAGCTTGATGTTGTGTGGATGTTACCACTGACGTCTATAAGATGTTGGATTTTGGTTGTTAGTAACTGACGTCAATATGATGTTGGTTTAAGATGTTGACTCGACGTTGGATTTTGGTCACTTTCTAACGCAACCTAAAATCAACAAAATATCAACGTAATTTGATGTCATTATTGGACATCAAAATAACATTGTCCTTAGACGCTGACCAGACATTGAATTTTGGTCGCCTGACATCACAACCTATAGCCAACCTAATATTACCGTCTTATGACGTTGTGTGCCTGCTGGGCAATAACTAAATGCACTACAGAATGTTATGTTTACACATCCACAAATTACATGTAAATGCATCAGCTTTTTACAGCATAATACTCACTACTCAATACTCATGAGTACTTTTGAAAAGTCTACTTTTTACCCATGCTTTGAGTAATGTTTACAATAGATAAGTTTACTCTACTTGCACTACATTTTTAGGCAAGTAGAGTAGTTTTACTTGATTTTGATTTTTCAGTACTCTTTCCACCACTGATTTTAGTCTACACTATAATACTGTTTTTTGTTCAATAAACTGGATTTAAAAAAATAATCACTATTATGGATTCATGGATATTATGAATTATGGATCAATTAAATTCCTCTTTATTCCTCTTTTATTCCTCTTCTATAGCACTTTTACAATGTAGATTGTATCAAAACGGCTTAATATAGAAGTTCTAGTAAATTGAAACTGTGTCAGATAATTACTGTACCAGTAACCACCATTATCTCTTTCTATTTGGAAGTCAGTTTCATAAAAATATCTAATCTTAATATAAATGTATTTTTAGGCCTCATCATAAAACAAAATACAAATAAATAGTAGGGATGCTCCAATCAGGATTTTTGCAGCTGATATAAAGTACCGATTCCTTGTTATGGTGATCGGCCAATACCGAGTACCGATTCTGATGCTTTAGGCTTTGTAATGCATTAAGCACATTTTCCGTCTAAGTAGTTAGGGTAATTAGGAAAGTCATTGTGTAACAATGGTTTTCTGTAGACAATCGAAGAAAAATATTGCATAAGGGGGCTAATAATATTGACCTTAAAATCGTTTAAAAATAAATAAATAAATAAACAAACCTGCTTTTATTCTAGCTGAAATAAAACAAATAAGATTTTCTTCAGAGGAAAAAATATTATGGGAAATACTTTGAAAAATTCCTTGCTCTGTTAAACATCATTTGGAAAATACTTAAAAAAGAAAAAAAAGACTTTAACTGTATGCCTTTTTTGTTTCCCTTGCCTTACTTGTGTCAAATCCCAACAACATCTTTAAAAATTCAGTCAACAGAGTCTGGCGTCTTGTTTGCTATTCATGTATGCTGGTATACATTGTATCATGGCGTGTCTCGCTGCGGGTCGTGGATCTGCAACATGGCCGCTCCATCAAATTTTGATGTATTCATTTATGGTGGTGAGTGAGAGTGTTTGTTTATAGATGAGATGTTTGCTCGGCGGACATCGCCAGCCATTCCAATGAGTCTTATCTGGCATGGGAGCTGGTTGACATGCCACTCATGGGTCTGGAGATCAGCGTCCCGGGAAGTTTCATGTCACATCGTCCCCCTGCGGCCTGCCCTGCTGGATCACCATGAGTAGATGTGCTCACGTTGACAATGAACGCCTCGCTGTATTTACATGTTTGTTTAGTGTCGAGCTGAAGACCGTTTGCCTGGAGCTCGCTCACAGCTTTGTATACTCCTGCGTTTATGCCTACATCTACATTCATCTGGATTCTTTTACTTAACATTTTGGGTGTACACACATAGACTTGTCTAGCAAAAGAGAGCTTTTTATAAATGATCTCTCAAGTGGATACATCAAAACTTTTTCTTTTTTGGGAGGGATTTGTTGTGTGAACTGAAAACTGAGGTATTCGAAAACAATGAGATTCAACCATTGGTCCATACCAAGACAGTGGTTTTCCTTCATTAATAATTGCATAGGTTATTATCATAAGAACTCTGCAAGCACAATAATTTTTAACTAACTAAATATTCACAAAGCGGTTTTTCACCAAATACTGGCTTTCTGTAAAAGCTTTCCTTCATCACACTCATCAAATATATGGCTCTTTTGAGCATTACTAAATACACTATTCTCAAAACCAGCTCAAACATAATAACAAAAACACCTTTTATACATGTTTTATACACCTTTTATATATTTATCTCATTATTAGTCAGCATTATATACACATTTAGATCTATTTTGCTATTCAGAGAAACCTTGAAGCTCAAGCTATAATGCAGCTTATTTATTCACAGTATAGATGCTTTAACACTATTATGAGGCCACGCAGAGTACTGTATGCAATCTTTGCTTAGAGTATGTGTGGTTTTCTTATCATTAGTTATATATTGTAGACACATTTTTTTCTCTAGTGCATGCTGAAATGGCAACTAATAGTAAGGGCATTTGCTTTTGTGCAACTAGTTAGTGGTAGGATATTTTGCTAATAATCTAATATATAGACTGGATACTCAATTGGTACTAATGGGCTCAAAGTGTGCTAAGAAAATATCCTCCACACCAATACACCACCACCACCAGCCTGAACTGTTCATACAAGGCAGGATGGATCCATGCTTTCATGTTGTTGATGCCAAATTTTGACTCTAACATCTGAATGTTGCGGCAGAAATCGAGACTCATCAGACCAGGCAACGTTTTTCCAATCTTTTATTGTCCAATGTTGGTGAGCCTGTGTGAATTGTAGCCTCAGTTTCCTGTTCTTAGCTGACAGGAGTGGCACCCGGTGTGGTCTTCTGCTGCTGTAGCCCATCCGCCTCAAAGTTGGACGTGTTGTGTGTTCAGAGATGCTCTTCTGCAGACCTCAGTTGTAATGAGTGGTTATTTGAGTTACTGTTGCAAGAAGGTTGCTGGTTTCAATCCTTTGCTGAGTCAGTTGGCATTTTTGTGTGGAGTTTGCATGTTCTTCTCGTATTGGTGTGGGTTTCTTTCGGGTGCTACAGTTTCCCCCATACATCCAAAGACATGCGCTATAGGTTAATTGGGCAAACTGAACTACCCCTAAACCCAACCATAATTGTAAAATATTCTCGAAATCAGAAGGGAATAATAGTTGGATAACACTCATGTTGAAGTTTATAAACCGTACGCCTAAACTTAACATAAACTGTAAACATATCTCTTAATTCTGATTGGCTGATTGGGATGTTGTTCCAGGATCAACATAGATGCTAATCCAGGTACTACTTGGTGAAATAAGGTTGACGTATAAATTCTGTCATAATAGAATATGTTATTAATTCCAAGGCAAAACTTGTAATGTAAACGTAGCCTAAAGAGAGTTTCTTTATGCTCCTCTCTATCTATCTTCAGGAGCTTTTAGCAACTTCTATTGCATTTAAAATATACATTTTATCAGTATTCCCAGGGAGTTGAACCCATAACCTTGCATTGCTAGGGGAACGTGATGCTCTTCACTTCTCATTTTATCTTATTTACCCTCATTTTCTTGTTCCCCATCTACCAATCCTTTCATCTTTTTTCTCATAATTACTCATTATAAAATGCCCAATGGCGGTGCAGCTTACACTCAAACTCTGTAATATGTAAATACAGCTGAGCAAAACTTCATTTACACAGTGCATAACTAGCTTGTGAATCACACACACTTTACACACACACATACACATTTGTATGCATACACACATATATGCACACATCCCTTCGCCACTTTTCCGACTGGCTCACTTTTTTTTTTCCTTGCTGCGTTTCTCTCTTGGATTGGGCCCAATAATTGATGGTGTCAAAATACATTAAGAACATCAAAACATTTCTGTTTACAACATCACAGTCACGTCAATTAATTCTGATAAATTATTTAAACATTTATCTTCCATCAGCCGGGGGAATTTTTAATCAAGCTCGCTGTTTATTTTAAATTAGCACCGTCAAGTGAGCATTTGTGTAAAATCCCTCGTACCATTAAAGATTTATCAGCTCAAATCTGTTTGGCTTTATTTTACTGTTAATTGGCTAAGTGGAGCACGGCAGAGACGGGCTAGCAACAAGTAACGATGATAGTCGGTGGAGGATTGGAGGAATCGCGGTCACATGATAGGAGATAGCAAGGCTACACAGAGGTCAACAGACCTTCATTTTACAGGAAAGTGTTCCTAATAAGTAGGGCCAGACAGAATCTGCAGACATTTTTTGCTATTTCTGCAGAGAATTTTGTAAAAGGTCTGCAGATTTATGTGGAATGATTTTAGGAGTATCATAACTAAAAACTTAATATGAAATAAAATGTAATACGTTTTTAGCTTTTACTTAATGTTTACAATGCAAATACATCTAGATTTCCATATTTGGTAAACAAAGCAAGTCTCTCATATAATTCATTCATTCATTTTCTTTTTAGCTCAGCCCCTTTATTAACAGCGGAATGAACCGGAATGAACCGCCAGCTTATCCAGCACATTTTACGCAGCGGATGCCCTTCCAGCTGCAACCCATTACTTGAAAACACCCACACAAACTCCACACAGAAATGCCAACTGACCCAGCCGAGGCTCGAACCAGTGACCTTCTTGACTTCTTGCCGCAAGCCAACACTGGGAAGCCCCCACACACTCTTGCACACACTCACACTACGGCCAATTTAGCTTATTCAATTCACCTAAAGTGCAAGTCTTTGGACTTGTGGGAGAAACCAGAGCACGCGAAGGAAATCCACAGCAACACGGGAAGAACATGCAAACTCCACACAGAAATGCCAACTGACCCAGCTGGGGCTCGAACCAGCCAACTTCTTGCTGTGAGGTGATTGTACTAATTTTAAGAGTAGCATGTGATATGATTGATTGTGGCTGGACTCTCATTCATAATCAACAATATTCCAATTAGATTCAAACAAATAGACCGAATTTGCCCTACTGCCTTATTTTCATTTTGGAAGAATCTTTTCCTCCTCCCCATCTCCTCCTTTTCCTCCATTTACCAGGGGGAGCTCTCAACACCTACCTGATCTCAGACCTCCTAAGCTCAATGAGCTATATGCACACTGACTTTTTATTTTCAGGCAGGCAGCCCAAGGGCTTCCAGTGAACTGTCTTTCCATTACAAAATTGTCACGTTTAGTATCTGATTTCTTAAAAAATCTGCGATCTTCACTGCCTGTTGGAGATACGATATACAGTAAAGTGGATCTCAGAATGAACAAGAAGCACTGCATTAAATTCCAATTCCCCCCAACATGTCTTTAAAATATGACAGTTTATTTAACCCCAGTTTTTTCAATCGAGTTTCTGCACTAGCCTGCTGCTACTGACGGCGCTAGTGAAAACAGTCACATTAAGCTTTCACCGGAAGTTTATCGTTGGCTTTAAAACTCTGGCTGTGCATATAGCCCATTATCTCCAAGCTTAGGTTTCTCTCCTGGGAAAGCAAGCCAAAACCGCCATTAGCATCAAGCATATCTAAGTGTAAACTCTTGAAATAGACTGAATGACAGGCTACAAATCTGGGGAAATCTGTGGATTTCTGTGTGCGCAGATTCCGTGTGGGCCACAGTCATATCACCCTGCAGCCCAGGACCGGTTACTCACTGAAGCTAAGCTGGGCTGAGCCTGGTGAGTACCTGGATGGGAGACCACATGGGAAAACTAGGTTGCTATTTGAAGTGGTGTTAGTGAGGCCAGCAGGGGGCGCTCAACCTGCAGTCTGTGTGAGTCCTAATACCCCAGTAAAGTGAAGGGCACACCAAACTTTCAGTGAGTGCCGTTTTTCGGATGAGACGAGGTCCTGACTCTCTGTGGTCATTAAAAATCCCATGACACTTTTCGTAAAAGAGTAGGGGTATAATCCCGGTGTCCTGGCCAAATACCCTCCATCGGCCCTTACGATTATGGCCTCCCAATCATCGCCATCCACTGAATTGGCTCCATCACTCTTTCTCTCTCCACCCCACCTATAGCTGGTGTGTGGTGAGCGCACTGGCTCCATTGTCCTGTGGCTGCCTAAGCATCATCCCAGTGGATGCTGCACACTGGTGGTGGTATGCAGAGCCCCCATCATGATTGTGAAGCGCTTTGGGTGTATGGCTATACACAATAAATGCGTTAAATAAATACACATTTCTTACTTACTACTTACTAATGAGGGATAGTTCACCCAAAACTGAACATTCTGTCATTTTCTGCTCCTCTACTCATTGGAAACCTTATCTTTTGTCTGTTAAACACAAAAGTAGATATTTTGAATAATGTCATAATAATTATAAGTTTTTAAATTATTTATAACATAGTAATGTCCATAGCAGTATGAGCATAAGCACATACTAAGTAAAAAGTCATCAAATGTAGACTTGCTACATGTTAAATTTCCAAGATACAAATTAGTCATATCAATATGAGACAGAAAATGTGACTCCTCTCACTCTGTCCCTCCACAGAAACACACACGCTCCATCAGAACCACCAGACACAGGCCAGCAGTGCTAAACTAGAGGCCTCATAGGAAACCTGCGTGGCCTCTTGTCTCATAACTGAAGGCGTGTAATATTAATCGGATGCGATAACAGTTTCTGAGGGCTTGATCAGAGTGGCTGTGTATCTCGCTGCTACACACACATATACGCGCGTTTGCCCTTCAACCACCACTGTAACCACAGCCAGGTGTTTGCCCGGAGCCATGCTCTCGTCTTGAAGAAACTGATGTAATCGCTCTGTGAACTGCAAAAACAGAAAAAGGAAGTGAGGTTTAAGTCCAATTCCAGCATGAGGATGATAAAAGCTGTAAAAAAAAATCAAATAAATAATAATATCTACTTCGTCTGACTGTGATTCTACAAATATGTCGTTTTAGTCCCAGGAGAAATAGCTATACAATGCAATTTTTGGAGGATGTGAGGGCAATATCAATTAATGTATTCATGATATTTATATATTTAAATATATTTATAAGCGAGGAACCCATAGGGGGTGCTGGTCCCTGCTCTGCTAATCATATGCAAATGGGGTGTAATATCGAATGTTTTGTACTGTCTCAAGTTTATTCCGGTGTGTTTTGCGTGAATGTGAGGAACACTATTGACCTGCAGGCAAGAGGGATGATTTATTATTATTTGTTTATTTTTCATGGTGCTATAAAGTGCATCTCAGGATTTTTGAACAGATAGCCTAGGTGTTTGTTTTCATTTACTAACTAAAATACACTCTTTGTATGAATGTCTGAAAAGCAAGAAGAATAAAATGCACAAACATTAGAGGCAATTTTGCAGTATTTTTCTCCCTGTTTATGTTGTAACTTAAAGTTTGAGTGAATCAATTTACCCTAAACGTCTTATGTAAACTCTGAATTGATTCATTCTGTTAGACTGATTCTCATATACTGAGTCTGATTCATTCTAATTAATTGATGTGTTATAAATTGTCTATTGTCGTTTTTTGTAGCAACTTTCATCTTAAATACTCTCTACGATATAAATTATATGATTCTGGGTCTGTTCATTTTCAAAATGTCACTTTGTTTAAGTGAATCTTTTTTTTTATTCAGTAATATTTTGCATATGATTCATTATTGAGAACTGGCTCGTCATTGATGGAAATAGAAAGCCTGGCTCATTCTGAAATTCAATTTCACATTTGGTTCATTTAAGTGGATTGGTTCACTTTCTCTGACTCTATAAAAAGTATTTTTGATGAATTTAATGAGTCACATAAACTTTTTAAGTCCATCAAATTTAGAAATAATTTACCCATTTAAGTTTGATACTGAAGTTTTGATAATGATCTTCATTCATTCATTCATTCATTCATTCATTCATTCATTCATTCATTCATTCATTCATTCATTCATTCATTCATTCATTCACCCATTCATTCATTCATCCATTCATTCATTCATCTGACTCACTCAATCATCTGATTCATTCATTCATTAATCTGATTCATTCATCTGATTTTTTTCATTCATCT
>CAIGQZ010031558.1:3176102-3196861 GCA_903798205.1 Danio tinwini | reverse complement strand
TACTCTAAATACTATACTATACTAAGTACTCTAAATACTATACTATAGTATGTAATGCAAATACTATACTAAGTACTCTAAATACTATACTATACTATGTACTCTAAATACTATGTTATATCATGTACTGTACATACTATACTAATACTATACTATACTATACTATGTACTGTAAATACTATACTATACTATACTATACAATGTTCTGTAAATAAAGTACTATACTATACTATGTACTCTAAATACTATACTGTGTACTCTAAATACTATACTATATTATACCATGTACTGTAAATACTATATACTATACTGTACTATACTATGTACTGTAAATACTATACTATGTACTGTAAATACTATACTATACTATACTATGTATTGTAAATACAATACTATACTATACTACGTACTCTAAATAGTATATACTATATTATGTGCTGTAAATACTATAATGTACTATGTACTCTAAATACTATACTATAATATGTACTGTAAATACTATACTATACTATGCTATACTATACTATACTATGTACTGTAAATCCTATACTATACTACATTAAACTATGACTATGTAAATACTATACTATGTCTAATTTCATGAGTTATATTTAAGTAATGTTGAAGTGGGGCGGCGCAGTGGCTCAATGGTTAGCACTGTTGCCTCACAGCAAGAAGGTCGCTGGTTCGAGTCTTGGCTAGACCAGTTTGCATTTCGGCGTATTGTCATTTTGCAACCTACTGTTTCCTTTCTGTTGTCATGGCATATTGTCATTCAATGCCATAGTTACTTATAGTATTTATAGTATTTGAGATGTTCTTATACCTTTTAGTGATACTACACTAGAGTGTTTAGCTTTTGCATTTTGCTTAATATATAAAATTTTAGATTTTATTTAGGTTTTCTCTCTCTTTTTATTTATCATCTATATACAGTTGAAGTCAAAATGATTTGCCCTCCTGTGATTTTTATTTTTATTTTTTTCCCCCAATATTTCCCAGATGATGTTTAACAGGTTCAAGATTTTTATTATTATTTGATTATTTGTTTTGTATTACCTACAATAAAAGCAGATTTTATTTTTAAGGTCAATATTATTCGTCTGCTTGAGCAATTTTTTTTTTAGTTGTCTACAAAGCAAACCATTGTTATACAATGACTTGCCCAATTACTCAAACTTAACCTAATTAACCTAGTCAAGCCTTTAAATGTCACTTTAAGCTGAATACTAGTATCTTGAAAAATGTCTAGTCAAATATTATGCACTGTCATCATGGCAAAGATAAAAGAAAACAGTTATTAGAAATTAGTTACCAAAACTATTATGTTTAGAAACAGGGGGCTAATAATTCAGGAGGGCTAATAATTCTGATTTCAACTGCATGTTTTTTGAGTAAAATATGAAGTGGACATACTTTTTTTTGTAACATAAAGAGTTCAGGATCTCACAGCAGGACTTAGGCAAGTACTGCACACATACAGAATCACAATGACATTCGTCTGTCTGTCTGTCTGTCTGTTTGATTGGAATTCTGAGAAAGTCTTTTAGTGAATCCCAAAACCCTCCTTTAAATAGAACATAGAGAACAAAACAGAAGAACAGAACGTGGCTTATCTAACACCCTCTTCCATTTTGTAAGACGACTGGCAGATTGTAAATTTCTGCAGGTTTTCTCTGCACACACGTACGTACAGCATCGGCCTCGGACTCCAGCTGTACCGTGGTCAAAGCTGTTCTTCACATTCTGAAGAGGAGAGGAAATTAAAAGAGCAATAAGATGAAAGACCTGTCCTCCTCTTGCCATGAAACTCTGCTCTCAAGTGGGTGACTTGAGTTTGTTAAATAGCCCGCACGACTTGATTTAAACTGTTTAATAATGGCAAACCACACAGAAGCGTTCACTCTGACAAATGTCAGGCACAACATGCTGTGTTTACCGCACTGTAAATACACTTCAGACTGCTTCACACTTCTATACTGAAACAGACAGCACCACGCCAATACAAACTATTAAAAATTATCAGGTATGTGGGAACCATTTCAATTTCTGAAGATTTGTAAGTTGGCACAGTGGCTCAGTAGTTAGCACAGTTGCTTTACAGCAAGAAGGTCACTGGTTTAAGTCCCGGCTTGGTCAGTTGGCATTTCTGTGTGTAATTTGCATGTTCTCCCTATGTTGGCGTAGGTTTCCATCGGGTGCTCTGGTTTCCCTCACAGTCCAAAGACATACGCTATAGGTTAATTGAATTAATTGAATTGAATTGAATTGAATTAATTGAATTAACTAAATGGGCCTTAGTGTAAAAAAACATGCTGTAATAGTTGGCGGTTCATTCAAGTCGGAGAATGAATGATTTTTTTTCTCTCTTTACATCCATTGCAGTGTCTTTTTATAGGTCATATTTTACATTTTGCACAGATTATTGTTACATGATGGGTTTGTCTGTCTGTTCAGTCTGCAAAAACTATAAAAAAAAAAGATAAACAAAAACTGATCAGGTGTTCACCTTTGTTAGGGCCGGATTTTAATTATTTTTAAGTGCGGGACGCAGTGTTTACTTGAGATTTTCCATTGCTCAAACCGTTTGTATTGAACATGCAATAGTAAGGTCATGGGTTTGAGTGCCAACTTAGTGAATGCATACTGTATGCACACTTAAAAAAATGTAGACCGTGTCAAAGCAGCTTAACATTAATGAAGATTTTTTTATGGAAACTATGAGAATCTAAGGCATCACGGTGACGCAGTGGGTAGCATGATTGTCTCACAGCAAGAAGGTTGCTGGTTTGAGTCCCGGCTGGGTCAGTTGGCATTTCTGTGTGGAGTTTGCATGTTCTCCCCGTGTTCGGGTGTTCTGGTCTTTCCTCCAGTCCAAACACATGCAGTATAAGTGAATTGGATAAACTAAATTGGTGTGTGAATGAGTGTGTATGGGTGTCGGGTTGGGTTGCAGCTGGAAGGGCATCCGCTGCATAAAACATGCTGAATAAGTTAGCGGTTCTTTCCGCTGTGGTGACCCCTGATTAATAAATGGAATAAACTGAAAAAAAAATTAATAAATGAATGAGAATCTGATTTCTGTTGAACACAAAAGAAGATATTTTGAAGAATGTTAGAAATCTGAAACCATTGATTTCCATAGTGGGAAAAACAAACACAGGTTGCAACATTTTAGAAATGTTCACAACATTTTGGAAAAAAGAAACTCAAGGAGGTTTGTGACAAGTCAAGGGACAGTAAACACTGACATCAGGTTCGGATTTTGGTTTTCCATGATGATATTTTGTCAAGTTTCTAAGGTAAATACAGTATGTCAAATGTCAGGCACAACATGTTGTGTTTATCGCACTGTAAATACACTTCACACTTCTAGCAGGCAGCTATAGTGCAATCGACAGCACCACACCAGCACAAACTATTAAAAATGATCAGGTGTTCACCTTTGTCTGGGCCGGATTTTAATTATTGTCAGTGCGGCACGCAGCGTTTGCCTCATCAACTGGATAAATATTTGACTCCCGTTCCATAAATTGGAAAGAGGGCTCAATTTAATGGCATGGCCTTACCAAGCCAGTCTTCATGCATCTGGCCATGCGGTGTGGATTCTCTCCCGGCAGGTGACTGAGGCTGCCACCGCATGAGGTAAATTAAAACTCTGATTTTCTTTTAAAAAGACTTGAATATTCCTGCACTTTCGTATTTTCAATATTTAATTACGACCTATGCCAGAGCCTAATCTTGGACTTAGGGAGAGCATTAAATTAATCAGAGTCGGTGGAAATGCTAGTGTTCTCCTGCCGTATTTCAATAATGCATGGAGGCTTCTCTGTGGAGCGCGTGCATGTGTGCGTGTGCGTGTGTCCCGACTGATCCGTGGTTACCCAGGGGTGGGTTAACAGGACTCGGGGGTATGTATGCTCAGCGTGAGGTGGCTTACTGCTGGACTGTGTGAATATGGGACGTCACGTATGGCTGGAATAAATGTTGTCTGCCCCCTGCCTGTCTGCGACCCCACTGATGTTTATGTTAAATCCATATCTGTGAGTCACAATAAACAACTGAGATTATCACATCAACAAACAAGCTCCTTATAGATTATGATAATAATGTAAAGAGATTTATTGTGCATCAAAACACACTTTGTGTATGTACTTGAGATTTTCCATTGCTCAAACAGCTTGTATTGAACATGCAATAGTAAGGTCATGGGTTTGAGTCCCAATTTAGTTAATGCATATATCGGGAGTACAATGTATGTCATGCTTGTGGACTCAAACCACAATATCTTATGCAGTAGCCAAAAATATCAAATCAAAATGATAGTTTTTTTTTGCCAAATATGACGACGATGAGCGACGCAGTGGCGCAGTAGGTAGTGCTGTCGCCTCACAGCAAGAAGGTCGCTGGTTCGAGTCTCGGCTGGGTCGGTTGGCGTTTCTGTCTGGAGTTTGCATGTTCTCCCTGCGTTCGCGTGGGTTTCCTCCGGGTGCTTCGGTTTCCCCCACAGTCCAAAGACCTGCAGTACAGGTGAATTGGGGAGGCTAAATTGTCCGTAGTGTATGAGTGTGAATGAGTATGTGTGGATGTTTCCCAGAGATGGGTTGCGGCTGGAAGGGCATCTGCTGCGTAAAATCGTGCTGGATAAGTTGGCGGTCAATTCCGCTGTGGGACCCCGGATTAATAAAGGGACTAAGCCGAAAAGAAAATGAATGAATGAATGACGACGATGACGCCAGATTGACTTTGTACCCCAACATTGTCGGACATTACATTTTGTTTATAAATGAAAATCAGGTTAACATCAGAACCCAACGTCAATGTTCACTGTTGAACCGACGTTGCATTTTGTTTACTTTCCAACTTAAACTTAAAACAATAAAATATCAACTGATGTTATTTTGATGTTACAGCTTGAGGTTGTGCGGATGTTATCAATATGACGTCTATCAGAAGTTGGATTTTGGTTGCCATACGTAATGAATAAATGTCAGTATTTAACCTCAATATGACGTTGGTTTAAGATGTTGACTCGACTTTGGATTTTGGTCACTTTTCAACACAACCTAAAATAAACAAAACATCAACATCTTTTCACGTCGTTATTGGACCTTAAATGCTAACAACCTAAATCTAACCCAATATTAACATCTTATGACGTTGTGTCTGCGGGGGTAAGTAAAGATCATGTTCCATGAAGACGTTTTGTAAATTCCCTACAATAAATATATAGTAAAAAGCATTGCTAAGAACTTAATTTGTACAACTTTAAAGGTGATTTTCTCAATATTTATATATTTTATTTTAAAGCCTTAGCTTCCAGATATTCAAATAGTAGGATTTCATTCAAAAATTGTCCAATTTTAACAAAGATAATGCATGAATTTCATCTTTAAAAATTGACACTTATGATTAGGTTTATCGTCCAGACAGGTTCACAAGTAATTAGTAGGTTGAACTTTACGTCAAATAGTTTTCATCTTCTTTCATTTATCCTGCAAAAAATGCATTATATGCCATTTATCAATATAAACCTCACAGTAATTGTGACAGATAGACCTGCATGTGTTCAAGTTGGTTTAGAGGAACAGAGTGTTCCTATAAACATTTATAATATGTAGCATTCCTGTAGCTCAGACAGTGCATTGCACTAGCAACACTAAGGAAATGACTTTGATTCCTAAGAAAATGCATAAACTTGCTAAAAAGAAGGAGCTGCATGAAAATAAGAATCCTTTGGAATAAAGTATGAGTTAAATGGAAAAATGCATACTGATAAATATAGCAGAGTGAGAGCAGAAATGTGAAGAAACTTGACTTAAAGTCTTTCCATACCATGTTCCTTCCTTTCATTCAATATACATGAACACCCACGTCCTTAACGGCAAACCTGCAGCACTGCGAGGGACTGGATAATTTGACATATATTTAAGGTTGTTAGTAAAATGTCAGCCGGGTCAGATTGGCTGCATATGGCTCAGCACTTTGATCACAACCTGTTAGCCATTTCGCAGCTGTTCTCGTGTACATCTGCGCGACTGCACGCTCCGGCAGACACCGGACTGCAGCCTTTAATTTGAAAAAAAAAAAGTTATTAGTTACCTAACAACTCCCAGGCCCTGAGCAAACAAAATTCCTTTTATTTGAGAGATACATATTTATGAACTGGCAACATGTCAGCGCAGACATTTGCTACTGATTATACCTGCATATTTCAATGGTTGAGCAGTTCCTTCCAGATGTGCGTCAGCGTATATACAAGCCGGCCCGCTGTACTCTCATTCTCTCTCTTGCCGTGCTATAAATGATGTTTGTTTTCCTTTCTATCAAAGCAATTACACATCGTTAATCATGAGGCCTGTTGTTTTAATGAGTTTATTTATCCGTGCCACCTTCGCACTGCCCTGATAATGTCCCTTGACCTAGCACGACTGAAACAACATCTCCCTGCTGATAAAACAGATGACAAGCGCCGTTAGCATGAGGATCACAAAGAAAAAAAGTATATGAATACCTCCAAAAAATGGTCCAAAATAACCTTAACGCCATTAATCATCCAGGTTGCTAGGGTTCGTCCAGTTTTCACGGTCCGCTTGAGAAGCAGGGGGGCTTTCTCTCAGCTTCAAAGCGGGACTTATTAAGTTCTTTTCATTCAGCCGAGACTTCTGCGAGCTTTCTTTGAAGATTTGATCAGTTACTGATGTGCATTGTGGCTGCGCCTTGGTTCAAAGTGACACCTTTCTTTTGCTGGCCATTAAAGTCGAGATGGGAAAAGAATCGGTAAGTCTCCCATTTTTATTCCAATCACAGAGCCCAAGAATAAGCTCATTAGTGCTAATTACAGGTTTCCTATTCCACCACATTTCCTTCTACCCATTTGGTGTGAAATTTTAATTCCATAACAAAAACCAAATGGTAAGAACACAGAGATCCGAGTCGCGCCGCTCTGCAAGGGGCCTCCTGCGCCTTTTTGTTAGCTACAGGTAACCCTCCCTGCCTGCCTGCCTGCTTGGAGCAATTTGTTCTCCTTGATGAATAACAGGCATAATTGAGTGGCACACTTTTCTCAGCAAAGCCAATCTGGAAGTTGAGGAAATCGCCAACTTCAAAGTGGGCACCTTACATGGAGCTCACACTAAACAGCGCAGCTGCTTCAGTAGGCGGGTCTCATAGCACTCCTCATACTCGTAGGATCTCTGCGTATGCTGTTATTCATATGCTAATTACTTTGGAGGACCAGAGTTTTTCAAATAATCATTTTTAAAGGGATAGTTCACCCAAACATGAACATTTACTCGCTATGTACTCACCCTCAGATGGCTTCAAACCTATGTACTCGCCCTCAGATGGCTTCAAACGTTGTATGTGTATATGTGGGTATGTATATGTATGATTTAATTGTTTGTATCAAATGCCAAACTTTGCTGCAAAAAGAATCTACCTACGGGTACTAATAAAGTCAACTAACTAAACCTGTTTAGGTTTCTTTCTACAGTTGTAAGCTAAAGAAGATATTTTGAAGATAGCTGAAGACTTTCATAGTAGGAAAAATAAATGCTATGGGGGACAGTGGTTTGAAACTGAAGAAAGAAACTCAAATGAGTTTGGAACAACTGTATTATAAGAAATTTTTCATTTTTGGGTTACTAACCCTTTAAGTGACTACTGGGTTATTGTATAGCTTCCTTAAAAATGTCACTGGTTTATTTTTCTCCTCTGATTGTTGCATTTAATGCATCCACAACTGTTGTGATACAAGTGGAGGATGAGTAAATGACAGAATCCTCATTTTTGTGTGAACTATCCCTTTAAGTGTCACCATATAACTTCCTTAAAAATGTCACTGGTTTGTTTTTCTTCTCCGATTGTTGCACTGAATGCATCTACGCCTGCTGTGATAACTCAAATATTTACTAAATCACAGCATGTGACTTTTTGTCAGTGATTGTTGTTGTAGAGACAGCCGGTTTTCCTGAAATAATGAAAAATTACTCCCTATTTACTCACCATCAAATGGTTTCAAACCTGTTTGGGATTTTTTCTTCAGTTACTTAAGAAGATTACTTAAGAAGATATTTTGAAGATAGCTGAAAACCACAGACTTCCATAGTAGGAAAAGCAAATGCTGAGAACAGGTTTAGAACAAGTATATAATGAGAGTGTTTTCATTTTTGTGTTACTAAACCTTTAAGTGACTGGGTTATTGTATAGCTTTTTTAAAAATGTCACTGGTTTATTTTTCTCCTCTGATTGTTGCACTAAATGCATCCACATCTGCTGTGATACAAGTGGAGGATGAGTAAATGATTTAAGTGGCCACTGGGTCATCATATAGGTTTCTTAAAGATGTCACTGGTTTGTTTTTCTTCTCCGACGGTTGCACTGAATGCATCCACGCCTGCTGTGATACCTCAAATATTTACTAAATCACGCTGTGTGGCTTTTTGTCAGCGGTTGTTGTTGTGGTGACAGCCGGTTTTCCTGCATGCATGCACTGTGAACCCTAGTGTTCGTGTAGGATTACCCAGGGTGATTTGGCAGTGTTTCAGCAATCAGGCATGCTGCCACACAAACAGATGAAGTCAATAGAGACGTTTCCCCTATCCTCTGAAATGTGACTCTGACAGATGCTCTGCTGACACAACAGTGACACGACATGACGGCTTCACGCACTCTCTGTGACTTCAGTTCCTTACTCGGGCTCAGAAGCGCATGATTTAACACAAGATAAATGTTTGTCAGCGGCATCACTGCGGAATACACAGGAAATCATAGAGCCGCTGTCCCGTGTGAAAGGAACACAATGAAATATTCAAATGGGAATGGCTTTCTTTTTACATTTATTACAGGGTGTCCATGGGGTACTAAAAATGTCTTATATTAAAAAAAATGTAAGCCTAACTTCGCTAAAATACAGTGTTGTAGGTCTTAAATCATTTTAAACAGGTCTTAATTGTCCTATGTGCAAGTAGGCTAGCGCCCAATAAACAATAATCCATGTCAAAACTTTTTAAATATAATATTTTTTTGCAAAGAGATACAAAATCAACTGTTTTTACAGCAAATTCTCAAAAATAAAGAAAACTAAAGCAACACATCCTTTTATGATCTTCCGTTAATTCAGAACCTATTACAGAAGTAACCAGAGAGCTTGTGACAAGTGAAGGGTCAGTAAACGCTGACACAAGTTTCAGTTTTGGATAAACTATCCCTATCATTTTCCATCAAGATATTTTGTAAATGTTTTACAGTAAATATATCAAAACTTCATTTCTGTTTAGCAATGTGCATTTCTAAACACTGTAAATTGATTTTCTCAATATGTAAAAATGTTAAACCCTCACATTTTTGATTTTTAAATTAGCTGTATATGCAAATATTGTTCTATCCCAGGGGTGTCCAAACTCAGTCCTGAAAGGCAGATTCTGCAGATTTTAGCTCCAACTTGCCTCAACACACCTGCACAGACGTTTCTAGAAAGCTTACTAAGAGCTTGAATAGCTAGCCCAGGTGTGTCTGATTGAGGTTCAAAGTAAACTTCCAGGACACTGGCCCTCTAGAACCAAGTTTGGACACCCCTGTTCTGTCCTAAACCATAAATTATCTGGGCTTTACTAGAACGTCTATCTTAAGCGGCTTTGAAACAATCTACATTGTAAAAGCGCTATATAATCATGAATTGAATTAATTTGAATTGAATACAGAACCTATTACAGAAGTAACCGGGCCATTAGAAAAAAGAATCCTTAGTGTTTAGCACTGCAAGTCTAAAATTTCATTCATAATGGTCCTAAAGGGTTTTAAAATCTTAAATTTGACTTGAAGAAACATGCAGAAAGCCTGTATTAGAGTAATATAACATTTGTGGCCCTTGATATATTTTAAATGGGCATATTTTTTATCAAAATGATTTTTATGCCAAAAATCTTTGGGTATTAAAGAAATAGCTCACCCAAAAATGAAATGTACTCCATAATAATGGATCTATAACTTATTCGATTTGATTGAACTTTATTTCTATAGCACTTTTGAAAATGTAGATTGTGTCAAAGCAGCTTTGCATTGATGAAGATTTTTTTTTTAATGAAAACTTTGAGAATTTCTTTGTCATTTTGAAGAATGTTAGAAATCTGTAACCATTGACTTCCGTAGTAGGAAAAAGAAATATAGGTTACAAGTTTCTAACATTTTTCAGTTTTTTTTGTTTTTTTTTGGGATAAGTTTCAGTTTTGGATAAACTATCCTTACAGATCATTTTCCATCAAGATATTTTGTAAATTTTCTACATTAAATATAACAAAACTTCATTTCTGTTTAGCAATGTGCATTTCTAAACACTGTAAATTGATTTTCTTAATATGTAAAAATGTTAAACCGTCACATTTTAGATTTTTCAATTAGCTGTATATGCAAATATTGTTCTGTCCTAAACCATAAATCATCTGGACTTTACTAGAATTTCTATCTTAAGCGGCTTTGACACAATCTACATTGTAAAAGCGCTATAGAAATAAACATGAATTGAATTGAATATGGCTGCACGGTGGCGCAGTGGGTAGCACGTTCGCATCACAGCAAGAAGCTAGCTGGTTCGAGCCTCGGCTGGGTCAGTTGGCAATTCTGTGTGGAGTTTGCATGTTCTCCCTGTATTCGTGTGAGTTTCTTCCGGGTGCTCCGGTTTCCCCCACAAGTCCAAAGACATGCGGTATAGGTGAATTGGGTAGGCTAAATTGTCCGAAGTGTATGTGAGTGAGTGAATGTGGATGTTTCCCAGTGATGGGTTGCAGCTAGAAGGGCTAAAACATATGCTGGATAATTTGGCGGGTCATTCCGCTGTGGCGACCTCTGATTAATAAAGGGACTAAGCCGAAAAGAAAATGAATGAATGAATTGAATACAGAACCTATTACAGAGGTAATCGGGCCATTATAAAAAAGAAAAAAACTTAGTGTTTAGCCCTACAAGTCTAAAATCTCATTCCAAATGGTCCTAAATAGCTGTAAATGGCTTATTTATCCAGCTTTCAGATTATGTATAAATCTCAGTTTCAGAAAAACGTTTTGTGGTCACATTTACCATTATTTACTCCTTTTATATTCAGACTTCATAAAATCAGTCAATATGACTTGGATTTGGGATGATTCTCATTGAATAACAGTTTAATTTACATCTGTACCTTACACAAAGTGCTCCTAGGCCTAAAAAAGACAGAACTTTGATTTTCCGGCGAACTACTCCTTAAATATACTTGTAACTTCTTAAGTGATAACTTTGAAAGCAAGGTGGGTCAGCTTTAAGCCCTGCTGATGCGGAGTTTTAGCTTTAGTGCCAGGTCTCAAAGAGCATCAGTATCCGAGTAATTACTGTCTAAGGGGCGCAAAGGCCGAAAGTTATTACCAATCAGTGGGGTAATAGATTCAACACTTATAAATGGAGAATGCAGCATTTCTCTGCAGCGAGGAGGGTCTCCGCAAGATGGATTAGGTGGGGTTTGTGAGTTCAACATTGACACAGATTCATCGTAAATCATTATGCCACAGACCTGGAGTGATTTCTGTATTAGGAGCAGAAAATGGAGTTCACTCAGTCAATGAGGAGGGCATATTTCACATCAATCACTTCCATGCTCATAGGCTTTATCCACCAGCAAGGCCACCGCCAGAATGGACTGAATCAGACGAGGGCTCTTTGTGTATGTATGCGTGCAGATTTCAGACAGCAGAGGGTTTAAAGGTTTTGAAGGCTAAGTAATAACTGATGCAATCATAAAGGGAAATTTGTTGTTCTCACTTTTATGGAAAACTCCTAACCTGAAGATAAGTGCCATCCTCAAGGGCACGGTGATAAATTTAGGGATCATCCTTTGCAGAGTTTGATCCTCTATGTGTGTGCTAATAAACATTAGAAATAGGAATATACTCCAGTAAATAATATTTGGCGAAATATGTCACAGATTTTCAGTTAAAACAAATGAAAACAAAGCTATTTTGACCTAAATAAACAAATAAATAGATTAATAAATAAATAAATAGATTAATACATAAATAAAATAAATAATAAATAGATAGATAAATAAATAAATAACATAACTAAATAAATTAATACATAAATTGATTAATAATAAATAAATATATTATTAAATAAATTAATAAATAAACTAAATAAATAAATAACTACTATTTGTAAAAAACTTTTTTATTTCTTTGAATTGATTTCCATGAATGAAATGTTAGATTGTGTGGAGGTTAGCATAAAAGAAGGGAACAAATTAGTGAAGCATAGTTATTACATGTACAGTATTAATTTGTCATGGAGACAATACTGTGAACTGTGGCTATTGACATATTTGTCTGCAAATGTAATTTGTGGGTCTCTGTATAAATCTTGTGCATTTATTCAGATTTTGCAATTAAAACAACAACAACATTTATTTACATTTATTCATTTTCATTTTATTTTTGGCTTAGTCCCTTTATTAATCTGGGATCGCCACAGCAGAATGAATTGCCAAATTACCCAGCATATGTTTTAAGCAGCGGATGCCCTTTCAGCTGCAACCCATCACTGGGAAACATCCATACATACATACACTACAGACAATTTAGCTTACCCAATTTACCTATACTTTAGAATTGTGGAAGAAAATGGAGCACCGGAAGGAAACTCACGCGAACATGGGGGAAACATGCAAACTCCACACAGAAACGCAATCTGACCCACCCGAGGCTCGAATCAGCGACCGCTTTACTATGAGGCGATCATGCTACCCACTGTGCCACTCTATTTACATTTATGTAAATTGTATGTTTATCATAAAATAATAATTTTCATAACACTAAATGGTTAGAAATTGCTCACTTAGTAAGACCCAAAAGTAAACATAACATGCATTTATTTATTTATTATAATTATGTTTAGCATTTACTTACATACTGTTAAATAAATATCAGGCAAACGCCCGGGTGTTATAAGATCAAAGTAAAAACTTTGTTTCTTTTTTTCTTCTCTATCTAGTTTATAGTTAAAAAATTTTTTTGTTTATTTATTTGTTTGTTTGTTATAATTTTGTATCATTTAATTAACTGTTTTTAACTAAATGTCAGGCAAATGCCAGAGATGGTGACTTTTTAAGATCAAAATAAAAGCTTTCTCTTTTTTTACCACTCTATCTCTTTTATATTTGTAGTTGCATCACTTTTTTTATTTGTTTGTTAGAATTTTGTATGATTTACTTATTTTTTTACTAAATATCAGGCAAATGACCTTTTAAGATCAAAGTAAAAGCTTTGTTTATTTCTTCTCCTTCTCATTTATATTTATAGTTACATCAAAAATTCAGACGCTTCAGACTTGAAACTAACTAAAAGAAGTGTGAAGTGAAAGTGAGTTCCTCCTTCAGATCGCTAGATAAACATACCTGCGAGACACACAGACAGACAGACTGATTTGTAAACAGTCTCACTCCACGATTCGCTTTCAGCTGGAACATCTGAATGCAGCTGGTTGTGATCATCGGAATCCGGATGTGATGAAAATGTTTCAGCTCAAAGTTTCTCCAGCAGCAGCAGCTCGAGCGCGCGGGACTCTCACACACAAAACTCCTTATTCAGCTTCTGCCTGACAGTGATTTTGGACTATTTTTGGGAGCAAACTCATAATTTTTACGGACTTTTTGTCCCAAACAGGCAGCCGAGGTAACCTTTTTTCCTAACGGGACGCCGTTTTGCCTGAATAAATGATGCGAAAGAACGCGTTTGGGAGTTGACATGTTTGAAAGGTAATCAGCAAACTTTTAAATTATCTCTGAGACGTTTGGCAAACAAATATCGTTGACTAACAAGTTAATAAGACGTTCATAATTGCGTTTCTGGTTTCGTTTTGAGGAGAAATAGCACTTTCCAGAACGTTTAACGACATTTCGCTTGATGACGTCACTCTTAAGGAAATATTGGAGTTTGTTTATTTTTGACGCAGCTAATCGCTGTTTGATTTGACAGTAGTTTGTTATTCACTTGCAGGTTTGATCGCTGATTGCTGTGGGGAATTGTTGTTTTTTGAGTGTGTTTAGTATCTAAACATCTGGCTCATGTCCTCGGAGACTATTTTACCTCCGGAGGGGCCTGAAGGGCCAAAAAAGCAGCTTGAAGAGGAGACGAACCCACTTGTGTCAAAATCAACAGGTGAGAGACGTGATATCGTAATTTTACTGGTTAATTACAGTTTTATTGTGTCAGATGTCTATTTTGGAGAGTTAAGCATGCTAATTGTAGATTTACATTTGTAAACTTAAATCTAGTGGTGTAATTTTTTGCGTAATTAACCACTGATAAAACTATGACAGCAAATAAAAGCTTTTGTTTTGTTTTTGTGGAGCCATGACAGTCCCCCTTGTGTTAAAACAAATGTTAAAATATCTTTAGTGTGATGATTACAGGTTTTTGAACACAAGAAGTCACTACGTTTTTATTGTTTGTTTTTATTGTATGACAGATAATCAGCAAAATGGTTTTATATTTAATATTTTGTTTTGGTTCATAATATTTGAGCAGATTCATGGTGGAAGTTTCAGGTAAATTATAACAGCATCTCCAACTTCCTAGGCTGCAAAATAAGCAGCTTGTCCATTAAATTAAACATGAAGCACGTGCATAATACACTTGTTCAACATAATCCAGGAAGAGCTATTCTGTAGAGAATTGTCAATGCAATATGTCAAGAAAAAGAAAAATAGTTTTGCAGCCTTTAATATCCAGATCTATAGTCTTTATTGTCAAATAAACGTAAGCAAACAATCATAACAATGTCATTTTAATTACATATGTCATTTATTTACAAATTAATTTTTTGTTTATTTAGTTTTTTTACATGAGAGCTTGCATATTTACATATCTAAATGTTGCACTCAGCAGCATGGATGGCACTTACATTGTCATTGATTCTTCATATAAATCCTTAGCTTAATAATTAGTTTGAATTTATCTCCTGATTTTTGAAGCTAATCTATTGTGAAACTTATTTGTCTCATTTTACTTGGTGTCCCATTTTTGCTGAACCCAACAGTAACAGACTTGCATAAATAGCAACTAGCAAACAGATTCCCCATATGTATGTTGCGCCAGTAGGCATGATAATGTTTTCATTATTTTCCAATAAAGATTGAAGGAGCGCCTTGGTAACTATTAGCAGGAACCACTGCCAATTATAGTTTTTAATTAACTTTCTAGTTGCTTGTGAGATTATCACATGTAAAATAAGCTTAGCCCCCCTCTTCTTCTTTTTCTTCTTTTTTTTTCTTAAGCACTGAACCGTTAACCATCCTATTTATACCAAGCATCATTATAGCACTGTCAAAAAATGGCAAAGTAGGACAAAGTAAGCAATCACAGGCTCTGGTGACAAATGGATTTTTGTAGGGCCTTCAAAGTCTCTCCGTTAAGACTGGGTTTCCCTCCCCGGGGACTGTGTATGCGCAGAGAATAGAGCAATTTATTTCAAACTGTAATCACTAAATACAGCGATGCATCACAAGACTGCCGGTACTGTATGTGCATTTGAAGAGTCATGGCTGAAATAAAGGGTTTCCATTCATCAGCCTCAAGCCCAAATGAAGCGATATCAATCTCTGTATCTACAGCTACTGTATAGTATTGATCTTGTCCCATAATATGCTGTAACGAGGGCTGTAGAAAGGAGAAAAAAAGAGAGAAATAAACCAAACACTCCAGGCTCAACAAAAACACGGCTTCTGTTTGCTGAGTCACATGCTTTATTCCCAGCATTCAGTTGAGTGATGGAAAAGCAAAGGTTTGTGTAACAGGATTGCTTTGACAATACAAAATAAATAAGCGGTTGCCTGCTGCCTCTATAGTCGCATTGAAAAAGTCATAGCGCCTCGTTTGCGCTGTGGAATTGGAGCTGAATAAGTTTAAGTGCGATGTTTAAAGGTTGCCTATCTTTTTGTATGCCTATCAGGCAGGTTTTGCCCACATCCATTTTCCAATTTAGATGAATGTGCTCTTTATAGGTGTAAAAACCTTGGCAGGTATCATGTACCCGGGAGCACAATCGAGAAAATGAGATCCAGAGTTCTGGCCCGGGCCTACCTGGTCCGCCCACACAGTTTTGCAACCGTTCACCAAAGGAATCTGTTATATCTGGCAAATTAGTGCTAGTCTTTCTATTCCTGTTTCTGAGGCGGGCCAATATGAACCTCAGCATTGGCCTTTTATAACGTTTTGGCAGCCGTGAAGAGCATTTAAAGGATGACTTATGTTTTCTTCTTTTTTATAATATATATATTTTTATTATTGTCCAGATAAATGCAACCGCTGCGCTGATGAATCCTCAGATGCAACGGAAACATCCCAAACCGCTGTACCCGGAGATCCGACTTCAGACAAACAGGATCACATGATCAGCGAAAACCACACCTGTGATGATCTTGTTAGAAGTGAGTGTTGACAAATGAACGAGATTTGTAATCTGAACATGCTTGACATCATTGGCTAAGCTCCAGTAGCTCTTGTTTAGGCATATTTGTGACCACAAGTTTCATCTTCGCTTGAATGAAAATGATTCATTGCTTTCACTTCCTATAACCAATGCAGCAGATGCTTCAGGATGGCTACATGAAAAATGGTTCCGTTTGCTGTTTTATTGAATTAAAAAAGTCACTTTTTAATCATTCAGTGATGCGTAAATGATATGATTCTATATAAAAGATTTTCTTTCTTTCACCATAAACTTCAAAGAGTTTGCGATCCAATCTCATTTGGATTATCAGCTGACACATCAACCTTTGTCAGCATTTTCTACAGAAATACACCACTGAGGCTTACATCTGGAAAACACTAATGTGATTTTAAAACATTTACTGTGACGATAATTGATTTCAGTATTTACAGTTAATCTTTGCCTTTGGGAGTAGCTTTGATTTGACATTATGATAATGCATAATCTCAGCGTAAGCACTTATTTTCATTGTTAAGATCGTGCTATAGGTGCAGTAGCTGACATTAGTTTAAGTGTTGATTAAAAAAATGTATTGAATTTGAACTAGTGCCTTGCGATTGCCGTAAAGTTCTTCCAGTTGTTCTCCTGCCAAAGTCTTCGAAAGCTTAGTGAGCAAGGATATCCCATTGTGGTTTGGCTTTGGTTGGCCTGAATCTGGAAATCACGGCTGAGAGCTTGAATGCATTGAAATAGGAGCTCTGTTGCCTGGTAAAGCATGCTGTTGCATCATAGAGACCTTTCTTGTTCTACTCATACAGGTTTGTGTGATCTTAAAATGTGGAGCTTGATAACATCTTGGAGGTTGTTGCTCTGCATGTGAGATCAAGGGTGGATCAGCACAGTTGTTGAACTAACTAACTCAGGGCATTGTTTAATGCTGATGTGCTCAAATACATGTTAAGTGATGGAAAATCTCACTCATCACTGGGTTGGTTGGAAATAATTAGGCAAACAAAGATTCAAGACAAAGGATGTGATTGGAAAATTCTCACCACTTGTTGTTTGGAGGGGGAAGAGTCCTGACACACCCACTTCCCAAAGTACTGCTCTGTGGAAATCTTCTGGACCGTGCAAGAATCCTGTTTAGTGCAAGAAAAATTGCATATTTATTTCTTCTTCTTCCCATTTTCTTCTCTTTTATTTAGCTTTTTCTTTTTCTAACAGATTTATACCAATTTTCTCCTGAAATTGCAATCAACTAGTTTATTGACAAGAATCCAGAATCTAATGTTGTATGTGTGTGTATAAATACATTAGGGGTGTAACGCTAAACCCAAATAACAGTTTGGTGCAAAATTTGGTTTTTCAATTCATGGTCCAGTATGTTTTTTGGTAAAATGGGAGGAGAGCTAAAAATAAAATTGTGGTTTGCTGAACAGATTCTATCTCTGTCAAGTTCTGTTTTAATTACAGTTTTCTTCAGGGAAAAAGGACAAACGTGACTTGCACTTTACTATATAGCTTGCAAATAACACCAGAGACCAAACTATTTAATTCAGTTGCTATTAATTTTTTATGTAATAATCGGCACACGGCAAACACCAAAAATTGCAGTGTAAATTGCTCATAAAGCAGATTTACATTAACAACTTAATATAATTTGAAAGTTGTTACTTCAGTTAATTGATATATTAATTTGCACAGTACAGGAGCTTTCATAGTGTAACTGGTTTTCACGACAGATTTATTTAAACATGTATATTATGCAATTTATATTATTTAATTAAAATCTAATTATAGTGTAAATATTTGTAGAAGTCATTACATATTCAAGTTTACCCAAATGTTGGTGGATAGGTTGTTGTACATCATTATAACTTTTCCATGATTCCTCAGCATTTTCTGAATCACAAGAATTACAAGGCTCCAATGATGGTTCACCCTTATTTTACCTTTAATGCCAAGTTTCGCTACTGTTCTCAATTGTTTATGGCATGTAGAGGGAGATATTTATATCTGTTTGATCATTCCCGTTGAATCCGTTGTTTTGTTTTGCCAGATTGATATGTGTGAAAGACATAACATATTATTTGAGATAAAATAATTGCTGCTAATGTTTCCAGTACAAGTACACTGAGCATCACTAATAGATAGTGAATGACTTGCCTGAGGTAAATCTAATGCTTTGTGACTGTTTGTTTACAAGCTGTTACACTGATGCCTTTCCCACAGCTAAAATTATGAGTTCATCTTTTTCATGTTATTAGTGGTAGTAGTAATGTATGTACAGTGATCTCTCTCACCAAATCAAAATGGCATTTATAGATTTAACTTCCTTCAAATTTTGACAGAAATACTTAAGTAGGCTATGAATGTTTGGCTGTTATTATATTTATATTTACTGTATTTCTCCACATAAGATAACCTTCCACATAAGATAACTATCTGGCTCGTTTTTGACTCTTAAATAATTGTAAGTGACTGAAAATCTGCACATGAATGCATGTGAAACTAAACTATGTCATGTATTAGAATCTGTCTGGTCTGGTATGGATGGAGCAAGGCTGTAAGGCAGTGTGCTAATTGGATTGGGAAGTGTGATGTGATATTTAGAACCCAGAGCAGGAAATCGATAGAAAAATCAACTTGACTGGCCACTTTACACGAGTTAATCTTGTTTTATCATATTTCATTTTTAATTTGCTAGCAGAATTTACTGTCTAAAGATGAATCACACTTATTCAGCATTGTCCATTGACTTGTATGGGTAGATAAAAAAACGGACGATGGTTAAACGTACTCTGCTTGAGCTATCAGTGTCGGGTTTTCTTTTAATTGCATACTGATCTATTGGACTGCAATAAAGACATCTCTGTACAGTCACACAGAACAGACATATTACCGATTTTCACAAATGTGTGGGATGTGGCGAGTCTCACAGCTGAACGATGGTAAAGCGTGTTCTGGCCTGAATGAATTTCAAGGTAGTGATGTAATGATCAAGAGGTGATTAATCACTAAATAAATCACATGGGTGTCAATTATATTTAGGATGCATATCATTCTGATCTTCGTCATGTCTGGAAATTTGTGATCTCACTTGTAGTAATGTTCAGGTAAGGTTTAGGAAGGTTCAGGATCTAGTATTTGTTGTTGACTAAAGATTTGGCTTTGCTATTAACCCTCCAAATCAAATGAATGTTTCTAGGAGAGCATTTCACCTGCATTCACTTTTAAAGAATGCCATTCTTTCGATCGGTTTAGGTGGAAAGAGTTGATTGATTCAAGATGCTAATTTTTTCATACCACGTGCTCCTCCGATGCAAGAGCCCATTAGAACAGAGGAGTAATTTTCAAGTGATTACTTAGCTGTGGGTCATGGAATCAAAACTGGAATAAATAGGGTGAAATGCTAGCGCAGGGGTTGATTAAAATGGCCATTGTGATTCTACCTCTGTGCTAATTATTTCCTCATTGTCTTGCCGTAGACATATTTCATATGGAAAAAATTCCCAGCATTTCAATTAGCGTCCTTCGCAAGTGCCGGAGCCCTTTTAGAGGTTCATGTGTGTAAAAATTATTTAAATGACTTCAGATAAGAGGTGATCTACACAACTGTGCGGTATAGGTTTACCACGCCATTAGCATTTCTGATTGTTCTCATTGACCATCAGCTCGCTGTTATTTCATTGCGCATTATGGGCTTTGAACTATGCAAAGAATAATAAATTGGAAAGTGGCGTCCATCTGTTAATAAGATGTAGATTTGAGGCCCACGCTTTGATTAGCGGCTCACCGATGCATCTTGGAGAGCTGGAAACCTGAACACAACGCTGCCTTTTCCAGCTAGAAAAGCGCTTGATATGAGAGTTGAGCAGGAGGGATTACTGCCCCCCTAACAGGGTTTTGGCTTCAACATTAAGGTTAAACCCCTTTTCTATTACAGGGATCTCTGGTGATGTGCTCCCCTCCTGCCCTGCATGTTTGCAGGTTCACCGCACCTCAGCTAGGTCATTCTGTCGGGCCTCTGATCACTCGGGGGTGACCGGGGAGCCACCGACCCACTCCATTCAGACAGAGCTCCTCGCCACGGCTAAAATCGATACGGCCATCACCCGTTAAAAAGCCTCTCAGAAACAGACGAGCACCCCTGTCCTTTAGTCTGATTCTTGAGCTTAAGGTCTTGATTGGCACCCCGAAGGCAGAGTCCAGTGACCCACAGCTGTCACATTAAGTGCACTTAATGCTGAGATTGAAACGGAGCAAATAAAGGAACCTTGTCCATAGATGGGTGTATGTGTGTGTGT
>CAIGQZ010031558.1:3125190-3176002 GCA_903798205.1 Danio tinwini | reverse complement strand
ATATTTTTTTTTTTTTTTTATAATAAACCCTCCAGGCTGGTCTCTCTATAAGGCTTGCTTGGTGCTGTATGGCTTCCAAGAGATGCATTCTGCCTCTGGATTCTTATACCAGTACTGTTTTTTTAAATTTGTTAAATATTGGTGGAATCTGTGAGTAACTGAACACCGATGTAACTGAAAATACACCCCCAGTTTCTTCACATGTGTTGCAGAGGTTTTTTTTGGTGTTGTTTGCAGTCATCAGGAGGGAGGGTGGAGCACCCTTCGACGTATGAAGTCTGGCAGCTCCCTCAGGCTCGGTCTGAGTCACGTCATAATTGATCTTTCGAGAGAATGTGGTAGCTGTGTAAAAGTGCTAAATCTGTGCAAGATGTGCATTTTATAAGCACGGCTGTGAAGAACCTCTGCGTTTATGGCATTCTTCCATTCTGTTGTGATGGAAGGACAGAAGGGAAGGAGGTGCAGGAATGTTGTTTTAGGTTTCGAAACAAGGTGAAAGTAGGAAAACTGTGGTTTCAGTCTTGTTTAGCAGAAACAAACAAGGAGTTGTTGCTCAGTCAGTAGAGCATGTGGCTAACAACACTAACACCATTGGTTCAATGCTAAAGGAATTGTGTGAACTGATAAATTGTATTGCACTTGGTCAAAAACTAAGAGTTTTCTTCTTTTTTTTTTAGCATTAAAATATCAAAGGTGTAATTTTTCTCCATGTAATTTAGAATGTGTCCTGTTGATTTTTTTTTGTTTCTCTGTGTAAAAATGACTTGAGTTTTACCATGATATACAAAACAACACCCACTGAAATCTCATACAGCGTGTCAATAGTTTAAATGCAAATATATACAGTGCCTATAGAAAATCATCGTACCCCTTTCAAATGATTACTTTATTTGTCATACATCTGGTTTCCCCGTGTTGGCGTGGGTTTCCTCTGGGTGCTCCGGTTTCCCCCACAGTCCAAAGACATGCGGTATAGGTGAACTGAATAAGCTAAATTGGCCTTAGTGTATGAGTGTGGGTGTTTTCCAGTGTTGGCTTGTGGCTGGAAGGGTAGAACATATGCTGGATAAGTTGACGGCTCATTCCACTGTAGCAATCCCTGATTAATAAAGGGACTAAGCCTAAAAGAAAATGAAAGAATGAATGTCATACATCCTGAAATCAAATCACATTCCAAATAACTTTTCCAGCTTTTTGTAGCCTAACCTGTGCCTTTCTACAACTTTATCCCGAAGGGCTTTTGAAAGCAGGGTCTAATGTGATTTAAAGGTATAGATTTTCACAGCTTATGATGATTTTTCTATAGACCATTTTAAGGGATGTAAACAAAAACAATGGTCCCAACGTATTTCCTGTTTTACATTTTTAATTTCTATAGCTTCCGAGAATCCAAAAAGAGCCACATATTGATTAAATAATGTTATGTTCGCTAAGTTATGATTGAATTGCCTCTTAATAGTTATGAAATAGTTTGATAACAAACAGGAAATGTTCATGAGCCACTGACATGACCATATTCAAATGGTCTATAGCAGGGATGTCCAAACTCTGTTCTGGAGGGCCGGTGTGCTGGAGAGTTTAGCTCCAACCCTAATCAACACACCTGAAGTAGCTAACCAAGCTCTTACTAGATATACTAGAAACTTGCTGTCAGGTGTGTTGAAGCAAGTTGGAGCTAAACTGTCCAGGACAGGGCCGAGTGATACCCCTGGTCTATAGGCACTGTATATCATAATTTAGATTTAGCCATCGTGACGCCACTGCAGCCAATTTAGTTTATTCAATTCACTATAGCACATGTCTTCGGACTGTGAGGGAAACCAAAGCACCCGGAGTAAACCCACGCGAACACTGAGAACATGCTCGAACCAGTGCCCTTCTTGCTGTGAGGCAACCGTGCTAACCACTGAGCCATCGTGCCACCTGTATAGTAAATTGTCCATTTCTAATCAAGCAAGTCCAGTATTACTTAGATAAACCTAAGATAATTTATTCAGTTTATATTCATTTGAAAATATGTAGTTTTGCATTTTTCAGCTTCTTATACTGTAGGTTGTCCCTGTCCCGCACTATCACACAGATTTCTGGAGGGTTTTAATGATTTTGATGGCTAGCATGCTCTATAGCGTAAATGCAGATTTGAAATGAAAGTATAATTGATGAAAAGCTCAAGCCTTCCCAATCTCCCTTCTTGTCTTTGGAGTTGCCGGCTGCCTTATAAAATGTAATTAAGCAGAACAAGGTCCGAGGGGGTTATTTTTTTTCTCCCCCCCCCACTCAATCAGCAGCCAAATTACTAAATTTGAAATTAGTAAATCCCAGACGCCTGGCTCGGCTTGTCATTGTTACAGAGAGATGGAGTGAAAGAATAGGTGAGCGAGAGCAGGACAGACAGTGAATGACTGTGAAAGAGGGTGGCCCTGGAATATTAAACGCCTTCTCAGGTGTCACATCTATACGGCAGGTTTCATTCCAACAGCCAAATTTAAATGATTGTCAGAAAGAATTAAAAGTGTGCCGTAGCACTAAAAAAGCTGAGTAATAGTGACTACCTATTCATCTTCTGCTAGAAATGAGTATAAAATAAGATGTGAGCCGCGGTGTCTCTCAGAAATTAGATATTGTAGGGTGCCAGCAAACCGGAGGAGGTGCCGTAATAGAGTTAAAATAGTTCTGGCATGTGACATTTGGGTCGCCTTCCAAGAACAGGGCAATTACTGTGATCAAGACACACAGGAGTCTCAAATAAATGTATTAAATGCATAAATTGGATGAAAGTTGAAATAACTTAACTAAAAAATATACATGGCTGTTGTGTGTGTTAGACAGAATATAAAGTTCTGGGTTTGGCTGGTGCAATTTTCACCTTCCCTTGTACATTTTATTTAACTTTCTTGTTTACAAAATGGATTGAGCTTGGGCTGTAGATCACCTAAGTGAAAATTAAAATTCTTTCACTTCTTTACTTGGCAAGTAAGACCTTGCCACAGAGTCGGAAGGTCAAGTCGTAAACGATTTTTAATATGCTGGAGGTTCTTTTTTTTTTTTCTCTTCTTCTTCTTCATCCCAGCCCTTTTTAATAATATTCATTCTACTTTCCTTCCCTCCAACCAAATTCCCATGGTTTTGTTTCTATAAATACGGGGACTTCATTTTGAGCTGAGAAAGTGTATTGCTTTGGATTGAAAGGTGTAAGCTTGCCATAGGTGTTTGTTAGGAGAAATGCCACCCCGGGCTGTTTTGGGAGATGGTGGGAACTCTCTTGGTAGGTCAGTGCACATTTGCAAATTAGCATTTCAATCAGAGAGACGGGCCCATGGAGCATTAAACAGTTATTTTTGTTGCATTCATATTATATAAACACAGAGCTAAACAAATTCTAATACTGAAATGCAAGTCTCAAGGATTATATTTTAATATTTTTTTTATATTAGAAGTTTTCGAAGGGTGTTGGAAAATAAAAATAGCTTTGATTTGAATATTGGAAAATTTGTGCTTTGCTATTACTACTACTACTGATGATGATGATGATGATGATGATAATGATACATTTTTATTTTCAAATTAATCAGTGTATTTATTTAATGTTGGTCACACTGCTAATATTTGGGTTTAGATATTGAATAGGTGATAGGGCTGCACAATATTGTGTAAACTTTTTAAAGAACATTTATAATTGTATTATTTTATTTCCTGTGATATTTTTATATTGCAATATCTCACCAAATAACTTGAATAGCTCTATTTTAAAATATTTAAAACATTTATATTGAATGTGAAGTGCATCTGCAAATAGGGCTGGGTGATTTGGCCTAAAATCTAAATCTCAATTAATGAAACATTTTAACTTGATTACTTAACTTGATTATTTTTTTTGCCCTCATAGTTCACTGATAAAGTTTTGTACAAAAAATATGCTCACATGAAATATACTCACAAAATTATGCAACTGCACGAAGGCTGCGCTGGACCATACCTGTGCATTCGAGGCACAAGTATAAAGTAGGCTTAACAGAGTGAGGTCATGTGACTCCACACGGTAGAGAAAAGTAATTGGAAAAAATTGACCTAGAAAAATGAGATCGATTATGGGTTCTGAAGGTTGATTTCGATTACTTTTCGATTAATCGGCCAGTTCTATCTGCAAAAAATATAATAGACTTTTTACCAGCAAAGATACAGTAGAGCAACGACATAAATGTAGTCTAACAGTATTCATGTACAGAAATAAAATTATCTTCTTCTATAGTCTTACATACATATTACATAATTACAGACATTCATATACATAACATGTGTTGTATAGTCTTCACTATATACATAATTAAATGAAATGTATTTTTGTTAACTTCAAAATGCAATTTTACCTTGTGCCCAAATGCTTTAAACTCACTTAAAATTCTTACAGGCCTTAAAAACACACAACTGATAAACTTTCACAATTTTATGATTAATCTGAAATGACTCCACAATTGTACCTGGGTGACAGATTGCCATACCTGTATATTGATAATTATTAAGTGTAATCCTGATTGCACGTTACAGATCCTGCGATAGTGATTGCGCATTTACACATTGCGATATACTGCAGATGCTAAAATAATATACTGTGCAGCCCTAATATAGGAAGAATAAGATCTTATAAATTATGTGCTTTATAACTAC
Source organism: Danio tinwini (assembly GCA_903798205.1). Taxonomy (NCBI): domain Eukaryota; kingdom Metazoa; phylum Chordata; class Actinopteri; order Cypriniformes; family Danionidae; genus Danio; species Danio tinwini. Next base: position 3,171,337 of record CAIGQZ010031558.1, on the reverse strand, counting down.
TAATAAATGGGCGATATCTTAATAGGCTGACAATAAGCCACTAGTTAATAGTAAAACTTAAATGTTTTTATTATTGGTTTAAAATGTTTGTAAAAATATATACTTAACTTTCAATCCCTCTATTTGTTATAAGCTGTGCAAAGATTGTGTTATTTGTCTTAACAACTAATGTGAAACATTTTCACTACCACATTGTCAATTTAGCCTCAAAGAATTGCAGATTGTTCTTGTTGGAAGTTGTACCTTCAGTCAACCCATTCAAAGGAAACATCAAGAAAAGCAAAATTCACATCGTTTAAAGAGAAATTTTCACAAATGTAATCAGTTGAACTTCAGCTGTTTTTTGAGACTTACATTCTCATCATCGACCAGTAGTACTTTGCATTTTTTGCTGGCCAACTCTTTTGTACAGGTAATGATTGTTATCCATTAGCAGATGAAGATAAGAAATGGATGGGGGCTGTTTAGCTGCATGACATGAGTTGACAAGTGAATTAATGTATGTTCCGTTTGATGGGCGTCCTAATGGGGCACAGCAAACAGCTCCACTCTCCGGATGAAATATTAAAAGGCCTGGAGCCGCAAAAATACAGGGACCTACTTTTCTATTTTTTCTTTCTCTCTTTACCTTTCAGTCTCCATAGAGAGAAGCGCAAATGAGAGAACATCCTGGCCCGTCTCACCTCCTTTCCGACATCCCTCCTGCTTGACCGAATTTTCGCCGTCTTGTTTATGCCGCTCCACGCCGTTGACGTTCATACATATTCGTTCTTGGGAGGTCCGCCATGCTCTGCTTCCATGTCTTTGGGGTACAATTTCGAATTCTTCCAGCGGAGCTATTTTCTGTGACACCAAGGCAAAAGGGGTGTTTATCCACAGTTTTACATAGAAAGCGATGCCGCCATGGTGGCGCGGCGTCTCTCCTGGGTGTCCCAGCTTGCCGTCCCCACGTAGGGCGTGCGCCAAACACGCGGTGACAAATGGCAATTATATTTGTGTGTTCTTCATGAATCCATCAAACACTGGCCTTTTAAAAATGCTCCCAGGATATTTGAGGCTGTCAGATCCAGGGGACCAAATTGGGATGCTGCTTAGACAGTCAAGAAGCACTCACCCCCTGTTTGCCTGTGATGTGTTTGACAGAGTGTGTAGAGGAATACCATGTATTATTCAACTACAAATGTACACTCTCAACAGTTGTTGATATGTTGGAAGCAGAGCGGTTAGAAGACCAATTTGGACTGTTTTTTTTTTTTTTCTTATTTCCTCCCTCCCATCCGCACCATAACATGGTGTATTAATGCAGCCTGTCAGTTTGTGTACAATCACCGTTTGCGAGACAATGCTTGTTTTTTCGCTTAGTGTGCCTATTCAATTTTTATTACATATCATACCTTGAGTTGAAGGCAGCATTTATATTTCATTGTGGGGGGAACTTTTCTTTTGGCTTGCGTTGGCCTTTGGGCTTTCGTCGAGCACGTGTGATCCTATCAGTGTGCACTAGATGCCCACAACATCCTCTTTTCTGTTGTTCTGGCAACGTGTTGCAAGATGCATGTGCGATGCGTTCCTTTACTTGGCTGCTTTTGAGGCAGTCTGGCAAAGCCAAAGGTAATGTAATGTTGTGGTTAAAGATCAGGTCTGGTTCAAGATGTTACAACAGAGGAATCTATAAACCAGCACTGCTGTGCCCTAGAGCAATACACTTAATATTTGGGCTAATCTGGGTGGACTGACCTGCTGTATAAACATCATTTAATAAATTATTACTTTCTAATAACTGCTGTTGCTTTTATACATTTTTTAAAGCTTAGTACGCAAGTAGTGACATTAGAGAGTTGTTGAATTGGAGAGGAAAATGTCATTTAATAAATAAAACGCGATATGAATATCATTTCTCAACATTGACTTATGACTATTTGGAAAATTGAAAGTTTTATAATAATAAAAATGAAATATGAAAAAACTGTGCAACTGTATATGAATGCAATTGAACAAAGATACAAATGAAATGAACCACGTTTTACTGTTTTCTGTGGAATCTAACAGTATTCGGGTACATGAATTCAATAATCATATGTAAAATAACACCGTGTCGTCTTCAATAAATAAATAATTAAATATGATTAATGTTTGTCAAAGCTACAAACTTAATAGCTTTTTGGTTTAAATTTGCTTAAACTTAGTCACAGGTCTTAAAAACACATTCACATTAAAATAAGTTTTTTTTTTTTTTTACCCAGACATTTAAAAAGAACATTTTGGAGCAGTAATCACAACACCATGATACCTTGATATTTTTATCCAAGCTCATCATGCAGTCAGAATCTTATACCAGCCCATGTCTAATGTACACAAGTGGGATAAAAAGACTTCAATGTTTTCTTTATGATAATTTGATAGTTAAAATCTGATATTAAAACACATTAAAAAAGGTTTATTACATAGTGTAGGATTCATACAGTGCCATATATTACATTCGGTATATAATGTGTGCATTAAACATGCAGAAAGTCAGTATAATTTTAATAACTACATAACAGAATCATTCAGATTTTACTACTAAAAACAGTTGTTCCAGTGACCAGCTTTTTTTACCACTACTCTACAACTTGTGTACAGTTTATAAAAAATGCTTAAGTAAACTGAATGCTAATTAAATTAGGCCTATTGATAGCCCTTAGAGCATCCTGTTGAGTCCCTACATGTGTTTGACAGTGTGAACGCTCCTGTTTGCTGGCTGGAGTGTACATGCAGATGGACAGCTGGCTGATGAGGCTGCCATGGCCTGTTTTTAATTGTGTTATTTTACATTCCCGTCAGCGTCTTCCCAGGGTGATATGTTGTTATAAAGAGGCCGACTGGTTTCCTTCTCTTGTTAACAATAATGGCACAGTCAGATTGAACCTCCCACCTAAAGAAAAAAAAAGTAATTAAGAGTGAACTCATTTCACATGCTTTCTTGGAAGATCATATGTTTGTGCCTTCCAAAATGCAGAGGTTATTGTATGAAGGCAAGAAAATATCCCGGAAATTCTGAAAGATGATGAATAATTCAAAGGAGCCCAATAAACATGAGGTGCATTTCCTAAAGGAGAATGCATAAAACTCCCAGCTAGTGACACTTACTCACTTTGCCATTACTATTTTTTGCATCAGTCTCTAGGTTCAGGCCACACACACCTCATGTGTGTGATGTGCATGAAGACTGCAAGTTCTCAGTGCCGGTTGCATTCATGAATCACAGTGCTTCCATGTTTTTTGGGAGAACTAGATGACTTGTCATATTGTAAATCTAACAACTGTAAATCTCTGCAGAAGAAGAAATGTTTAGAATACATTTTAAAAGTATTAATAATATTTAAAACAGTAATAATATATAAATGTTTCCACTCGACTCTGTTAATAAATTGCACTGTTATGTTATTGGCTTGGGATTTTAAAAGCAGTATAATTTAAGTTGAGTTAAATTTTAAAAAGTCTTGCAAGATTACTTTGTAATAATTAGTTATTACAGTACATTAAGTATTTTAAATTTCAATTGTTCAGTTAAGCCAACGACTATAGAATACAGAAGACATGTCACTAGTATAGCCTACTAGTACAGGAGCCAATCATTGATCGCTATAGACTGACGTTTCTTCAGGTGGGAAGCTCGGATCAGACGTGTGCTTTTACGACAGTTTGGTGGTCAACAAACACACTGGAATCTCAGTGAATACTTGCTTCACAGACATGAGAAATATACCCAAACAAAGCTTGAAATCTGTGCTTTTAAATGAACCAAGTACAATTGAAAACAAAAGATTTCTGGTTTTGTAACCTGTATGAAATGAACATGAGGTACAGTCCATCTTGTCACCTGCAAGTCACATGACTGACAGCAACTGCTCAAACGCCCACAGACTTATAAAGAGTTGCTGTCATTTCTGAAGGAGATTCGCCATCAAGACTAAGTTGTGGATTACTTTAGAAGAACAGCGCGACCTGACAAAGCATTATCCAGAGAATGATAATGTGTAACACTGCCTTAATTGAGGTTGGTGTCGTGATCTCGTTCCTTTCAAGTGCGTATGCACATTAGCTTGTGAAACCTGAAAATATGCTGATTTCCTTTTGATTCGAATGTTTGGAAAGGATACTTATGAGACGGTTGTTGCTTAATTTCATTGGTGATTCCAAATATGTAATGTAATCATAAGCTTGGCACACAGTTTTGGAGAATTTGATGTTTTCCCCATTCAGACATTATGCCCGAGCATGTTGCAGGCATTTCAAAGATGGCCGCCGAGTAAAATGACTTGCCTTAACGTAACTTTGGTTAAGCGAATGAATTTTCAGTTTTGACCCAGAACATTGATTTCATTACATCCCTACCTTTAAAGTTAAACCTATTTTTAAAGGAATAAATGCATCAATCCAGTAAATAGTAGAACTTGTCCATAAAATGCTACAAAACATGAATGCTGTGCAGACAATTCCACCAATCAGAGAGTTGGGTTGAACAAAGTGTGCTAATTCAGATTCCAGTGTACCAATTCAATTCTTTAACTCCATCCATTAATTGGAAAGGATTCCAGAATATACAATATAGTTATAACTTTGCATGATTGAACCTTTTGAGGGTCTTGTGTAAACTTGTACTGTATATATTTGTTCAATACACATTTCTTAGTTTATTCTTTTCTTATAATTTATAGGAGCTTTATACATTTTTCACAAAGTGCGTGCATGTGTGTGCGCGTGTGTGTGTTTTCTGTTTCACATTTTAAATGATAATAAAAGCTATAAAAAGCCAAAGACTTAGTGTAGAGCTGTTAAGTTCTCAGACAATTACTGATCGGTGTATCTTTTTACAGCTCAGCCTCAGCCTTTGCCCCAGCCAGCAACATCTCTGCAGCATCCTGTTGATACAGAGGCTTCTAGGCAACAGAATGGCCTGCACATGGTGCTAAGTAATGGCCATGGCACACCTCGTGGGGTCACACAGCCTCCCCTATCCGTCCACACATCAGAACCCAGGAAGCTCCCATCACCCGTCTCTCACCGTGTGCAGAAAAAACTTCGCTCCAGCCTGTCGGTCAACAGCGACAGCAGCAGGAGGAGCAAAAGCAGCTCTACGGGTTCCCAAAAACCCGGCTCCACTCCAGAGGGTACATATCATCACACCACATACACTCACACAAAAACATGCATGCATGCTTAAAAATCTGGGGTCACATTTATAAAATGTTTGCATAGAAACATACCTAAAAGTAGGGGTGTCCCAATCAGATTTTTTTTGCCTTAGAGTCTGAGTCATTTGATTTTGAGTATCTATCGATACTGAAACCCAATCTAATACTTCTATAATACATAAAAAAGAATAAAGAAGAGTGAAGAAACAGATTCAGGATGTTTTTTTTTATTTATATATTTTTTTTATAATAATTCACCTTATTTTAACAATCAGCAACAAACAGAGTGCTTCTGTGAGGTATCTTGAACAATCAAGTAATAAATAACATACATTTTTCACTTTACAATTTTTGAACTTTAGTGCAACATTAAATGTAAAACGGAAGAATATTTTTAACGGGAGGAGTTACTCTGTCAAACATCAAATACAAAATGCTTCACGGAACCTTTAATTATGTTTACTCCGTTTGCTTAAAGCTGTGCATTCTCCTATTAAGTTTACATTTTCCTGCACTGTAAAACCAAACAGTTAACTTTATCAAGTGAAATTAGTGTAGTTAACTCAAAATGTGCTGAAAGTTAATTCTACTCATTTGAAAATAGTTTTGAACTCCGTGTTGAAGGTAATGAGTTCATTAAATACCTTATTACTTCAACTTAAATGAAGTTCACAGTACTCATATAGATTAGTTTTTTACTCAAATGGTTTATAGCAATCGATATTCTGAAATGGTTTGAGTTACCTTAACTTGTTGGGTTTTACAGTGTGTGGGAAGCGCCATAAGCTCTTTTTTCACCCCATTTTTATGCATATGTCACATTTATAGCTGAGACCCCTTGCTCTGTTCTTCCATGCTGTCCACTTATCTACGCTTTATCCCCAACTAATCTGTGACTTTCCTCCAAATGCACTGCTTTCCTTCATCTTTCGTAAAGCCCATCGGACTGATCTCTTTATTTCCACGGTGTTGTATTGTCTCGCAAATGGGAAGGAAAAACAGAAGGCCGAGCTGAAAAAAGCAGCTTGCACTTTGTCAGGTGTGATGGTAAGGAGAGGGCAGTAATGAAGGAGATCGCTGGTGCATTAGTAATGGTCACCAAGGTGTGACCTTTTAACAAGACTGGCGAGAGCGGGGGGTCTGCCATGTGTCAACCCCACCTCAGCAGGGGCCATCGCTGCCCTCTCTCACAGTGTCCTCTCATTAAGAGCGTCTCTTTCTCGTCTGTGTACCGCCGCTGCTTTCCTGGATTATGCATTGCGCTTTCTTTACTGCGAGATGTTCAATCATGCTTGTCTGATACCATAACCCTTTTAAATCAGGGAAAGTCTTGCACCTGCTGAGCACTTCATATTCTCTGTCAAGCAGTTTGTGTGTTTCGTTAGACACGGCGTTCGGCTGAATTAGAAGGCATAAATTGGGAATTGTGACTGTCACTGTCTTGGGATTCCACTAGTGACTGCGCTTGGGTCAATTGGGTTTAGAAATGTAATTGAATGACTTGATGATTTCGGCTTTGCACTTATGGTAGTTTAGAGATGGAAAATGGGACCTATCAGTTGTACACATTTTTATTTTGTTTATTCATTTGTATTTTAATTTTATTTTTTTCATCTCTTTTGTTCACCTTTTAAGGTCTTTGCACACTGAAGTCTGATATTTTCGTATGCGTTTTTTTCGTAGTTACATTCAATATATTCGTCATGTAAACAAACCTTGCACACTTAGTCCGATGCATATTAAAAAATCCACATAAAAAACATTTCAGAGTTACTTTGTTCTCCTCTTTTCTCCAAAGTAGAAAAAGAGAGAGGAATAGGCTACACATTGTGTTCATTTAATACTAGCCTACATAGAGAGGAAGGAGAGTTCAGCTCATTATCAAAGAGCTGCTCAGGACTATCCCGAAATGCAAAGTTTATTTCAGGAAATCAGTAGAATTTTAATACATTGCTTGTGATACTTCACACATTCATGTAGGTAAACAAATCCCGAACAGAGTCTGGCAGTACCTAAAGACATTAGATGGTGGCCATGTTGATGTGTCGAAGCAACGGACTGAAAGCGGACCATGCTTTCTATTATAATGTCTATGGGCAGTACGTCAAATGTATGGACCCATTAGTATGGATGGACACACACATCAAGCAGGAGCAGGGAGAGGAGGGCCAGTCACTGAATACAGTCACAGCTTCTCAACTGTTCGGAACATTCTGTCTTTATTTTATGCAATGTTCGTCATAAAGTTATCTGTAGCTCAAATGACACCATTCTGTATTTAGCTTTAAATACTCCGGATGCAAAAAGCAGAGACAATCGAACCTGGTTACATTTTTTAAATGAAGAACAAATGTTTCGGAGGCAGTGGGTCAATACGATTCACACAACCTTTTTGAGGTTGAATTTATTTTTTAACATGCAAAAACTTTGGATTCACTGTGCAATAACCTTTAATCATCAACAAATCTGACTTATTGGACTAATTTAACTAAACATTAAATTATAAAAATGCTATAATGTATTGTTTCATTAGTTTGTTGATTTTACTTTTATTTATTTATTTATTTGTTATAATTTAGTTTAAATATATTATTTTGTGTTTTAATTATTTTGAAAACTGATTTCTTGTCATGGTGATAGACCAATACCGAGCACCAATTCTGATTCTTTATGCTTTATATAACTTTACCATTGCATAAACACATTTTACCTTTAAGTATGAGATCTCACCTTACCTAAGATAATGAGTTAAGGATGTAGCATACATGTAACCATCAGAAACATAAAATATGGTAAAAAAAATTACTAACAATTCAATTTGGAAGTATTGCTCATGCTTTGTAGCACTGCTGATGCATAACCTGGGCACACATGTATCTTCCTCTGCTTATAAACTCATAAACAAAGATCAAGATTCGGATCAACTAGTACCGATTGAGTCATGAGATGTGATTTTCGGCCGATACGATCTCCGGCCGATCAATCGGAGCGTCCCTAGTATCTACTATAATAGTTGATTTTTGTAAGGCTGTCTTTTTATATATATTTATTGAATAAATTCATTACTAAAGTATTTGAGTAAAATTAGTTTTTTTTTTTTCCATTGTTAGTTTTCTATTGTATTTAAATATATTCATGTTTATTCATTTCTTTCTTAAATGGTTTATTTAAAGTCTTTGGTTCATAGTTATTTGTGATTTATTTATGTTTAGTTCATGATTATTTAGTAATTTGATTTGTTCTATTTTGTTTTTAAATACAATTTTTTTCTGTATTTAATTTATTTTATATATATTTCTACTGTATACTTCATATATATTGACCACAATTTATGTATAATGCTTCATTAGTGATTTATGTAATTTAATTTGTCCCGTTTAGTGTTTAATTCTGTATTTTATCAATTTATTTTTGATCATTCTTTTATTTATTTATAGCCTTTGGTTCATAGTAAATAATCAAAGCTACAGTTGGCATAAGGCAAACTAATGTGACAAATTTAATGTAAATGAATTTAAATGAACAGTGTGGATTGTTTTATTTATTTATTTATTTATTTATTTAGTAACCAGTGTGTGTGAACAGGCAGGAAAGTGTGTGAGTCTGCCAACACTGGAAAGTTTTAACACAGATATGTCACTATCAAACGATTCCTGTAGTAGGAACCTTGTGTGAAATGCGTGTAACTGATGCTCCATGCTCCATAATCTCCATGTGGATCTACCAGAAATATGTATCTTAAAAAGCATCATAGTTTTCACATCTTAATTGGAGAGGCTGGCGGGGTGAACAGTTCAATAAGTCTGTCTCATTACAGCTTGTGTTCATGCACGTGTTATTTGTAGAAGTGTGTTTTGAATCAATATGTTCTCTCTCAAGTAGTAATTTCCCCCTGGAAAACGGCAAGCTGTTGTGTTTTAATGTTTACACGGATTACCATAATCTGTTTGCCTGTGAAATTAGCCTCTAAACAGCCTGGGAAGCTGAAGAATAAAGCTTTACAAGATCTCTGCTCAGGGGATTGCAATTCCTTGTGTTCTTGGCTGCCGTCGCTGGCTGCGATAACAGCAACCCCAGCAGAAAAAAAAAAATCAACTAATTGAGAGATCTTTTGTTCCTTTGCGGGCGGGTTAGGACCTTGAGTGATGGCGTGTTTGTGATTGTGTTGTGTTGCAAGCACGCAGTCATCGAAAATCCCTCTGACAAATTCAATTAAGTCTGCGGGATGTTCGCGGAAAGCTAGCTCGGTCATTAGCGGTGCATCGTAATGCCATGTTTTTCCCATCTTCGCAGCTTCCCTAGCGTATCCGCAGCTCTCTTTCTCAAAGTTTACAGTGCTCACTTGCTTATTGACTGCAAATTAACTGCTCCCTATATATCTCTCGCTCTCTTTTTTTCATTTCATCTTTTCTTTTGGTCTCTAAAGCCGCCGTGTGCAACTCATGCAGCAGTCAGTCTTTCTTCATTTTGAACGTTCCCGGTCCGCGACTCTTCCAGCTTGTTTTATGTCACGCTGCCTTTTCTTTTTGATGTTAGCCTTTGGAGTTTTCCAGATGTCTCAAACCATTTCCTCCGAGGCGCTGGGGCTGTTTTTTGGCCTCACGAAATCTGGGCATCCTCCGCTCGGGCTGACATTAAACATGAACCCTCTCATTGGGCCGATGTCGGTTTTGCTGCGGAGATAAGGCAGGCCGTCTCCTGTGTACATTACACAGACTCTCATTCCTTAAGATTCACACTAATCGCTGCTGATAAATTATACATCCAAGGGAATTCATTATGTACTGTAGCTTTTAAATCCGTTTCTAGAAAGAAATTGTTAGTTAAAAAAAAGTGGATGGGGAAAACAGAGCGAGAGAATCGGTATGGACACGTGTGATTTGTTTTTCTTATACTTGTTTAATAGGATGGCTCAAATCAAATCATCGAATCTTATCTAGGACACTGTATAAATATGTAATAATTAGTAGTTGCCTGTAGCATGTGATTTAACTGAAGTTAAATGGACATTTATTAACATTTTAGATAGTAGATTTAAACAATTTGTTGTATTACGAATAATGTGAGGCTATGGGAAATAGCGAAAAGACCACGTAAAAATGGAATTTATTTAATTTACTTGTATTTTCTCTGGGTTTACTGGACTTATTAGGTTTGAGTCAGTGATTATGTACATGTTTATTTTATTGTATAACATCTAAAAGCATTTCTTCCAAATTAAAAACAAATGTATTGCGAATATTGATTTTATGAACTCTTTTGAAGTTTAAACAAATCTATTATGTTGCCTAAAATGAATGTGAACAAGTATAAAAACATGGCAATTCTATATATTTTTTATTTATATATTTTTTTTTTATCTGAAACTATTTATATACTGTAAATGACAATTTTTACTGGAAATCCTGAAAGTTTTGGAAATAAATTAGGCCAAATCATTAGTTTGCAGAATTTTTAAGTATGTTTTTTTACTCAAACACATTTATAAATTGCAAATCCAGTGATATGAAATAGTTGTGGTGTCTTAATTTTCATTCATTGCTGTTTGTGTAACTAAATCAGTTTAAAACCATTTGTTTTTGTATCATAGTTTGCATGACCAACCCAAACAAAAATGTGAATGAATGTAAATAAAACTCAAGGTCCCGCAATTCACTTTGAAAGTATAAACAAATCGAAAAGTCCCATGAATCACAAGATATGAGCAACTGTTTGGAAATAAAGAAAAAAAAAAGAAATAAAGTGAAATAAAGAAGGAAAGAAATAAAGACAAAGAAAAATATAGTTATAGAAAGAGAAATAAAGAAAGAGAAAAAAATATTTACCAACAAATGGATGAACAGTGTTATGATAATTGATTTATTTAGTGTTTAAATAATATTAATCATCACTATTTGTATACGGGGTTGTAGATGAAAATGAGTTTAAGCATCAGAATAGTGTGCTAGTTTTAAATTTAGCTATTTGGCAAAAATCTATGACATTTTAACTACAATTCAGCATAATGATGATTTATTTACAAAAAAAATGTAGTTCTTTAAAACGAGAACCATTTGATGACATTAAAATAATGTATTTAATGATCACATAAACAGCCCCAAAACACTAATTAATTGTTGTTTTCAACATTTATACTTTATCACTATCCTACAAACTGTTTGGCCCATTTGTCCAGATGACGTTGTGTATTTATTTTATTCATTTAATATAGTGTAATGCATTATGATCACTTGTGTATTTTAATAAGAACAACTCATAAGTAAATTGCTTTTTATATTTAGGCAAATAAATATGTTAGGCTGAATGACGACTAATCATGAGAAATAAATCAGTTTAATAACAAATAATATTAGTTTTTGTATTATAATTTGCGTGACCAACTCAGACAAAAATAAAACCGTTTGACTGAAAAAATGTGAATAAAACTCAAGGTCCCGCAATGCACTTTAAAAGTATAAACAAATCAAAAACACCCATGAATCATTATAAATATGAGCAACTGTTAATCAATAGACCTTTTTGATTCAGTTTAACTACAAATAATATTTACCTAGTTTTTATTACATAATTTGCATGACCAACTCAGACAAAAATAAAACAATTCGCCTAAAAATGGTAATGTCCCATAATGCATAAAAAAACCTATGAACCACAAGATATGAGCAACTGTTAATCAATGAACATTTTTTTTTACATTTTACCAAGTTAATTTATATTGCAGATGAATCAACAGTTCGTAAAAAGTCTCCACAGCAGAATCTGAAAGTGTGTCTGTTTGACCTTTCAGAAAAGCTGGAGTTTTAAGCCTTTGGTGGGCCTGCATGCAAACTTGTTTCATGTTCAAACACTGTCCAGGCTGCCCAGCACCACCGCTGGTCAGCTCCACCGCCTACAAAAAAAAAATCACTTTGATCAAACAAACATGAACATCCAGTGGTCTTCAGGCCCAGTCCTAGCTCTCTCTCTTACTCTCTCTCTCTCTCTCTCTCTCTCTCTCTCTCTTTCTCTCACTCTCTCTCTCTCTCTCTCTCTCTCTCTCTCTCTCTCTCTGACAGCTCACCACGGACTGATGAAAGCCATGCAAATTCACGTTTAGACTGATAACGATACACATCACATCACTGTGATTTCTCCAATGCACTGCAGTTTGGGTTCTCGTGTTGATTAGAGGTCCGAGCCACTATTCCGGGCTGGTAGGGGTTCACTGTTGTGCTCTACGGCACTGTTTATGCTGGAGCACAGTATGTGCACCATGCAGCTTATTGAAGCTTTAGTATTTATTTATTTAATATTTAGTATTTATTAGATTTTATTATTTAAAAAAATATATAATGCACATTACTTTTTATATTTTGCAAGTGCCTATATTTTTACTTAATATCAATAATAATATTAATAATTTTGCTCTTGATAAATTTATTTGGTAATTTGTTTCTGTTATACAGTATTTGTTGTATGGCTATGCAGGAAGGAAGGAAGATAAAGAAAAAAGTAGAAGGAAGAAATGAAAAAAGGAAGTGAACTAAATAAATAAATAAATAAAGTGAAATGAAGGAAGGATGAAGGAATTTCAATTAAAGAAAGAAAGTGGAAGGAAGGAAGAAAGGAAGGAAGGAAGGAAGGAAGGAAGGAAGGAAGGAAGTGAACTAAATGAATAAATAAAGAAAGAAAGTGAAATGAAGGTAGGAAAGAAGTGAAATGAAAGAAAGTGGAAGGAAGGAAGGAAGTAAAATAAATGAAAGCAAGAAATTGGAAGGAAGGAAGTGAACTAAATTAATAAATTAAGTGAAATTAAGTGAAATAAAGAAAGAAAAAGTTAAATGAAGGAAAAAAGGAAAATAAAGTCAAATGAAGGAAACAAATTAAAGAAAGTGAAATAAAGAAATTAAATAAAGAAATGAATAGAAATAAAGACGGAAGAAATAAAGGAAGATAAATAAATGAATAGATATAAATAAAGTGAAATGAAAAAAAGATGTAAGGAAGGAAGGAGAGAAGGAAGGAAGGAAAAGAAAGTGAAATAAAGGAAGAGAAAAAAGGAAAGTGGAAAAGGAAGAGAATGAAAGTGAAAGAAAGAAAGAGAAGGGGAAGGAAAACCGAGACAGGAAAGTAAAATATAGAAAATGAAAAAAAAATAAAGAAAGAAAAAAATGAAAAAGGAAGAGAAATAAAGAAATATTTATTTATTTATTTAGCAACAAATGGCAGGACGGTGTTATGGTCATTTATTTGTATATATTTATGGGTTGTAGATGAAAATGAGTTTAAGCATCAGAATAGTGTACTAGTTTTAAATTTAGTTAGTTGGCAAAAATTAATGACATTTTAACTACAATTCAGCCTAATGATGATTTATTTACAAAAAAATGTAGTTCTTTAAAATGAGAACCATTTGATGACATTAAAATAATGTATTTAATGATCACATAAACAGCCCCAAAACACTAATTAATTGTTGTTTTCAGCATTTATACTTTACCACTATCCTACAAACTGCTAGGTTTGACCCATTTGTCCAGATGACGTTGTGTATTTATTTTATTCATTTAAAATACTGTAATGCATTATGATCACTTGTGTATTTTAATAAGAACCGCTCAAGTATATTGCTTTTTATATTTAGGATAAAACGGTTTAAATTGCAACAAAATGCGACATCTTGTCTTTGATCAATATGTTTATTTCATATCCCAACACATGAACGGATAAAAATAATTATAATCAATACAGTCTCAAAAACAGGCTATTGTACTGTTTGCTCAGCATAGTTAATAAATATTAGTAATAAATAAGTAAAACGTGAATATATATACATCTCCCAACAGCTCCTGCAAAACTGTGTATTCATATCATCCTCAACAACAGTAATTTGGCATATATGTGGCGGCCCTGCGAGAGAAAGGTTAAATGTTAATCAGAGATGAGAGAAACCGCAGCATTAACGCACCAATTTGCTGGCAAAAATGTTGGACGCTGTTAATCAGCTTTACGTGACCAACCCTGTGCTTTTGCATGATAATAACCCCATTATTCACAACGCTACTAATCAACCCAAAAGTGCAATTCCTTCCTTTTGAATCTCTCTGATTCCTCTTTCACTCTCGCTGCTGCTGAGTTGTGGTCTTGCACACCTACACACACGCGCACACAGTTTTACATGCCAGTCATTATGTTACAAATCAATTTGGTCTTTATGTAAAAATAAAGATTTTCTGTAATTTTGTATGATTTGAGGCAAGTCACTGCAGGAAAAACACTTTTTTTATACATGCATGCAAATTTGGATGCTTTTTTGGCTTTTTAATGTGTTATTTGTTCAAATCTAATGTAAAGATAACCTAAAAGTGTATATTGGATGTTATCTATAGCCCCTTTCACACAGTGATACCAGTAAATATCCGGAAAGTTAAACGAATTTATCTGTGTTTTCAAAAAGGGCCTGTTCACACATGATCTGTTTCCGGAAAATTGACGGTAATTTTCTGGAAAGGTCTGTATGTGTGAAAGGGTCTAATGTCCATTGATTTCAATTGTGATATTTGATTTCAATTGTATATTTGTATTTTTCTGTAAATCTGCACTTTAGTAATTTTTTATTTTTTTTACAGAGAGAGTTGGGTTATTATACAAAACATTTTATTTTGCAAAAATGTGAACATTTTTTTTTCTGGTTGTTGCAGTCTTTTTTTGAAATATGGATGGATAAAAAACGATTATATATTTATAAAAGAGGATCTATAAATCCTCTGGCTCTACAAGAAAAAAAAATATTTGAAGTGTTTGAATACAATGTTCATATTTTTTTGTGCTAGAATTTTTTTCAAATTAGCACAAATTTTACCAAAAAAATGCCAATTGGCATATTTAAAAGCTATTTTACAGGCATATTTAAACAATTTTTAGAAAACGTCATAATTCAATCTTTCACATTGGGAAATATGATGACAACTAAAACTTTTTTTTATTATTACCTGCAGTGTCTTGTCTCTATTTTATTTTTGTTCGTTTAATCTTTATTTATTTAATTTTGTATTACATTTTTATTTATTTATTTTTGTTTAAACACCAAATGACAACAAAATAGCAAAAATTATCTCAAACAAAATGAAGTAGCCAATCTGTTTGGTTCATTTAATCTTTTTTTTAATGCAATTCTTTTTCTATCTTTTTTGTTTATTCTTTAATTTGATAAATGTATTAACTTTATTCTTAAAAGCTTGATTTGTTCATTTATATTTTTAAATTTATACTTTTTATACAACTCCAAACAAAGAAGCAAAAATAATCTCAAACAAAATGAAGTAGTGATTATATTTTTGTTCATTAAGTGTTTTAATTGTGTCTCGTTTTGCCCGCTGCAACACTCTTGAGTGCAGACTGCTGCGTCCACTGCATCCTGGCCTGCCTGTTTTGTGAATTTCTCACTCTGTGCAATATGGTGGTGGCTCAGGCCTCGTGTGGCACCTGCACATCAGAAGCCTGTTGCTGCTGCTGCTGCGCTGATGACCTGGGAGACGACTGCAACTGTCCCTGTGACATGGACTGTGGCATTATGGATGCTTGCTGCGAGTCCTCGGACTGCCTGGAGATCTGCATGGAGTGCTGCGGAATCTGTTTTCCAACATAAACAAACAATCTACTGCATTTATGCGACGGCCAGGACAGAAGCTGAATGAGAGCAAGTGTGTGTGCGAGTGATTGAGCGACATGGAGTGTGTGAAAAATCTGTTCCTGAGCTCAAGATGACTGTAAAGGTCATGCAAAAAGACTTCAATATATGATGTAATTCAATTATACTAACAGACTAAAGGTTATGGAAGCGTGTTGCCAAGGAATTTAGAAACGTATAAAGGTAATTGTGACTTTAATCTTGCAATTGCAATTCTTTTGTGAACAAATTTCTTTTGCAATTGTAATTTTAGTTCAAACAATTGTTATTTATATTTTATGATCTATTTAAAATCTTACTTTTTTTGCAACTCTAAATAATTTCCTTGCATATAAGTTTCTATCTTAAAATTGGCACCAGTTTACATCTCATAACTCTCTAATAACTCTTCTTGTTTTTTTGTTCTTATTCTTCTTAGTACGCCCATTATTATCAGCCTTATTCTTATTTGTATCCCACAATTCGTTTTATATCTCAGATTTCTCAGATTCTTTTTTTTTTTACAGCTTAGAATTTACACTTTGTATTTCTGAGATGCTTGCGTTTGTGAGTTTATTTCTTGAAATTGGCACTTTATATCTTAAAATTCGTACTTCAAATTGCAAGTTTACATGTGGAAATTCTCTATTAGGTCTTGTGGGCTCTTCTCTTCAAGAGTTCTGAAGTTTCTGAATTCTGTATATATTTTACAGAACTGTCTATTATTAAAATCTGCTTTTTTTTTCTTTGCAATTCTGAGTAATTTGTTTTAGCATTTTGTTTGCATTTGTGAATTTATATCTTGAAATTCACACTTTAAATGACAAGTTTACATAAAAAAAATTCTATTACGTCTTCTCTTAGGTTCTTTTTATTTGTTTATTCTTTTTTTATTCTTATACTCTCATTCTTATTCATTTTTTATCTCACATTTTCAGATTTTTTTTCCACAGCTCAGAATGTACATTTCATATTTCTGAGATGCTTTTTTGCAAGCATTTCCAATTTAATTACTTAGAATTTGGCTTTTTTTCCCTTCTCCCAATTTCAAATTTATCTCTTATTTCTACAAATTTTTTAAATAGGATTTTTACATGTGTCACGTTTCTGAGTTTGTGAGTGTAAAGGTCATACAAAAAGACAATATATGATTCAATTCACATAGACTAATAGTTATGGAAGTGTGTTGCCAAACTTGCAATTCCAAATAACATCTTAGAGTTTGTTTGTTTTTTGCAATTCTAATCAAAGTTTGTTTTATTTGAGTGGGAGTTTTCTGAATTTTGTATATATTTTACAAAACTGTCTATTTTTTAAAATCTGACTTTTTAATCTTTTTTTAAGTTTACATCTGAAAATTCTCTATTAGCTCTTGTTTTCGTTGTTAATCTTACTCTTCTTACTTCTTTATTATTATTATTATTTTTTTAATTATTATTATATACTTTTTTTTTCTTACTCACTGAATAATTTTTTTTGTTGAATCAAATCAACTTTTCTGGTCATCTCAACTTGTATCAATCAAACTGACAAAAATGTTTAAGTTAAACTTTGCATAACTTAAACATTTTAGTTGAAACCTGATTAACATTCAAAGTGGTTAAAGTAAAATAAAAACATTTGTAGTCGTGACTTTTGAGCGAGTGACTTACAGTGCTCTTACTATCATTATTAACTTTCTCACATTTTCAAATTCTTATTTTCATAGTTCAGAATTTACATCTCGCATTTCTGAGATGCTTTTTTTACTAGCAATTTACTTTTTTCACAATTCTTTTAAATACTTTTTCAAAGTTTATTTTTTTAGGATTCAGCTTTTTTTTCTTTTTTCTTTTTTTTGCAATTTAGAGATTTTTTTTTTCAAATTTGTCTTTCTCATTTCTACTATTTTAAATTGGAATTTCACATTTGTGTTGCATTTCAGAAAGTGTTTGCAAGTTTATAATTAGCAGTTTTATTCAATGTAAACTGTCAAAATCATATATTTTTTCCTCCTCCTTAGTCACAATGACCTTTTTCCTTTTTTTAATTCCTGTGTGGCACAAACAAGCTTCCATAAAAAGTGCATAAAGACTATATATCCAGCGCTTTATATCCAATGCTTTAATGTATCAGAGCTTGTCCTATTTACTGTTTAGACTGAGTTGTTATTTCTTTGCAGAGGTTTGTAATATTTCCTTTTTATTTTATCATTTTAAAAAACGTACAGATGTTGAAATTAAAGCAGTAGACGTCACATGACTTGAGCCCGCTCCTCACATCGCTGTAATTTGAGTGGGAACATTTTCACACTGTCAGAGGTCAAGCCTATGTGGGCGTTAAGTGGGATATTTCTTTTTTATTTTGAACTGTTTCCTACAAACACAGAGGGCTGTTTAAGTGATAGCCAATTTAACTCTTTATTTAAACTGCGTCTACTGTAGCTCATTTAATTAAATGTCCCTAAGTCTCGAAACCACATTAGCAATTAGCTTGCTGGTGCTTTTAAAGATGAACTGGATACACAGATCGGGGTATAATGCAGACGCCACATGACTTGACTTTTTTTGTTTTTCATTAGTAAGCCTCTGTTAAAGATGCACCTTTTTTGCTTCTGTACTTAAGTGAATACTGAATACACTATTGCTTTTCTTGACTGTTAAATCATACATGTAGTTCAGATTGCATTGCCTGAGGCCTCCTTGTGAATTGTAAATAGCTGGCATTTGTCGGCATTATGTAAGCTAAGGTTAGCATGCCCCGTTAACACAGTTGTTGTTTTTTTCGCAATGTGTAATGCCTTCGGTACGTTTGTGTGTTTGACTCATCTCGTCAAAAACTGCTTGTATGACATACTTGCCAAATTGCACTTCAGAACACAGTGTGACTGAACTGACCTGAAACCTTCAACTGAAACCGCTTCAAAACAAACAACTTTACCTCTACTGACTTTTACCTCTCCAGATTCTGACTAGTTCTTGTGTGTCTTTTTGACGAGACTCGCATTTACTCCAAACTGACTAAGACTGGCTCTTTTACACTGAAAAAAAATTATGCAAACCTTACTAGATATTCTTATAAAGTTCATTTAAAATACTATAGAAGTTACTGTAAAGGCTTTTCAAGTAAATAAAAGTCATTGGTAACACTTTAGGTCACAATTCAGGCTATTAACTACTGCCTTACATGCCTATTACGATGTCATTAACTGTTTAATAGTAGTTATATGGTATGGTCTTATTCTACATCCCTAATCCTACCCAAAAACTAAACCCAACTTCTACCTTACTAACTAATAATAAGCAGCTAATTAGAAGTTTATTAAGGTAGTATGTTAGTTGGTTATTTGATAATACAGCGAATTGTCACTTAAAATAAAGTGTTAACAATGCATTTTAATGCCAACCTAAATGAGCAAACGTACACGTTCTTGATTGAAGTGAGCTTGGAAAATTTACTTTATAACCTTGATGTGTTTTATATGTCCCATTTTGGTCTCGGAATTTAAATATGTTTAATTAGATAAATATATTTTATATACTTAAGCATATAAAATGCTGTTTCAAATGTCTTTTTTACTTATAAAATTCTAAATGTGGTTGAAATGTTTTGTCGTCATTCAGTGCAGAAGATAAATGTATGTACAAATTAGACTAAATGACTTTCTGAAGTATAAGAATATACCTCTTTGTATTAACATTATTTAGAACCTGAAAAATAGGTCAAACCTAGGTGTTTAAATTCATTAAGCTAGTGTGCTAGTTGATTATTTGATAATCTAGTGAATTGTCACTTAAAATAAGATGTTAACAATGCTTTTTAATATCAAGCAACCTAAATGAGCAAACATATATGTTCTTAATTTGAAGTGAGCTTGGAAAATTTACATTATAACATTGATGTTAAAATATATGTCCCATTTTGGTCCCGGAATTTAAATACTTTCAATTATATGAAGTTATTTTATATACTTAAGCATATAAAATGTTGTTTCAAAGTTTTTTTTTTTATATATAAATTATATAAATGGTTGAAATGTTTTGTCGTCATTCAGCGCAGAAGACAAATTTATGTACAAATGAAACTAAATGACTTTCTGAAGGATAAGATCACAAATATTTTGTATTATTTTACATTATTTAAAACCTGAAAAGTTGGTCAAACCTAGGTGTTTGAAGGTTTGTGGCAAAGTGTGAAGATTTCTAATGACGATTGGTATTTCTGAACTGATTTTTGTTCTAATCATGCCTGACAGTATTTAAAAATGTTTTTTTGTATATAATTTGTTATGCTGAATGACAATTTAGAGTATATCCCTTGTAAATCATGTTTAAAATAAATGATGGTCATTGTATTAAGTGTAAAGTGTTTTAATAAAACACTTCATTTTTGATCCCCATAAATTGATGTGAAATCTCCCTCATAGCGTAACACAATTTAAAAAAACAGATTAAAACTTACGTTCACTGTTTTCTTATATTTAATTGTGACTCAAATTTGTCTTTACATATATCCATTTCTAACAACTACACAAAATGATAACAGCCATGTCTAAAAAATAATAATGCTTTCTTCATATAAAAACTTCAAGTTGCATAACTTTTTCTTTTGATTTTTAAACAATGTGAATAGAACTTACACATTTTATCTCTTCATCATACTGTACTCAGCCCATGTTTGTTTTCCCTCTTTTTCCTCAGTTGGCTTTTAAATGTCTTTGTGTACTAAGCATTGTTTTGCTAATGCACCATCGACTTTGCAGTTTTAAAAAAAAAAATAAAATGTTAAACTGGAGACATCTGTACCTGCTTGTGATGAAGAATCATTATTACTCAGAAATATGGTTACATGTTTTTTTTCTTCTCTGCTTGTGGTGTGAATCTATAAAAGGTGCATGTGATGCATCATTGCAGCAGTGCTATTTCCCATTTGTTTGGTAATTGACTCACCTGTGCAAGGTTCAGAGATGGATATAATGTATATATTGTTAGCATCATAACTGACGTATTAAATTGTAGAAATGTCTCTAGAGAGATTTTAATGGTTTATGAAAGATTCATGACAGTATGCCACATTGATTTAAAGATTATAGTAGTGGTACAGATTATTAAAATGGCTGAGGTGTTTTAGGTGTCAGGTGACTTTGTGCCTCTTTATAATAAAAGCGTTTGCCCTGATGAGAGATATTTTAAACGCATCAACCTGTGCAGCAAATAATGCACACTTTTTAATTATGTATATTTTAATGAATGAAATCATTTTCATTTTAGTAATATGTTGTACTCAGTTATATATACAGTGATGGGGAAAAATGTGGGGATTTTCTGTTTCTCTGGATTTATTAAGTGTGGGCTTGAGTAAAAAGTTATTTGCATTATTTAATAAAGACCTGGTCTTTTTTTTCTTTTGTCAAATAATTTGTAAATCTCAATTATTTTGAAACTATTAGTCAGAGCTGTGTTTGCGAAAAAACATCCTTAGCTAACTAATGTCGCAAGTTCCATCGTTACAAACATAGTTTGTTGATTTGCTGTTTCCCACATCCATCGTGCACTGAACATTAGCAAACTGCGTTGCAAACATGTACGCTTGCATTTACACCTCTGGAGCTGTAGTTAAAAACACAGTTCCTGGTTGTGTTCTATTCCCAGTTATCCCCCCTATGCCCTATTCATTTAGAACATTCTAACATGTAAACATTATAATCATTAAAAACATTAAAATCATCTCTCTTAATTTGTTTTCAAAGTATTTTTACAGTTCAGTTTTAACTATCTTCATGCTAACAATTGCACTCCTTTCACAGTGCACTTTGAAAACATTGACGTAATTTTGTACACAGCTGTGGCTTATGACTAAAGCTGTAGGTGACCTATTATTTAAAAACGGAATTTATGTTATGCCTCTAAAGCTTGTGAAAACAAAAATATATAGCATATGTTATTGCTTTTAATTTGCAGTAGATAAATTCTGAAATAAAATAAAAAACCAAATAAAAACAATAGCCTACTTAATAATAATAATAATAGTAATAATAATAATAATTATTATTATTATTAAAGTAGGATTTTTTTCATTTCCTAATAAATAATAAATATAAAATTTCATTTCCTAATAAATAGCCTCATTATTTATTTATATGATTTATATATGAGATTAGAATATGTGTTAGATTTTTGTAAGTAGATTTTAAGAAAAGAATATGTAATGTTCTCAATAATATTTGTAAGGGAAACAGGCCCTATATTTGCCGTTTACATATATTTAAATTATTATGGAAAAGAGTGCATGTTTTTACCAAAACTATTATTGGATATTTTTTTTTATTGTGTGTGCGTGTAAAACAATACAATTTGCTCAAAGTATGGGTTCTTTTTCTAAAGAAGTTGTTACTCCACACCGTTTAGAGCATCATTATGGGCGTTTTACGTTATAACTAACATGGTTCAAATGATGGATCTGCGACAAAGCAGTTTTGGGAAACACTCGCCACTATATCGTTCTTTTCCCAAATGATGCATCGAACTATGATAGTTCAGCTGTGAGTTTTGTTGTTGTTTGGAAAACGCACCCGTGAATAACAAATGCTTTAATTTGTTGTAATTTTTAAAATACTTAACTCTTGTAAATAGCTACATTTTAGATTCAGAAAAAAATGGCATCAGAATAGTACAAAAATTGTTTTACTTAAACACATACAGTAAATATAAATTCTAAAACCACAGGAACTAAGAGTTTTCCAATGGTCTCTTATTATTATTTTCCTCCATAACTATATTGGCTTGTTTTTTTTAACTAGTGTTCAAAACAGCAAAAAAAATATTATTTCCAACAACGTGGATACTTTCATTTAGCTTTTAATCAATTTAATGCATTTATGTTGCATTAAATGTGGTATACATGCATACATTCAGAATTGCAGCCATCAGACACCTTTTCTAATCAATAAAACCTGCTTTAATTAAAGTCAAACTCTAAAATGGGGCCATTAAATCAAACATGTGGTCACCTCTATTGCGTAAGTCAAAATCTGAAGCCTTTCCCAAAGGATGCTGTCTTTCCTGACCTGTGACAAACCTTTGTCCCTGTTAGCCTCTCAATTAACCTCAACACTGTCCACCTGTGCTTCCTTCTGTTCACACCTGCTGCCCCCCCACTCCTCCTTCTGCCCAGATACAGCCTGCCAGAAAATTACCATCTTATTTCACTAATGGCCATTGCTGAAAATATTGAAAGTCATCTCTAATCACATGGGGCATTTTTTTTCCTCTTCTTTTTGTCCCCCCCCATATTCTTCCACCTTTTTACTGACTCAGAAAGTGGGGGAGTTGAGAAGTCCAGGTAAGTGTGCAGTGACCTTTTCACAAAGTCACCCACCTCTTTTCCTTTTAATCAAACCCCCTCTGTTCCTCTCTGTGCCAGCGCTTGTAATGTCACAATTAAGGTGGCTCCATTGTTTCTGTTTTCAGGCTAGAGAGACGTAGCGCTCCTTGGTCCCCAGGTCATTTCTCTTACAATATTAAATAAGTCATTAGAGACCTACGACGACCACCACCACCTTCACCACCCCCATGCTGGATGGTGGAAAAAAAATGGCTTTTTGTATAGCCCTAAAAATTGCATATTCATAGTTGCACTGTGCTTGCATCATAAGAGAACATGCAAATATGCAGTTTGATTTGTGATATTAAATGATGGAGAACTTAAAGATGATCACCTGACTCTCAGATACCTGAACATTGTTGCTGCTTATTATAAGTGCAGATGCATTACAATGCTGTATTGTTGGTAATACAGTACATGGAGTTATGCAGCCTTCAAACATTGATCTGTGGTCACTTAATTTTTAATTCACCTCATGGTAGATTAATAATTAGGGGTTTAAATTAAAAGTCTTGTTAGTATACAATGTGATATTAATTTTCTAAACCAGCAATATTTGTGCTCCACTGTAAGTGATTAGTGCTTTTTACCTAATAACTAGTGAGTGAGTAAATCAGTCACCTTGTAACCTTTTTAAGTTGACTTCAGTTATTTTTTATATAAATTTGCTCAGTGATTTAAAGGCTACACTGAAAACACTGATTATTTATTTACAGTAAACCAGTTGACTTTACTTAAAAGCAATGTAAGTAAACTCACTGTGACTTGAAATTTTTAAGTTGATTTAACCTATTTTTTATATAAATTTGCTCATTTACTGAGTAACACTGTAAACAGTGATTCAGTACTTAAAGCGAACCAGTTTACTTTTCTTCAAAACAATGTAAGTAAACTCATTGTAACTTGGAATTTTTAAGTTGACTCAACAGTAGTTAATTTACTAAGTAATTTAAGGTCTACACTGTAAAAAGTGATAAGTTACTTATAGTAAACCAGTTGACCTTACCCAAAACCAATGCAAGAAAACTCACTGTAACTTGACATTTTTAACAGGGTCCCCGCAGAGTCTTAAAATTCTTAAATATCAAAAACAACATTTTAGGCTTTAAAGTCTTCGATTCACTGAAATATTGTTTTGTAGATCTTAAATCATTTTTAACAGGTCCTAATTTTTCTCTGTTTTCCCAATTGGGCCGACATCCATCTAATCACCAACAATCCATCTTAATAAAACTTTTTTATTTTTTTTATATATATTTAAGTTATTATTATTATTATTATTAGAAAGAGATACAATTAACTTTAATTAATTAATCTTAATTAAAAAACAATTCCTCATGATATTAATAGAGCAACTTATTAATTTACATGATACATTGTACTCAATCAATTTGGACCAAAAGCCAACAAATGTATATTTTTGAATATTTATGTCATTGTCTCCATAATAAATTAACTTTTAGCAATGTTACACTTGTCAAAAAAAAAAAAAAAGAAATATTATGTTGAAAAAAAGTGTATACAACTAGAGATTTCTTTTTTTTTTTTGACACATTAAAATATGTCGCTAAGAAAGGATTACATTAGATTTTTATTTTTGGCAACCGACCGGGCCATTGGAAATAATCATTAGTGTTTAGCACTGTATAAATCTACACTTTTATTCATAATGGTCTTAAAGTGGACTTAAAGTCTTACATTTGACTTGATTAAATCTGCGGAAACCCTGTTTAAGTTGACTTAATTTTTATATAAATTTGCACATACAGTAGTTCATTTACTTGATAATTTAAAGGCTACTCTGGAAAAAGTGATTAGGTACTTAAAATGAACCAGTTGACTTTAAAAACAAAGTAAGTTAACTCGTTGTAACTTGGAATTTTTAAGTTGACTTCATTTTTATATAAATTTGCACATACGGTAGATCATTTACTGAGTAATTTAAAGAGTATATGCTGTATATACTGTAAAAAGTGATTACTTAAAGTAAACCTGTTGACTTGAAAACAAAGTTAACTCATTGTAACTTAGCTTAACTTATTTTTTATATAAATTTGCATGCAGTAGTTTATTTACTTAGTAGCTTAAAGGCTACACCGTAGAAAGGGATTAGGTACTTAAAGTAGACCAGTTGACTACTCCAAAATGATGCGAGTACTCATTGTAACTTGGAACTGTTAAGTTGACTTATTCTTTATAATAATGCTAATTTTACCCACTTTTTTTAAATAGTCAACTATCGCTTTAGTGTATGGGTTTGCTTAGCTTTCTAACTAGTCAATTAATTGCGCTTAGTCACATTTTTACTCACTTTTTTAAACAAGTCAACTAATCTCTTTACAGTGTATGGGTTTACTTAAGTTTATTAGTACAGTAGTCAACTAATTGTGTTTAAAACCCCAGTTTAAGCTTTACTAATTGTTGTTTACACTGATACCTCAAACAATTCTACAGTAAGATTGTGAATAGATTCAAATGGATAGTTCATTCAAAAATGAAAATTAGGTCATCATTTACTGCTCTTTGACTTGTTCCAAACCACTTTAAGTATTTATTTATTTATTTTTTGTTCTATTAAACAAAAAAGAAGGTATACAGTGTTTACGAATGTTAATTAGAAACCAATAACATTAAATGTATTTTTTTCATACTATGAACTAGTAGAATTTAACAGAATCAAATGTTTTTGGTTGAATTATCCCTTTAAATTCAGTGGTTATCAATTTCATTTATTAGTTAAAAAATAGACAAGATGCCTTTTTTAGAGAACTGCTTACATTATGAACACACATTGGTGAGTGCTTTCAGTGCTTTGCTGGAAATGTGTAGACACATGAAGATGTGTAGAGTGTCAAAATAAAGGTGCCTCTTTTTTTTTTTGACATGTTAAATCTTTAGCTTCATAAAACCTCAGTATATCATCTGGAGCCATGTGTATTAATTTTATTTGCCTGCTTTTTTTTTTTTTGTTTTTTTACTTTCAAAGTGCCAGATGCTGACATTATTACTCACCAGAGATCCTGGTTCCTTATAAAAACATATTAAGTGTTATACTGAAGAAAATAAATTCACCTATATTAAATATCCTGACGGTTTGTAAATTGCCAACATATTAAAATCTTTGGTTGAACTGTTCCTTTAACATGTCCAAATCCATCCGTTGTCTTGAAGTCAAGCACTTCTTGATCGTCGCCGAAACCATATGCATAATGCACCATCCTGCCCTTTTTAAACATCAGAGTCAATGAGGGGGTTTGAGTGGACGGTCTTTTAGATATTACAGTTTGAAAGGTAGATCTGTCAGTCAGGTAAGCAAAGGCAAGACGTGGAGGACGTGGAAGGGGGGATAAATAGAGTTCAAGAAATGTCACTCTCAATTAATCTCTTCACTCCTGTCCCCATTAAAACCCTCACACGAGGGGGACGCTTTACAATGCAAATGGCCTCATTACCCAGCCAACCTAATTGACTGTGACAAGGGCCAGGGATGTTTTTAACATTCAATATTTGTGTTTTTTTTTTTGTACAAATGCTGGGTGACACGGTGGCTCAGTTGTTAGCACTGTCAACTTGCAGCAAGATGGTCACTGGTTCGAGTCCCAGCTGGGCCAGTTGGCATTTCTGTGTGGAGTTTCCATGTTCTTCCCGTGTTGGCATGGGTTTCCTCTGGGTGCTATAGGTGAATTGAATGAACTAAATGTGTGAATGAGTGTGTATGGATGTTTCCCAGTACTGGGTTGCAGCTCGAAGGGCATCTGCTATGTAAACTATATGCTGGATAAGTTGGTGGTTCGTTCAGCTGTTGAGACCCCTGATGAATACTATGCCAAAGGAAAATAAATGAATGAATGATTGTACAAATGCTGCAAAGTTAGATCCTGAATTTGCTGATGAACTACTGAAATGCGACAGGAAAACGATTATATTTAGAAAGTAAATAACAAACAAATTCAATATGTTAATACTAAGCAAGTTATATATTAGTCACTGTATTTTGTTTTCAAAATACTTATTTAAGATAATTTTATACAAGACAATTAACAATTAATTATTTTAGGGGGGAGGGACAACCTAATTATTTTATGTTCAATCCACGTAGCGTAAAAATAATTAAGTTAACTTAATCGATTTGTGTTGGGACAACATGAAGGAATTGTTTGAACCCAGCATTTTTTTTACAGCGAAGGTCCAGTGTTTAGTTTCTGAATGAATCTGTTTTCAAATTAACACATTTTTTTAATCATGACTTAAACCAGCAAATAAACCTGTTCTGCAAAAAATTCATTATAATTATTTTAAAAGCTGATTGGTACAGTTGAAGTCAAAATTATTAACCTTCCTGTGATTTAAATATATTCAAATATTTCCCAAATGATGATTAACAGAGCAATACATTTTTCACAGTATTTCCTATAATATTTTTTTCTTCTGGAGAAAGTCTTATTTGTTTTATTTCGGCTAGAATAAAAAAACATTTTAAGGTTAATAGTATTAGCCCTCTTATGCAATATTTGTTTTCAATTGTCTACAGAACAATAGTTATACAATGATTTGCCTAATTACCCTAACTTAACCCAATTAACCTAGTTAAGCTTTTAAACTGCACTTTAGAGCTGCACTATTCACCCGACTTCCATTCATACGCACGTGAATGCGGCAGAACGGAAGCACAAGTTTGTGCAACAAGTTTTGCATTTGCATGACCATGTGAGACCAATCAAAGATCAAAACATGGCCTCTCTGTACAGAAACTCCTGCTTTTTTTTTTTTTTACGTATAATCATCTTGTTTTGCATGTTCAAACTCTAGTGTAACTGTGTCTTAAGCTGGATACTAGTATCTTGAAAAATATCTAGTCAAATATTGTGTACTGTCATGACAGATAAAATAAATCAGTTATTAGAAATATTATTATTAGTTATTACAACTTTAATGTATAGAAATGTGTTCAACTGTATATACATGCAACTTTTTCATCAATGTTGCACAGCCTAAATGGAGAACATTGTATTTAAATTCTTTTGTGTGCGATTTTTGAGGATGAGGCATGAGGATAAGGCACAAATAGTGTCTTTTTTTCTAGCATATGCCAATCACCTCACAGCAAACATCTTGTCATATCATGCCTTTATCTCCCTTTTTCTGAATTTTTGCTCCTTAAAATTGTTTTACGTATAAAATAGACACAGGCGAATGAAATGTAAATGATTTGCAGGTTTGTATTTTGTATTTCAGCTCTGCCTCATTGTGCTCACACCTTAAATATTTAAAGACCCCCTCCGTAAAACCTTTGCTGCTTTACAAGGGCACCGCATGCTGTTTAATCTCTCTTCACCTGCAGGCGAAGCAACGGCAATGTAACGACAGCAAGCGGTAGTTAGCAAGATCACGAAAACCAGCCCACAGACACAGACGGGGCACGGACTGGTTCAAAGTTTCTGCGTTTCGCCTTTTTGAAGTCAACACCGGCTTTGGATTTAAAATGAAAGAGACACGAGATGCACAAACGAAACTTTTCATGAGCGTTTTCACAACTTTTACAACTGCTTATAAAGACTATGTGTGATGACAATTGTTTAGCTTATTAGCGATGCATTAAAGTTCTGCACCTCTTCAGTGCCCCCTAAATGCATTGAAGCATGGGAGAGGCAAATTGAACTGGACGTGTGGTTCGGAAATGCCTGTTTGTTTGCTTGTTCGCAGTCCTTGAGCTATAAATTGGTTGTCACCTTTGCTACTTGTCATTCTTTGATTGGATGTGTTGTGGGTACCAAAGCAAGGGGGTTTGATTGTTTGCTCTTAACATCACTTAAATGAAAGGCCTCAGTAGCCTGTAGTCATTCTCAATGATTGGCACTTTTGTTTGCTGTGATGCTTTGAGCTTGTGTAACTGCTGCCATAACCTACTTTGATGGTAATTATGTACAGAATAAAAGAAAGAAAACGTAAGATATCGGTTTTCTTCTGGCCTTTAAATATGGGTCTGAAATTGCAGCACACTTTTCTATTTATGGTTTTGTCAATCAGCGCTGGAAGTCATGGTTTATGAGAGATAAACAGTTTAATCGCTTTGTTTTTTTTTCTGTGGCATGTCACATCTGGCAAGCATATTTACTCAAGCCGTTAAGTAGGAAGATCTGATGCTATCTTAATACTTGCATCAAAACATTATGATAGAGCGTGCGTGTATATATCTCACTATATTTTCTCTGAAATAAAAGGAGAATTTGTTTAAAGATTTAAAAAGTGCCTATAAGGACCTTTAAAAAAGAGATTTTTTTTTATTTATTTTCATAATTCCTTTGTGTTTTATGCTTTTTAGACATTTTTGTGTACAGTATAAAACTGGAAATGAATAGATATGACATGACAAGTCATGACAACAGATTGTTTTTCTTACTTGAAGTTATAGTTCACACCAAAAAATGAAAATTCATTTACTAACCTTTGACTTGTTTTTAGGTGTAGAAAATTAACATTTATTAACATTTATTTATATATATATATATATATATATATATATATATATATATATGCAGGGCTTGACATTAACTTTTTTGATCACCAGCCACAGCGGCTAGTAGTTTTCCAACATTACTAGCCACTCGCCATTTTCACTAGCCACAATTTTATTGTTGGGAAAATATATTTTATACACATAAATATGACTTTGACATGCTTAAATTACTTGATTTAGATTTTGTGTTATCTCCACATGCCTCATTCATTTCACTTTTTTTTATGTGTCGTGTATGAGCTTGCTAAATGTTCATGAGCAAATGGGTCATGGTTTCATAGTGTTGTATTACAATTAGTTTTATTTCACATAATTTTCAAAGCTCAAAATGAAGGTTTTACCAAATTTATCTCTGACCACACCAAACATAAACAATGAAACATGCTGAAACAGCATGTACGTAAGTATGTAATTCCTGCACGCCGCCGACCAACACACTAAGCAGAGTCACTTTAGGACAGCATGTGAGAGAGGGTTGTCTGCTGTCAGGGGAGGGGACGGCAGGGGAGGGACTATGTTTCAAAGATCACCTACTGTACCTTTAATGGTTGCAGGTTTCTAACATTCTTCAAAATATCTTTTTTGTGTGTTTAACAGAACAAAAAAAATTGATCTAGTTTGTAACATTGTAACAATGATTGCAGAATTTTCCAGCCTGATCTCATGAGGTAATTATTTTACATTTTGTCAGTTTAGTTTCTAATTCAGACCCCCCCCCCCAAACCCAACCGTCATTGGGAGATGAGCAAACCGTGCTAAATTGTATGAATGAGATTGTACAATATCATATGAATTAATCACTAAAAAGTTACGAATAGCGTTGGAATTTTCAGTTCTTTCAGAAAGACCAGGGAAATAAATATATGATATTGAGTTGCATTTATTTAATGAGTATCAATTGACAAAAAGTATGATTCAACAAAACATAGGATTTCTTTGGCGGAGGCCCCGTCCGCAGCTTGAATGGGAAGTTTGTAGATCCAGCTATGGCGGCAGAGGGCGTAGGCACGGGCGGAACTTACCCCCCTGAACAGGGCCAACCTGCACTCAACTTTATCAAATGAAATGAAAAGAGTTTTGAACTCAGTGTTGGAGGTAAAGAGTTAAATTAATATCTCATTACTTCAACTTAAATGAAGTAAGTTCACAGTCCTCATATAGATTAGTTCTTTAACTCAACTGGTTAGTAGCAATCGGTTTCCTCAAATGGTTTGAGTTGCTTTAACTTATTGGGTTTTACAGAACTCAGTTGGTTTGAGTTCTCTTCATTTATTGGGTTTAACTGTACTCAAATTGCTTCGTTTACTCAAATGTATTAAGTTCACAGTACTCATTAGTATTAGTTGTTGAACTTAAATGGTTTGTTTCAGTCGGTTTCCTCAAATGGTTTGAGTTACCTTAACTTTTTGGGTTTTACAGTGTGGGCCTCCCCATTCAATCAAATGAATGAAATGAATGGACAGCTTATACATTCCTTGAGTCTCGTGGCTATTGGTTGGAACCGAATGTGATGAGTGACATGACATTATGTCTTCATTATGTCGAACTATTGCTAAAAGCTACATTTTTGGGCGAACTATCCCTATTAATCTGTTATATATACAGTATATATTATCATTTATTATTGTCTTTAGCATAAGAAAATAAAAAAATTACCTTAACTAGAACAGAACGAGTACAAACCCTATTTCACAATACACAGAATGTCAGACACAACGTAATACAATATCATCAAGAAAGCATAAGAAATAAAAAGTGATTAAATATAATTATCAATTATTTAAAGAGACGTGTGTCCCTATTAATCAGTTAATAAAACTAAATTGTTTTAGTTAAGTGTAACTAAATAATTTTAGTCAGTTTGACTTATGTACGTTAAGTTGATTGAGATAAAATTATGTATAGTTAGACCCACATAAATCTAAAGTGAACTTTAGAACAATTTTCTGGCCACACAAAGTGCATTTCAGCAAAGTTTAGTCTTTTGGCAACAAGTCTTTTGAGGGGACTTCAATAAATAGGTGAGATTATAAGGAGATAATATTAGAAGTCATAGCTATGGGACATCCAACTTCTCTTGACTTTGATGGTAATTAAACCATCTAAACTGAGGAGTGACAATTTATAAAGCATAAGTATTAGTGTTTTTATTAACTTTATAAGTAAAACATGCCGTGGGGCTTGTTGAGTCAACTTCACAATTTATTTTTCGCATCCTCACAAGTTTGTATGATGTAGTCTACATAAGAGGCTTGATTTAGAGCAGAACGATGTCCTATTCTTAAACCATGATGTGATTTTCACATCAGTGACAAACAACTAAATCACCCAATCTAATTCATCATCAGCATGCATTAGACTAGAGATCATCAGCCTGAACGCTATTAGATAAGATTAAATTGGTTTTCTCCCGTAATTACACCATTACAGATGCTCCTGATTTGTTTGTCAGGCTCCTCCGACAACATCTACACCTGTTTATGTCTCTGTTTTGCTTGTTTATTCACCATACAGAGGCAACCTGTCAGGCTGACAGCTACGATTTGTAACATTGTGACAGCAGCATTGTGTTTATGTCTGCATCTGATGGTTGCATGCGCAGGGGGATATAAGGAAGCATCGCAGGTGCACGAAGCACACACCTGCAGTCTTCTCTCACAGGAATAACCGCCTGTGCCCTATAATAGCTGCACATCCTGTGGTCTTTCTGGAAAATCTGCCACCCCGACATCGAGGACCCGTTCGTTCATTCATCTTAAATAATCTCCATCCTCATTCCGCTGAGCTCTGCGTTACCCATATATACATATATTTCCTGCGTTATTATGTTATTTCAGGTCAAACGGTGTGTGGATTGCGACGTAAAAGGTTTAATGTCTGATTGCAAGTGAAAGGTTAAGGAAGGACCCTGGTAGAAAACGTGCCTGGCGGACGATTGGAGCGATTGTGGCTTCTCTTTTCTGCTTCAGTCCCTTTTCTAAGAATCAAAAGTGACTAACAAAGAGAAAAATACTCCACTGCCTGAGGAATATTCATGATCTTGCTGCTTCCAGGTTAAAAATGTATATGCAAATTCACTACATTAGAGCATGCACAGGTTGTTAATAAATTAGCACTTGGCAGAAATAATTCCGCTTAGCGGGATGAATCTCTGTGCAAGCTGTCAGCTGTCGCATTGTTCTGGATCCAATGTGACGCTGAGATGGCAACACAGCCAGTGAACTGTGATGTTTTAGTGTACAGGCTCCTAAATCTCACGGCACCGGCACAAAATCGTGTCTTTTGTGTGTGTGTGTGTGTGTTGGCGTGAAAGGGATGGTGTTGGTGTGCGTGCATTCTTGAGTGTTTTAAAGCTCTGGATTTATGAAGTAGGACAGACAAAGCCAGTATAATATTACCTCTCTTTGGAATGAAATGATGCATAATTTATTCCGCCTCAAAAGGGAAATATCCGCCTTTTTCTTCATCTCTTAAATTGCGGATATGAATTTGGCTGGCGAGCATCTTCGCTGAATTTACTGTCGCCGTTTCCTGAAAATGACGCGATATACCTGATCACTATTATTATTTTCGCAAGCGCCGGGGAAGTCAATGAGCGTTTATATGTCTACCCAGAGGGACATTTTATTATTCAGAGGTTGCTTTGTCATATTATGTTTTAATATTAAATGGATCTCGGATGTGTTTCTTGCAAGTTTACTTTTTGGTGTGGAAAAGTTGATAACAGGAAATCTCACTTTTTATATATTAAGTGGCCTCAACTACTTGCATCAAAAAAAAACCAACAACTTAGTGTTCATAATGTATTGCAGATCACTTCTGGTGCTCTTGAGGCGGGATACGGGTGGGTTAAGATGTAAGGCATGGTCAACAGTATAATTAAAGATATAATTACAGAAATTAATTACATATGCAATTACATGTATGTATTTAATCATAAGCAGGGGTGGATTTAGTGATTTGGGGGCCCTAAGCAATTCTGGCCATGAGGCCAAAAAGTTCTGAAATGCACTGTTTATACTTTAATTTATTTTTAATTGATTTATTTTGCTGTTTTTTTTCTTAATCACTCAAACTCCTTTTCTACATTTTGTCCTGATGGCAAATAATTATAACAAAAGCATCTTGTAAAACTTTTTAAATTATTTGTTTTCTTAAAATGAAGTTCATAACTAAAAATCATATATATATATATATATATATATATATATATATATATATATATATATATATATATATATATATATATATCGTTTTTATTCTTTACCTGGTTTGACTGCTGGTTTGCTCTTGAGGATGGGAGGCATTATACTAAATAGTATAAAAAAATGATGTTATATATCATTTATAGGTGTAATTTATACTTCTAGGTATTTATTTGAGGGCCCTCAGATTTTCTAGGGCCCTAAGTGGCCGCTTACTTTACTTATTGGTTAAATCCGGCCCTGATCATAATTACAATGTAAATACATGTATTTATACAATAAGTACATTGTAACAAACGATTAATTGCATTGTAAGTACATATTAGTTAATCCCACTTAATATAAAGTGGGACAGTCTCCGGTCTCTTAGATGTCTCTATAAAAAATATTTAAACCAAAAAATGAGACCATTGTCGTCTTAAAAATACAAATAAACCTACAAATGACCTACAAATAAACGCATATAGGCAGGGTTTTGAAAGTGGCACCTTAAGTGTTTCACTGACTCGTTATTTACCAACTCTTTCAAAACGTCTCATTTATTTAGAATTTAGGCAGATGACTTGAATTGTGAATTGATTGTTATTCGAGAACGAAATACAGCAGTGCTATTTTAATACACAATATTTTTTGTTTGCGTTTGTTTAAATTGTAAATATTTTCATCAACAAAACTGAAAGCAATATATTATATTATGTCTCACTTATTATTAACTTCAATATGAAAATGTACTTTTGATTGTTCAATATTACCTAATATATTATTAAAATAAGAAACAAAAATCCATTCTGGGGTATTTTTTGCCTTACAACACTGTATTTAAGTTTATATATAATAAGTTATATAAGTTATGAACTCAAAAGCGAAGACCAGGAGACTCCTTATTTCATGCAGGATTGTTTTTTGAGAAGGTTCTTTTTTCTGCAGAAGGTGTCTAAGAGACTTCTGACGAGTAGTCTTACAAGACGTCTAGGAAAAGTCTGACTAGGGCTTTTTACACTATTTTATATACTTTTTTAGGAGGTTGTGATACATAGAGGTGAAGACAAATCTAAACAAAGCATGCACAAAATTTACGTTTGCTGCTTGATTAAACGACTCAAGAAACGACACAATTCTTGAGGTTTTATTAGGGACAACTTAATTGTTTTATGTTTAATCCACTTACATTGTAATAACTAATATGTTGTTTCATGTTGCTTAAAACAACTTTCATGTTGTTTTATCTCAAATGGATTATGTGGAACCCAGCAGTTTTACAGTGTAGACAATAAATACACTGTAAAAAAATGCTGGGTTCCTTGTAATCGATTTGTTTTGGGTCAACATGAAAGAATTGAGTACATTTGTTGGTTTTTAACACATTTAAGTGGATTGAACATAAAACCAGTGTCACCCCAAAAACTTTGTTTTTTTGAGTGTAAGTACAGACATTTTTTTTGTATAGCAAAGTGAAGTAATGTCAGCTCTCAAATAATTTAAACAACTAAAATAATATTACAGACTTTAAATATGCTAGAAAAAATCTTTAAGATATTAAAGACATAGTGAAAATCACAATAGAATATACCATTTGTGATTTTTATTTTTTTCCAGGTTACCAGCAGTGTCTGTTGCATGAATGCACCAGTGTGCCTGCATCAGCTTTTCTCTTGTGATTTTGCTTTCTGTTGTGCCAGCTGGTGTTGCGTGGCACCACTTTGCACCCCATCCCAGATGAGCGCCAGAGCCTGACGTTGTGTTTGTGAAGCATTAGTTGCAATCGTGTAAGATGTCAAGTGACTCGCAGCAAGTTTTAACAAGCTCCATTTGTTCAATCTCCTGTTTAAACATTTCTAACACATCGCAGTAGATCCTTAAAGAGGCTGCCCTATCTTTTAATTAAGTCCCAGACTAATGTGGCACTTAATTGACTAATCAGGAGATTTTGTTTTCTCTAATTTACTGGAAAAACCAGCAGCACATAAGCTTTTTAATATCAGCATGAGGAGAATGGGACCAAAATGGATGGGGTTGCTGAAGGGGGGTGTCTGGCAGGGCATTAGTTGTGGCTAATTTATAACTTTTTTTTTTGTACCATTTTACCATCATAATTTGTAAAAATAGGAAATTGTATTACAAAAAGTGAGAACTTTTTTTCCTTTACGGGTTACCTTTGTGTTTTATGTATGAATTAATAATAATAATAATAATAATAATAATTCCTTACGGGCAGCACGGTGGCACAGTGGGTAGCACAATAGCCTCACAGCATGAATGGGTCACTGGTTTGAACCCCGGCTGGCATTTCTGTGTGGGGTTGAATGTTCTCCCCGTGTTTGCGTGGGTTTCCTCTGGGTGCTTTGGTTTCCAAAAACATGTGGTATAGGTGAATTGAGTGAGCTAAATTGTCCGTAGTGTATGTGTCTGAATGAGTGTGTATGGATGTTTCCCAGTCATGGGTTGCAGCTAGAAGTATGGGTTTGCTGTGTAAAACATATGCTGGGTAAGTTGGTGGTTCTTTCTGCTGTGGCGACCCCTGATTAATAAAGGGACTAAGCGCAAAAGAAAATGATTGAATGAATAATTTCTTACATTTATATAGCGCTTTTCTGGACACTTAAAATGCTTAACACATTGGGGGGAATCTTCTCATCCACCACCAGTGTGCAGCAACTTTTTTTAAATAAAGCTAACTTTTTTTATCTTAAATATTGAAGGAAAAATGATCAGCAAATAGTAAACAAACAAAGAAACAGCGGGGAAAATAAGTATAAAAAAAATCACAATTTTTCTCAACATATTTCTAAAGGTGCTGTTTACTTAAAACTTTCACTGGATGTTGGTAACAATCAAAGAAATCCATATGTGCAACGAAAACAAAATACTAATTAGATTACAAATTTCGTTATGTGTAATAAAATAAAATTGCAAAGGGAAAAAGTATTGAACACATGAAGAAAGGAAGGTGTAGAAAGGCAGTGAAAGCCCAGAGAGCAGCTGAAATCTCTTCTTCAGCAACCCTCTGCTCTTCGTCGTTGTAAATTAACATTAGCTGCTTCAGTCCAACATCTACATTCGCAGGATGATGAAGGTGAAACCAGAGTGGCTGTTTCTCAATATGCGTTCTTCAGTGATCTTGTGTTCTCGTGTAATGTCATCATTAACTGCCAAAGTTCAGTTCAGAAACTCAAGAACGGAGCATGTGTGAAAGTTCCCGGATGTGTTCTTGATATGGAGGATGCACCGATGCAGATTTGAGCGCAAACTCTGTCGAGAAGTCCCAGAAGTCATTTAGCTGAATAAAGGAGGTATAAGCACATCATTTTATACAGGTTTATTATTAAAGTTCAGAGTTAACTTATTTATCTAAGGAGTTTCTCTAAATCAAATGGTGATCGTAAACATTACCATGAACATCTTAATAAAGACAAACACATTAAGGGTGTTTATTTGCTGAAGTTCATAGTAAAATGAGTTTTATTTGTATTATGCAACGTATATGTGTAAGGTCTTTGTGCATTGCATATATATTGAAAAGTGGAAAAACAATAAATCATTGTATGAATGCTGTAATGTTTAAATGATTTTTTTAATGAATGTCATGTGACCATCAGGAAGAACGCAGCATATCATTCCTCAGAGGACGCGTTCTCTGTTCTCGTGGTCTCCCGAGTACGTTCTTACGAGGTCACTGGGCAAGACCGGTCTGTACAAGAACACAAGTCTGTTCTTTGCGTTATTGGAATTGAGAAGCAACCAGTGGTCCAAAACACAATACACTGTCGAATGGCCCAGCCAATCACCTGACTTGAATCAATAGTAAAACCAAAATAAAGATCATATTTGATAGACAGGACCCACACAACCATCCAGATTTTTACACTGTTTTTTTTTCTATTCTTATATAGTTTGGGTTTTTAGCAAAATCTGGTTTAAATTCATGTCAACAGCTCCTTTAGAAATATTATTCCCAGGAAAAAGATATGACTTGTTCACTACCTACTTTCCCCATATAAAACAAATAACAAAAGAAAACTAAATGTTGTATTATAGATCCTCATTTTTCATCCCATGTGTTCGAGAAAACAAAATGGCAAAATTTTCAATGGCAAAAGTTCTTTATTAAAATTGGGCAGTTCAACTATTTTTGAGGTCAGAGACAAAAATGCAGCCAAGACTAAACACATGGTTTGGTTAGCATATGCAGCTAAGACTGCCGAATACTTCAGGAGTCCCAAATATTTCAATAGTGCATAAATACGGCTGTAAAAAGTGCTGTGTGGCATCTGGGCGCTTTCATTCGCTATAGCTGGTAAACAAAGCTCTAATTCAAGAGAAATGTTTTCCACCATTTGAAACCGAATATGTGGGATTTAATGATGCAAATCAGGACATGGTTTGGAAGTGCCAGTGTTTAAAATGCCTTACATGAGATTTTGGTGACTTGCAAGCAGGTTGTGTTTATGTATTGCTAGCTTTAATCTAATGGTGACCTAGAAGAAGAGATTAAGCAACATCGAAGGACCTCTGAAGTGCCTTAAAATGCACAACTTTGTTTTAAATGTGATGTAATTTCAATTGAAAAAATTATGATAGGGTGGGTCATATTGAGTAGCTCCTCTACCTTTTAAAATAGCCAATAGTGTTTAGGCAAACTCTGTGTGTAAACTATAGCCTGTAAAAGATATGGACGTAGTATCCGTGATGTCTCACACTGGTTTCTGAAGAGCGCAAATGAAGCTACAAGTGGGCGTGGCCAACCAGTACCATTTTGTTCACACATCATCTCACCTAGGGGGTTACCAAACAAGGCCAAAGAGGCTGACTGTGAGTGTAGCTACAGATGCCTGCTAGCATTTTGCTTAGACGGGCTTTTCTTTGAGAGAAACTGGTTTGTTGGTTTGGTTTGTGTTCTGACCACATGTGCTTGGTTGTACACTATATCAATTAAGTGTTTTTAGTAAAAAAAAAAAAAAAAACTGTTGTAATACATTGAGCCACTAAACATTTTTCTTATGACACTTTTCTACAGGAGGAAATGTAGTCTGTGGTAGTAAATGCAAGGCTATTTATGAAATGCAGGAATAACACTGTATGACAATGTTTCAGATGACTGTTTTATAGCCTGCAGCTAATCAATCTGTCAGATTTTGGAGTGCATTTAAGTTCTAAAGAAAAATATATATGATAAATTATCTTAAATAAAACAAATACATTTATAGAGCTGGTATATAAGTTTATCATTTTACTCACCTGGGAAATGGAGAGCATGTAAATGGTTTGTAAGCACAGTTAAGTGCACACAGCATGCCATATCATCTGATAATTGTAGGAAATAATTCTTAAAAGCAATTGACTGTGTAAAACCACAAAAAACAAAACAAAAATATCATGTACATACTGAGTTCAGTGGCTAATCAGCCGGAATCAGCTGAGGTGAAGTGACTGCGACCAGCGAGACCTAGCTGTCACTCAAGTGGCCACGCCCTTAATTATGCAGACCCAATATACCTTAATATAAATGAAACGGATGAGTTATAAAAAAAAAGTCACCTCCTCACAGTTGTCGTGAAGGATAACATTTAGCTATATACACCAAAATTGTTCTTTGTACCAGGCTGTAAACACCTTTTTTCCGCTGTAAAGTTGGCCATTTTAACATTGGGCTCAATAGAAATGTGCTCTATTATGGAGCCAGGGTTATAGCAGAGTTTTAATACAGTTACTTCCGTATTAGCTTCAGGAGGAAGAGCGGGAAGTTGCTGCTTGGTGTAAACCCTCAGCTACAGAATTATTAGGCCCCCTGTATATCCCCCCCCCCCCCCCCCCCCCGATTTCTATGTAACGGAAAGAAGATTTATTCAACACATTTCTAAACATGATTTTTTTTTTTATCTTTGCCATGATGAACGCACATATTTGACTAGATATTTTTTAAGATACTAGTATTCAGCTTAAAGTGACATTTAAAGGCCTAATTACTGTAGGTTAATTAGGGTGATTAGGCAAGTCATTGAACAGCAGTGGTTTGTTCTGTAGGCAATCAAAAAATATTGCTTAAGGGTGCTAATATTATTGACCTTAAAATGGTTTTAATACATTAAAAACTGCTTTTATTCTAGCCAAAATAAAACAAATAAGACTTTTTCTAGAAGAAAAAAATATAATAGGAAATACTGTCAAAATTTCCTTGCTCTGTTAAACATCGTTTTGGACGTATTTGAAAAAGAAAAGTTCATAGGAAGGCTAATAATTTTCACTTCAGCTATCTAACCTTAAGACTTATATATTGATATGAACACCCAAAATTGTCATTTTGATTTCAGGGGGACTTTTTTTAATTGTGTAAAAGAAGTGTATAGCTTTAGTGTGAGACTTTGACATGCACTGCATGATTCTGACTGAATGGAAAAGTCCTGTCAGGAAGGTTGCTTTGAGGGCAGCAGATTTGAAAGGCCTGTAAACAATGAGTCATGGGCATGTGCCCGAGTGAAAGGGAAGGAAGGCAGATCTCCTGTCCATGTCCTTCACAGGAAGAGAACAGACACAATCAGGCCTCTGTTTTAGCCTCACATGAACGTCACAGAGTTTTGTGCTGTACAAGATGGACAGCCATACTGAAAGGGGCTTTCCCTACTAGATTTGCTCTTTCTTTTTTCAGCACACACAGACCTAAATACAAAATGACTATGAATCATTTTCACATTTCTAGGACTCAGAGGTGGATGTTGTTGAAGTTGAGTACTTATACTGGTGATACAGGGATGACAGTAATTTTGTGCACTCATTTGCTCTGGAAGGTAAAGAAAATCATGGTAATGCTTATAAGACTAAGACTGTAAAGTGCTTTACAAAAATAAAAGAAAATCACACAGTTAAAACACTTTAGAGAAGAACATAATCAAAACAAGAATGTCAATAAAACTATTTTATAAAGTTGGGGGAGGCAAACACTGAATATCAAAAGCTTTTCTAAATAATTAAGGGGTTTTACATTAGTGATTGCGTAATTCGGTGGGCAGGGACCTCTAGTAACGGTTGACCTGCAGATTGTAATGACCTGTTAGATTTGTAAGCAATTAAAATATCACATATATATAAGGGTGCAAGGCCATCATGCATTAACAATAAACAACTGTACACTGTTAAAAAAAATACCGGCTGCCTTAATATTTTAAGCAGAATCAAATTAACCTTATGAGTCGATTGAACATATAATATTATTATTATTATTATTATATTAATTATACTAACAGATATTATGTTAAACTGACTTAAAACAGCTTGAGTTACTTATAAAATTAAGTTAGAACATGATTATCTTAGTAGTTACAATGGACTAAAAACATATGCTGTCATGACTCATTGATCAAATATTTTTTTACAGTGTAGTTTAAAAAAATTTAACAGGGAGCCAGTGAAGAAAGTACAGGACCACTGTAAAATCTTTATCTAAATAATATTAATACATCTCTGTTATATGTTTTGGTTATAATTGTTTATAATTTAAACTACATAGAAATGTGATGTTTTCTTGGCAACTAGTTGAAATAAAAATATGCTTAAATTTTTTTGCCTTTTATTTTATTTTAAGGATTAGTTTGTTACAAACACATTTTTTTGTCTTCACAAACTATAACAAAAAGTGCCTTTAAGGTAAGCCTTTTCACTCAACAGCCATCTTAGAAATGCCTCTTGGTCATCTGTCTGAATGGGGAAACATCAAATTCTCCAAAACTGTTGGCCAAGATTACATTATACATTTGGAATCACCGATAAAATTAAACAACAACCGTCTCATAAGTTTCTCTTCTAAACGTCTGAATCAGACAAAATCCGTATTATTTCGGGGTGCCCGAGCTAATGCACATGCGCACTCGAAAGGAACAAGATCACGACACCAACCTCATTTATGGCTTTTATTCATGCTTTGTCAGATCACTCTGTCTTCTCAAGTAATCAACAACTTGGTCTGAATGGTGAATCTCCTCCAGAAATGACAGCAACTCTTTGTTTACAAGTTTGTGGGCATTTGAGTAGTTGCTGTCATGTGATGCGAGTTTGACAGGACAGACTGTATCTCGAGTTTGTTTCATACAGATTACAAAATCAAATTACGTTTTTTAAGTGCACTTGTTTCATTTAAAAGTAGAGATTTCCAGCTTTATGTGGATATATTTATTATGTCTGTGAAGCAAGTATTCACTGAGATTCCAGTGTGTTGACCACAAAAACTGTCGTGAAAACACACGTCTGGTCTGAGCTTCTCCCCAGTCTATAGAAGGGGTGCCCAAAACCTTTTCTTTATGAAGGGCCAAAAACCAAACTTGATTGAGGCTAGTGGGCAGATGATAAATATAGTTGCCATTGGTCATTTTCTGATTTATTTAATAATGTTAAAAAATGACTATAAAACATTGCTTTATATTAACTAATACACTATTTTTACATTGTATAGTGAACTTATAACAGTTAAAACAAAACAATGTAGTTTATAACAAAGTTACAATAGTTTTTGTCTTGATTTGCTTGCCAATGTCTTCTGCATAGTCCTCCATCTGTCCAGTTACTGTACGTTCACACCGAAAGCAGTGAGAGCGTCAAAGGTCGCTCTGAGCGCCCTGGCGACGACGCTGTCTGCCTAACCTCCGGCGGCGAGAGCGTCAAAATATGTTACATGGATCTTGTATTTAAAGGAGCCGTTGCAGCATATCAGCAAATCAGTTACATTCCCACATAAAACGTGCTTTCTTGCATGAAGATGTTGCACACTTTTTAGCAAATTCATTAAACTACAAAAGATCTAGTTGCATGTGGTGTGACTTTGCTCCACTTAATTATCCAATATGTCCATATGCCTGAAATATTCTATAAATAAGCATACTGTTTTGTATTGTCGCATGAGATTCCCGCTTTTTTACAGAAAAATTATTGGAAATCCGGCGACTGTAATATTAAAACCCTTGGGAACAACTGTGGTCAGAACCAAAGTTCACAGAACTGTGTTCTCTGGACTCCTGTCAAGCGGTGGACCTCTACATTCTGATTGCTTGCCGCCGAACTGCATCACAGCTCATTACCATAAAGTTGACTTGTCAACTCTCCTCGATGCCCACACCGGTGAAGACGCGCCGCGCTGCTCTTCGCTGCTTATCGCCGCCGGCTTCCATTGAAAATTAATGACTTCCGACTACTTTGATGCTCTCGCCACTTTCGGTGTGAATGTACAGTTACAGTATTTACTTAAAAAAAATAATCTAATTCATTTACAAAAACAAAAAAGGTGATGACGATCTCTGAACTCTGTTTTTGGCATTCGCCCCAACCCTCTCCATCATTCTTACTCCCCTCCCAGATAGGATGGTGGGCCAAATCAAAGGTTACAATGGACCAACTTTGGCCCGTGGGG
Source organism: Danio tinwini (assembly GCA_903798205.1). Taxonomy (NCBI): domain Eukaryota; kingdom Metazoa; phylum Chordata; class Actinopteri; order Cypriniformes; family Danionidae; genus Danio; species Danio tinwini. Next base: position 3,128,037 of record CAIGQZ010031558.1, on the reverse strand, counting down.
CCTACTTTGGGCATCTCTGGTCTTTAGCGATCCATGATTGGCTTCTCTACTAGTAGGCGGGGCTTCATTTGCCATATTGACGTTACACTTTTCCCTATTTAAAACTATACAAATGACATGTTTTGTGTATTCTATAGTCTTTCACTATAATTATCCTTGCTATAACATAAGATTTGGATATTCTATATTTATATACTTTTTTTTTTCCCAAGTTGAAAGCATTAAAAACTTTGTTTGAAAATTAACCCTCAAAAAGTGACTTTTATTAACAGTTTTAATAGTTTGATATATTGTCTGTATTGGTGTTGTATATTATGCTAGTAAAACCTTGTAATAAACTGCCTGTACTTTTTCTGTTATTTTACAGACTTGTTTCTCTATCTATAATTTATTATACATTATTAAACTACTAAATGTCAATAAAAGTCACTTTGTTAAATTGTGGATTTGAATTTTAACGTCAAAAGTCGACAGAGCAGAGATCAACATCCCATAATGCAAAATTCACAACAGTAAAGAAACAGAAATCCTTTGTGAAAATTACAAAATACAAAAACTGTTCATTAACAGATATCTTTTACAGTGTGGGAACATAAAACGGATAAGCCCATAAGTTAAATCCCTTGCATTAGCTGCTTGCATTAAACTGTAAACTCATTTCACGACACAAATTTATGTTGTGTTATTACGTTCCACCATCGGTGCATTGTCTTAATAATGTGCAAATTTAAAAGCGCGCACTTCATCATCAGACAAGTACATAATGTTAGTGTGATTTGGAACACAGCCACGCTCATTAGCCGCAATAAATATAACAGGGTATCGGCGTATAAAGTAAACAGACACAGTCATTAAGGCGCCAGTGCAAATACATCAGACGTTTATTAGCATAAACACTTCAACCAACATGCGCGCTTTGAGGCAGACGCTCTCACACCTATGCAGCAAACATCCGAGAAGAAAAACAAAATCTCCGGATAATTAAATCTCATGTGACGGCGCACAAAGCCTCTGTGATACATTAATTGGGCGAAATTAGCATGAATTAAAGCAAATAACTGTAACGTGTAATTTATTACTTTCTAAGCATACTTTCGTCCGCGGAAGTCTCCGATTTCCCTCAAGATTGCTTTAACAGCTATAATGCATTTCTTAATTTACTCTGTGGAAAATCAATTTTTTTCAGAGTTCATTAAGCACCAATATGTTACAATGCAGCTCCCCAGAGCTCGTGTCGACTGGAAAACATTATGCAAATGGCTGCGAGCGCATTCTCTGTATGTAAATAGATACTAACACCAGTGTCAGGTCTCTGTGGAAAGCTTTGTTAGTGGAACCTTTTGTTTCTCTGTGATATTGCCGATGAAAATGTCTCGTGCATTGTCTGTATGTCTACGGGTTTTGGCTTGTTTGCTGGGCTTTTAGCATCTGTTGTGGACTTTTTGGCAAGGGTTTCTGAATTCCCTCGCTCACGTGGACTGTAATTGAAACATGCTGGTCTGTGCCGAGTGGTTGATGGTGCCAGTGAAGGGCCGCCATCCAAAGACCACTGTGTGCTGCCAAACCCAGAGCAGAAAACCCCCTCTGTAAAAGGTGGAAGTCCCTGTTTTAAAATGAGTCGAGTCAGTCTGCAGAGCTTTCATTTGATCATCGCTTTAAACTCAGATATGCTTTTTTTCATCCCATGGCCTGAATGTTTATGTGCTCGCATGAGGGTTTCATGGCAGAAGGTTTAAGTGAGACCTCTGTCTTGATCTGGATTCATCTGGAGTCATTTTTTAATTATTTGTTTTTTTTGTTCGTCCCGTACCTTAAAATTCTGTGCATTATAAGAAAAAGAAAGCACACTGTGCAGTCGGAAGTGTAACATGCATTCATAACTTGCTTTTGAGCAGGACTGATACTTTGAATGAGTCAGATTTACTATACATTAAATGGCAGCTCGGTTTCACGAAAGACAAAGTTAAGATTCCATTCTTTTATTCCACATGGATGCTATGAGGATAAACAAGAGACGAAAAAGCCTTGAGTATGGTGACGATGAATGAATGACAGCTTCTAAAAGTGCCTGAGAGATGTCACCTTTTTGCCCAGTAGGCCTATCTTGTGTTTTATTTGCTTATGTAAGCTATTTTTAAAAAGATAAATATAGTGTATAAAACTATCCATTATTTATATTACTTCAATAAATTACATTACTTTTTTATTAATGGACAATGCACAGATATTGATGTTTCACAATGTTTTTACACTACATGATTTGTATCAAGCTTAGTTTACAATGTTTACATTGCTCTACTTACATTAAATCTAAATCCCAAATATCAGAAATGACAACAGAATGTTAAGATTTAATTAATGTCCATTTTAATGTTATTGATTAATGCACTTTTATTCATTCATTTTCCTTCTGCTTTGTCCCTGGTTTATCAAGGGTTACCACAGCGGAATGAACCGCCACTTGACATATTTATGTATTTTTTATTTTAGTTGGTTTGTGTAATGTGTTTTATGTTTGGTAAAATCATTTCTAATTGCATCTTGAGTGATTTTTTTTAACTAGATACACTGTCTTGTCCCAATGGTGGATTTAGATGTTTTTGCAAAAAAAAGCACAAGTGGATTTAGCTGGTTTTGACGCAAAAAAGAAAATCTACCTTGCTAAAAACCAAAGACTTGTCTAAAGTGACATTTTCAAAAAATATATATATTTTGTTTACTAGCTAATAACCTTTTCATTATCTACAAAATGAAACTTGTGAACCTAATCAGAAGAGTCTGATAGAAAATGCTTATTTACAAGAAAAGAGGTCTGATGGATTAAGAGGGTTTTGCATCTGAACTTTA
>CAIGQZ010031558.1:3104955-3123324 GCA_903798205.1 Danio tinwini | reverse complement strand
GTGTGTGTGTGTGTGTGTGTGTGTGTGTGTGTGTGTGTGTGTGTGTGCCGGACCCCAGCTGCAGTCGAGCAGCCCAATTGCCTTTCCCCTGACAGGTAGTCATGTGTCCAGAGTCGGGCTTTGGGAGTGTGAGATGAGTTTAAGCCCTTGGGCTAAAGACACTCAACCCAATGGGAGATCACAGGGCTCTCCAAAATCAGCAGTCTGGCAATGGCACATCGCACTGGAACTATCGCTCGTGGCAGCTGTCCACATCAATATGACACGTAAACACCCTGGAAAGATGCATGAATGTGATAACAAATAGGAGGCAAGAGTTTTGACCCATGCAGGATGATGGGATGTCTCGTTGACTGCGTGCAGTTGGATGAGACATAAATGTCCTGCTCTTTCTAGAGTTTGTGTTAGGTCAGTGGAATGAAAGTGTCACTACTTTTGACAGCTTTTTTCTTGAGTTTGAATATGATTGATTCTGTATTTTAAGTTGTGTGCAATGTTTGTTTGTTTATAACCAACTCTGAGGATAGTGGGGGTCGCGAGTCACTGGAATTGTTATTTTGGGGGTCGCGGGGGGTTAGTTTGGGAACCACTGCCCTAATACATAACCACTACTGTATCTTAATAACAATCCATCAGCAGATTAGGATTTTTTAAATCTAAATGTCATGGCTAGATTAAGTCGTAGTTAAATTGAGTATGACCAGTTAGATTTTAAATTAATTACAAAAGTTATTGCTGACAAGTTTCAGCAATAACTTTTCTGTTCAGTTTCAGTTTTCTTTATTTCAACCCAGTTTTCATTCTGAAAATGTACCTCTATATACGTTTCTGGAGAACAACAAATTCTTCCCAGTTGCTACGATTTTTATTTTTATTTTTTGCAGTTTTTATCTTTGCGAATCCACCAGAGGCCGTTGTGTACGCTTTTTGAGATCTCAAATTTCTCTTGCGAATGCTATTCACGCCTGCTGTTCTCACGTAAATCCACCAGAGGCCGCTGTTGACTGACTGAGTGACTGACTGAACGATCGATTGACCCACCCTCCTCCTTCCCTAAACCCAACCAATAGTATTCTTAAAAGCACAGATTAACCAGCGTCCACCCACTTCCCTAAACCCAACCGAATCACAGAAAGTAACAAATAAATGCGTATTGCAGTTTGTTATAGTAGTTACATATTGACAGGGTTTCACCTTTATTATGATACGACAGTAGAGATTTCAGACAGGGAAGCAATAGGAGCAGAGAGAGGGGAGAAATTGGCAAAGGACCCAATTAGGTACACAATTAGAATATGTTTTTCCACCATTCATAGGTTTTACTCTGATGTGTATATTACAATTTTAAATTAAAAACAATTTAATAGTTACAAAACTAAAATGAAGAAACTAATTATTTATTTGATAACTGGAAAATAATATTTGAACCTGTCAGTTTACAATATACTGATGCCTGTTTTTCTAGGCTTTATTGGTGATAATGGTCAGGAATGTTGGACCATTAGTGCCTTTTTAGCATAAGTATAGGACAGAAACTAGGCAAACAGTAAAGTTTGAATTGTGGAGCGGGATACATCTAAAAAAACATCTGTATCTTTTTTTTTTGCTTTTATTTTTGCCATGTTCTGTTGTCATTAATATTTGAATAAACTTTAATAGGTAAAACTGTCAGAGATATGAACAAGAGCAAGTGATGCATTAAAGTTTGTTTAAAAAAATCTAGAATGGCTATAAAGATCCCTATAATCATTCAAATAATTTATAAAAATAAATTAGTTTAATAATATTGAATGATATTAGTGCTATGACGTAGTTCCAGAAACTTTCTACTTCTCTGTTTATCTGTCTGACTTTACTGTCAGTTTCTTTTGACCGCCCCCTGTCGTTTTAAAGAATATCACAACGGCGAATGCGGCAAGTATAAAATCCTCGTCCGTTTCGTGAGATGTCTGATGCGGCGCCAGGCGAAAGTATAAATCCAGCTTAACACCACTTCCGGCAGCAACCTGGCTTGCCCATGCAGGTACTGACCTAGCACAGCCCTGCTTAGCTTCAGTTATATTTTTATAGTGTATATACTATACTATAATATACTATATATTTTTATAGTGTTATTGAATGGGTCTCATTGTAAATATGACCATAATTGTTGTTATATAAACTATTTTAACACTGAATGACATTTTAATGTGCGTCATCTTTAGTTGAACAGGACACATTCTAAACAACAACTTTTCTCTTGTTTATACTTAAAGACCCCTTTTCATCTTTACTTACTAAACAAGTGTTTGTCAGTTTTTGGAGGTTGACAGGAAAAGCACCTGAACATATTTTGCACAACACTAATTTCTTGTTTCCCTCAGAAGAAAGTAACTTGTGCATGTTTATAATGGCATGAGGGTGAGTAAGTGATGATTTTCTGTTAGTACTTCAAATGCTCTAAATGATTTCATGCTCCGTTTTCCCACCGGATTCAGGCTTTTGTTTACTGATGCTTATTTTACCTCTTGCTTAAATCTAAAGTGTTTGCATGCATTTCCAGCGGGACACTCTTTGAATTTGCCTGTCATGCTTGTTTACGTAATACACGCTCAAATGAGAACATTTCATTCCTCTAGGTGGTCTTTCTATTGTGTGCCTCATGCCACTTTAATGGATCCACCTGAGAGGTTCATCTAAATGGCTCCTTCTCCCAAACGGTACTGTGCTCTGGGCTTGTTTACAGACAAAAATCCCCATAGCAACAGTGAAACGTTTTATTTTCTGTGTATAAAGTATTCTAAGTTAAGAAATAAATGTTTATTTCTTTCGCTCACATATGGAAATGCGAACCCTTCCGTAACATTCTCGGCCCCCAGCTTTTGCTGTCTGGCTTGCCTAATTGCGCTAACAGTAGCCTGCATGCTAATTGCACGGAGCCCCCCTGTTGTCACAGCATTTACATGGGCTGCTTGATTCTGAATTTAATCTCCTTGAAGGGTTTAGATTTCATGCTTGCTTTAAATTCAGACATCCTGCGGGATTTAATGCAGCATAGAATGAGAAGACGAGGGGGGAATTTGTGTTCGTTTTTGTTTGTTTGCGATTTTGTGGTGGAGCTAAAGACTGAAAGCTCAAAGTGAACAGAATGTTTTACATTTTCTAGAAGACATGCAGGCCTGTTCTCCACACCGTTGGATTATTTGCAAAGCAACACTAGTAGGTTGACCAGTCTTGTATTTTAGGTGTCATTTACACTAGTGCATTTTAATTTCTGAATGCATATGTTTTGCTATGGTTATGCAGTGCTTATCATACATAGACTTTAATTGGGTAGGCTGCCCAGGTATATTAACAGCCCCCCAAGTATATTTAGTGACTAATTTATTTATTTATTTATTTTTATTTATTTATATATATCATCCTTTTACACTTATTTGTAGCCGCCCAAGATAGCCAAACATCCGCGATCGATTAAGCAGTGGAAAATATTTTCTCATTTACCTGTTTCGTAGCGTGCACAAGACCTGTCAACACTCTCACAGACAGTGTCACGTTCTATCCACAAAGAAGCCTTTTTGGGACTTAATGCGTCCGGCTGGGATCGTCAAATGTATGCACACAGCCGCAAGAGAAAGATTAAATATATATATATTTTTTTTTCTAAATGACTATTAATAAATATACCAGCATTTTAATAGTAGTAGAGAGCAGTATATACATTTTGATGGTCCATTTGAGTATAAGTAGACTGTTTGGCTAATATCTGTTGATACTGCTCCTTTAACAGACATTTAACTGACCACAAGAAACTTTGCAAGTACATGTCAACTTAAACTAACCCCAACCTAACAGTATAATCTAATGAGAATTAGTTGCAATGTAACTTAAATTCAACCAACGGACCATCAAAATAAAGTGTGACCAAAATACTAACTTTGTATGTTCATCTACACACACCTGTATGTACGTATATATAGGCATGTATATCCCTATCCATCTCCACTGCGGTCACCCCGGCTAGGACTATTTTATGCTGTACTCAGTTTGTGGCCTAGCCTGGTGTTTCATGTTTGATCCCAAACTGAAGAAGCTCACACACTGCAAAGCAATCAAAGACAGTCGGCTATTTCAGATTCGGTGAGCTTCAGTAGATTCAAGTTCAATACTACAGCCCAGGCCGCACATGAACATATCACTGAAATCACAACCGTAGCTCCTCAACCGAAGCAATTCTCATTGCACCAAGAAAGTCCAAGACTCTAGTTTTTCAGTCCACGCTTTAATATTTTGCAGATTTATTAATGGAAAACACTAAGCAGAGATGTGACCGCGAACCTTAAGGTGACCTAGTTGTCAAGCACTGGTCCTCTGCTGAGACTTTCTCAGTTTGATTCCCACTTTTATTTTTTTTTCCAAAACAAACTGTTTGTGTCTCAGAAAAAAAAATAAAATAAATTGCCGTCATATCAGTCTGCTCGCTCTCTTTTCCTCCCTTTTCTCTCTCCCGTTGGCTCTGTGTCTGTCGGGGCAGACGGGGAAGGCTGACAGCAGTCCGGAGAGAGCTGTTTTAGACTCTCAGCGGGCCAGGCAACAGAAGAATAATGAAGCCATTGTGGCTGTGTCCAAATTCCTCACCCTGAAGCCCTTTCTAGAAGAATAGTGCCCAGTGTGTTGAGATTTACTCGGCCGCAATACTCCGAGGACCAGAGGAGGCTCAGAGCTCCTATTTGGAAAGGGGATGTTGATGTTGGATGGCTCCGTGGAGGTTGTACAGCGGGAAAACGAGGGAGTCGCCCCTGTCAGACAATATATAGCATAGATCTTATGTAAGACAGATGCAGTCTGGGGTAAAACGTGCACGACAGGCATGCAAAAACGGACATGGTGTGACGTTCCTGGGTTCTGGATCAGGTTCTTGGATATCCGGTTCCAAATTTTTTATTTTTTTTCCCGTCATCTTCTCCCCCCTTCATTTTACTGTCACCTCCCATTACGGCAGAACCGGAGAGCTCCCGTTGACTTCACCCTGAACCCAGGGAGCCTTGTGCAGTCCGCAGAGGACCGCACCACACGTCAGCGCTGACAGCTCCAAACTGAAATAGCTCCACTCATTAACTCACGGAAAAAAAAAAAATAAAATAGTGGCAGCGCTCAAAAGCTAGGCTTATTTATCAGCGTGCCATGCCATCTGCATGCCATATTGTGCTGTAAGATTTACAGTGCTGTCTCCTTGCCTTCCTTATTTCAATAGATGCAGTTGGCAACTCAGTGGCGCTGATATCAACCCAATTATAAATATTTATAATCTGCAGTTTTTAACAAAAAAAAAAACTCCTGTCAATCACCCTAGGCCAGCTAAGCTCAGAGTGTATCCGGGATGCAATTTGCATGCTACAGAACTTGTGATCCATTTTGTTATTTTATTTTTTTTTGTACTCCGCACACAAGATGCTCTCTGCGCACAGATTAAATATAGAAGTTTTGTTCTCGGAGAGAGCCAAGCTTATTTTTCCTTCCATGCATGTTGATGATACGCTGATGGCGATTCATTATTGAGAGGGAAAACCATCGTAACTGAGCTCTGGTTGTTATGCGCCTCCTTTTTTGTGTTTCTGTTATCTATTTTGCATGTTTTTTTTGTGTGTCAATCACTATAGAGGAGAGTCGTTCTTGTGTTTCAGCTCTCTCTGGGTGTGTTTGTTGGAGTTACAGTCCTCTGGTGAAGGAGGATGTTTTGGGGGCGGCAAGAGAGTTGCAGTCTGGACTGAAGTTTGACTCACATTTGTTCTTTATAAGTTCTCGTCTTGGTTTTTGCTTTCTGAGCAACTTGACAACAACAAGGGACAGTTGAACTAAAATGAAAGCTCTGTCATTTTTTTCTTATGGTAATCAATAATAATATTTTGACAGACAGTGATAGGAACAGGTAGCTATTGACTTCCATTTATATTTTTCTCTATTATGCAAGTCAGTGGCTACCGAGAGATTTCAAAATTCATTGGGGAGATATCAAGATTCTCCTCAAGGAGTTTGTTTAGTGAGTCTTTATTTGATTTTATTTATTTGTTTATTTATTTATTTATTTATGCAGAATTATGCGATACTACAAGACAGTAAGAAAATAAATAGTTAGTATTATTATATTTTGTCACAATTTAGTCACCTTGTGATTTCTAGTGTCTATTTTTGATTAAAGTGGCTCACATAACTCATTCATTTATTCATTTTCTTTTCTGCTTAGTCTCTTTATTAATCTGTGGTCGTCACAGCTGGATGATGATAGCCAATTTATCCAGGATATGTTTTATGCAGCGGATGCCCTTCAAGCTGCAACCCATTACTGGAAAATATCCATACACACTCATTCACACACATGCAGTACAGACAATTTAGCTTACCCAGTTCACCTGTACCATGTTTTTGGACTGTGAGGGAAACCAGAGCACCCTGAGAAAACCCACGCAAACTCGGAGAGAACATGAAATGCCAACTGACCCGGCCGGGGCTTGCACCAGCGACCTTCTTGCTGTGAGGCGATTGTGCTATAACAAATCTGTACATACAACTCATCATCCGTGCTTTTTTGTCTAATTGCATCTCTGTTTAATGTTTGTCGTCTTTGCTCATATTTATTTTGTGTTGTCACTTGTCACTTTATGTACTCTGGAAGCTGCTGTAGGCAAAACATCCCTTGTGTGTGTAAAGCACACTTGGCAATCAAGTTGATTCTGATTTATTATACTACAATTAAAAGGGTTTGGTGTCAGTCATAAATGATTGCTTTTGTTGAGTTTGGATGCCTTAAATTCATTAATAGTGATAGTAAAGAGATTTTAAATATTTGTTTTTCTTAAGAATCTTTTTTTAAATACATAAATATATATATAATATTAATATTTTTGAGCACTAAAATCAGTATTCAGTAATAAAATGATGTCTTAAGGATCATATTACACTTAAGACTGGAGTAACGACTGCAAGTTCATTTAAAATTGTATAGAAAAGTTAATTTAAACCACTATAAAAATCACTCTATTACTGCCTCACTTTGTTATAAATAATAATAAACTTATTGGTCCATTAGTTAATGTTTTTTTATGTATTTACCAACTACACATGAACAAATAGTTAGTAATACATTAATCACAGTGTTTATTCAACTTTGGTAACGTTGGTTAATGTTATTTGAGTTAAATAACGTTAGTTTATGTTACTGTAACTCACTAGCAATGTTTTCATCCAAAAATGCAAAAAAGATGTGCGAATAAAGCAGCGTTTCCATCTAATAAGTCAAAATGAACAAAATCGTCACTTTCTGATTAACTGGTGCCAAATAGCAAAAGTAAAAACAGAATTTGTAAGAGAAGCTGTGTGAATCTTTTTTTCATTTAATAAATGACTTGCGCCTCAGAAAACGATGCCGACTGGTGACGTTTGAAGGCGTGAGATTAGCAGAGACTGAAAGACCTGTAACGGTTGTGACAGCAGACATCCAAAACATGCAGTGTTGGTAGTCCTCCAGGAATGTGGTTGAGAAACGCTGACATAAACAGTATGTTGTGAAAACACATATGATGTATGGATTTTACTTGAATACCAAATAAAATCCGTAGCGGACCACAGGACTGTGTTTGTGCAACTGAAAATACTTTGCAACATTGGTCATGCATCATAAAGTGTTTATAGTTGTTTTCGCTTGTCTGTGTGAAGCAGAATAATTTTAACAACATTGTCGTCTATACATGAAAAATACCCTAACCTGATTTCCCCAAGTCAGACTTGTTCCTGGATTAACATCTATGAACAACATTCTACACAACATTGTAAACAACATTCTCACATCCTAAAACAACATTCCAATTAGCAAATCAGAATTAAGGGATACGTTTACCATTCATGTTAATCCAAAACATGCAGTGTTGTTGATCCTCCAGGAACGTGGTTGAAAACCACTCAACTAATGGACCATTATTCTAAGTGTGACCATCTTTATTATATTTTAGTCTTCTCACCATCTTCATCATCCATCAGGTGACATAGTCTGAATATCAAAACAAAAATAGCATGGAGTCACTTTGTAGCCTTTCTTAAGGTTTATCAAATCTTTTAATACATCTGAATAAATCCTAGCCCATTTCTTGGTAAGTGCCATTCATTCATTCATTCATTCATTTTCTTTTCGGCTTAGTCCCTTTATTAATCTGGAGTCGCCACAACGGAATGAACCGCCAACTGGTCCAGCACATTTTTTTTGCAGCAGATGCCCTTCCAGCTGCAACCCATCTCTGGGAAACATCCATACACACTCATTCACTACGGACAATTTAGCCTACCCAATTTACCTGTACCGCATGTCTTTGGACTGTGGAGGAAACCGGAGCACCCGGAGGAAACCCACACGAACGCAGGGAGAACATGCAAACTCCACACAAAATCGCCAACTGACCCAGCCGAGGTTCGAACCAGCGACCTTCTTGCTGTGAGCACTACCTACTGTGCCACTGCGTCGCCTGACCAGTTGCGATTATTTCTTTTACACAGCAGACAGACCCAACAACAGACACGTCTACTTGACTTCCACTCACGTTCAACTTTATTTACAGGCCAAAACTCACAAAGCAACGTCAAAGCGCCTCTTGTTGTGTGGCATTCTCATACGATTTCATGCTTTGCTGATGGAAAATTAGGCCCTTGCGTATCGGCGAATCGAAAAAGAGAGGGAGGGAAAGCTCCTGTTATCGCCTCAGGACACTCCACCCCGACAACAAGAAAACTAGAGCAAAAAGGAGGCTGAAGCGCTGCCTGCTAATGCACTCTAAACAACATGATGAGCGCTCGCAATCCCCATGTGGAGCGTCTGCCGGCTTCAAAAAAATATCGGCAGTGTGTTTTTTGTCTCTTTCTGTCTCTCTCTCTCTGCCTACTCATACAGTGTTGTAAACCATAGTTATGTGTCTGGCCTTTTAAACAGGCTCCAAACGCAGCCGTTGCCTCTGAGGTGATTTGACTGACATGTCATTTGCATTCTCTTTGACCAGTGAAAGTACTGAGGAGAAAGACGGTTAAAGTACTTCAGCCGCAGCAGCTCTGATGCTGTTTGGAGTCTCTCGGTGCCTTCAGCTTTGAAGCAGGTATTCAAGTATACTAATGTTGCGCCTTTTTTGTTCTAAATTAATTTGGATATGGTTGATGTTTTGGCAAATTTGCACCTTCATTATTTAGAAAAAAAATGATGCTGTCCTGATGGAATCTGCTAGTATAAAAGATACAGTGCTGTCTACATGCATCTTGAAACATTGTTCAAAGATTAAATGGTCCATTTTGGTCTTGGCACCAAATTAAATGAACAAACATGATTTTATATACTTAAAACATATTAAATGTAAAGCTGAATTTTTTTCAAATAACTTTTTTTGTCCAAATAAAGTCAAAATATGAATGAAAAATGCTTTGTTTTCATTAAACGTAACCTACAAATAAAAATTAAACCACTTTCATTCATATATTTTCATTTCGACTTAGTCCCTTTATTAATCAGAGGTCGCCACAGCGGAATAAACCACCCACTTATCATGCATATGTTTTACACAGCAGATGCCCTTTCAGCTGCAACCCATTACTAGGAAACACCCATACACTCTCATTTACATACATACACTATGGACAACTTAGCTTACCCAATTCACCTGTAGCGCATGTCCTTTGGACTTGTCTGGGAAACCGATATACATACACTCATAAACAGAGTAATCTAGATTATTTCTGTAATTATTTTGAATGCTTTCTTGTTGAGTCTTTAATGTAACATGTTTATTACAGCATACACCCAGTGAACGAGGCAAATTAACATGTGAATTTATCAAATTAATAAATGAAGCTTTTCTTTAATTTCCTTTTAATTCAAAGTAAATCGCTGTAACTAATCGCTGTAATAAACACATATCAACAATAAACACACAAACAATAGGGACAAATAATAATAACAATTAAGCTCTTAAAACAATTAAAATCTCTGGGAGATATTAAAGAAATAAAAAAGAAAACAGGAAGACGGCATTGCAGGATGAACATTATGAAATATAATTGCAGTAATTTACATGTGTTAACAAGACTAGTGTGAAATTGTTTTGAGATAATTACTTTCTTCTTTTATTATTTAGAGTAAACTCACTTGCTGCACGACGATACAATAATACAATATGGATAATCAAACGCAGGCACTTGTGTAATCTCATTTTAGAATCAATTACTCAATAGAGTTGTCAATCATTGAACAAAACTGAGTGCTAAATTCAACAGACAACTTGTACTTTAATGAAAATGGATTCAGTAACATTTCTAAAAGAGTATAGGCTCAGTTTACTGTATGAACGGCCACATGCTGTGTCTTTTATTACTCCGTGTTCTCATTCTTTGTTTTGGAATGATGTCAGTTTCATTCCTGTCAGAGGAAAATAACCCTGTTCCTCACGGCCACTGGTATTTACTGCCCTTCCCATCATTGCTTTTCCAGAGTCTTCAGCTGTAACCTGTGTGTGTTCAGAGGTTAAAATGACCTCAGCTCGAAATTACCTGAGAGTTGGGTGACAGTGAGCCGGCAGCTGGGATTGTTCAGAGAGTCTACAGTGCTGGAAACTTCATTTCACCACATGAACAGTGCTGGGTTATTTTAACGGTATGGGTCAAACGAGTGTGTTTTGTAATAGTACAGTAGTGTGTGTCTAAACAACAATATAAAGTAAGGGTTACTTAACAACAACACTAATGCAAGTTCTGTCATTGTTTGCTCTTGCCAGATATGCACAAATATGTTCAAACTAATTTAAAATAAGCTGAAACAACACAATTCTTGAGTTTTTTTGTGGAAACATGGTTGCTTTACACTCAATCCACTTCAATTTGTAAAAAATATTAAGTTAGCTTAATTCCTTTATGTTGTCCCAACACAAATTGGTTGTGTGTGAAGCCCATCTTTTTCTACAGTGTGTAAAAGTGACCCATGTGACTTGTACAGTATATTGTGAAACAATATGAGTAACTGTGTTGTTGTTAATAAGAAACCTTAATATTTTTTTTTACCTTAATTAAATGTTGTTATAAGCATACACTTAGTTCAATATTGTTATAAACATAGTATAAACATGTTAAAATGTGAATATACTGTAGGGTTGTTTATGATGTTTTATTGGTGCCTCAATATTTAAAACGAATAATAATAATTAAAAATGGAGTTCTTTCATGATTTGCACCCTTTTTTCAGGTGTGTATTTACTCTATAATAAAAGAGGCCCATATAACTCGTATATATTCTGAAATGAGTAGGTTTTGTGAACAATAGACCTAAAATGTATATCATTATTTGGCTAAAATCATTCTTTTTTTTTTCTTAAAACCTAACTTTTTATTGTTAATTCTACAAAGAAATGCAGATCAGAAAAAATTATAGACATTATGTATTTTAGATTATGTAAAAAGATGAAACATGAACATGCGAATGTGATCATACAGTGTGTTTGTGATTAGTAAAGTGTTGTTTAAAGTACATTTACTAATTATTTCCTTATGCATTTTAAGTGGGCATGTAAAACAAAAGCGCCCCATTTAACTTGTACTCTATATTCTGACGTCACTCAGTAGCTTCTTGTGAACAGTATTCTAAAATATATGTGCATTTTTGTCCCAAATCTCCTCATGGGATCTCTTTTATGTTTGTTTCAGGTACGATGTAAAATGATTCCAAACACACTTCATTTGTATATATTTGACAGCCAAGCCATACAGAGTATAATATTTTAAGTTTCATATAGTTTTATTCAATAATTTGATACAATTTTTAAGCTTTCTGGTAATTTTTAAGTGCAGTATTATAACAATTTATTAATTTAAATAATTGTTTTAACCCTGTCTTGCAAAAATGTGAAGACTTGGAATTTCAGTAAACCTTCTTCAGATCGTTTAACAATACTCTTCTATTGTATTCTATTGGTGATTCCTAGAACTGCATTCTAAACATTCTCTTTTGTGTTTTACAGACAAGCAAAGACGACAGGCGGGTGAGTAAAGTATTACTTATTTGTAATATTTATGTAGCAAAACAACTGACTATCATACAGTTCTCCACAATTCAAAGACGCCACTACAATCTGATTCAGTGTATCATTAGTTTATTTGGTAACACTTTATTTTAATGGTTCATTTGAGTATTAGTAGACTGTCTGCTTAATATCTGCTGATACTGCTCCTTCAACAGACATTTAACTGACTATAAGAAACTTTGCAAGTACATGTCAACTTACACTGACCCCAACCTAACAGTCTACTTATAATCTAATGAGAATTAGTTGGCATGTAGATGCAATGTAACTTTAATTCACCAAACCGACCATCAAAGTAAAGTGTGACCGTTTATCTACTAAAAAGTAAAAGTCTTGTCAGGCGTATGTAGAACAAGATTCATCCAACTTATATTTATTATTCACTTATTTTCATCTATACACAGTAAGTGAACCACACTGGAAAAATATCATGTTGTGATTCATGTTTTTATTTTTTTCTAGTTTATTTATGTTTTTAAATCGCATTATGGGAGCTTGATCTTTCTTCCAACAGCGTTTGACATAAAAAAAATGTGACTTTTATAAACTTTTTTTTTTCTGTTAAAAGTGATTTATTGTCTGGGTTGGTGTTGTATATTACACTACAAAAAACTTGTAATAAACTGCCAATACATTTACTGTTATTTTACAGACTTATTTCTCAATATATTATGGTAACACTTTATTTTGATGGTCCATCTGAGTATTAGCAAAGAGCTTAGAATGACCAAGAGGCGGCACTCAATAGAACGTTCCATTGCAACAGCAGCGCCCAGCAACAGCCCCAGAATCCGCCATTTTAGAGTGAAAGCAATCGGATGCCCATTGGATCTTATTGCTGTCGCGATGGCAAGCAGCTACTTTATTTTTTATTTATTTGTTTAAAAAGCGCATTAAAGCTGAGATACAACCTTAAAGGCGACAATACAACACTTACTATCGCAATCATCAGCACTTTTAATAGTTTATTTTACAGACTTATAGTATGCTGTTGTTCTATTGGAGTTTTCATTCCAAAATGGCCGCCGCGCCATCTAGTGGCTGTTTCCCAAATCGCACTAGAGTGTCGCCTCTTGGTGATTCTATGCTCTTTGGTATTAGCAAAGAGCATAGAATCACCAAGAGGCGACACTCTAGTGCGACATTGAATTTAATGTTTCCCTATTCAAACAGAATGCCCGAGCATACTGCCCAAGAGGTGTTTCAATGATGACCGCTGAGTGAAATGACTTGCCTTAAAGGGACTTTGGTATTAGTAGACTGTCTGCTTAATATTTGTTGATAATGCTTCATTAACAGAAATTTAACTGACTATAAGAAACTTTGCAAGTACATGTCAACTTACACTAACCCCAACCGAACAGTCTACTTATAATCTAATGAGAATTAGTTGGCATGTAGATGCAATGTAACTTAAATTCAACAAACGGACCATCAAGATAAAGTGTGACCTACATTATTTCTTATACATTATATTATTACTAAAATGTCAATAAAAATCACTTTATTAAACTGTAGAGTTGAGATTTCAACATCAAAAGTGGAAAGAGAGATCGACATCCCATACTGTGATGCTATTCACAGCTGAAAATGAACAGAAAAACTACTTAACTGTTAATTAACAGATATTATTTACAGTGCACTGTATAACCAAAGACTATTCACCTTATTATCTGCATATGAGCAGGCGTAGCCATTTAAATAATTTTGGCTAGAGACTTAGGGTTTCATTCACTTTCATTTATTTTTAGACATTTAAAACAGCTCGTTTTGCTGCTTGATGTTGCAAACTGATTTTATCTTCTTATATTATTATACTTTGTATATTCAAGCAAACACTTGTTTGTAGAGCAAGTAATTTGACTGTTCCATAGGCAACTGAATCGGAAGTTCTAAAACAATTGCAAAAACGAGCGCTCTTCTGCATTGAAGAATAAGGTCACTAGAGGCTGCGCCATCTAGTGGCTGTTTCCCAAATGGCACTAGAGTGTCGCCTCTTGGTGATTCTATGCTCTTTGATATGGTGAATTAAGCCCCCCCTTATAATAAATGAGCCAATCAGCGATCACTTCATGGTGAATAAGGCCCGCCTTCTAATACAGTAGCCAATCAGCGATCGCTATAGAATGACAATTCTCAGGGAAAGGGGCTTGGACCAGATGTGAGTTACTGCAGATTTTGTGTGATACGACATTTAGAAATGAAACTAAATAAACAGGTGTTGTTTAACTTAATTGGTTATTAGGAATATGAAATGTAATCGTAAGCTTGGCAAGTAGATTTGGAGAATTTGATGTTTCCCTATTAAAACAGAATGCCCAAGCATACTGCCTGAGATGTGTTTCAAAGATGGGCGCCGAGTGAAATGACTTGCCTTAAAGGGACTTTGGTATAACTCATTCAAAGCAGAAGCTTTACCAGCATTACATTAATAAACACAAAACTCACTTCAAGCCTCCAAAATATGCTTGAAAATGTACTTTTAAAAGGACTTTTGAAGGTAGACAGGCACAGATATCCTAACCTCAAAGGCAGGTCTTTCTTAATTACTATGACCTTCCTACTCTCACCGCCCTTAACCAAAAACACAGCAGTGCTTTTCCAAATGATAGATGAGCCTTCAGTCATTACTTTTTTTTTTGGTTGCTGTCCACTTCATATCACACACCGTCGCTAATGCAGGACCACAGACAGTGACAGAATTAAAAAAAAAAACATCTCAGTCTGTCAGGACTCAATCTCGGTCTGTCCTGGAGGCCATTATGAGCCTGGAACGGGACACTCGAAGTTAGTATTTTCCAGGTAATGACGAGCGGTGTGATAGCGCCTCTTCCTCACCGGGAATCTCACCTCCAAGCTGTTCATTTGTACGTCGATGGTGGGATCTGAGGAAAAGGGCTCAATCATTCACCTCGACACTGATTCACCCTCACCGTTGTGAATTTCCTCTTACCGGGGGGTGAATTATACTCTCTCTCTCACACAGACACACACACACACATGTACGCGCGCCACTTGATTTCTGACTGGGAGCGCAGGTGATTTGCATCCAGCAATCTTTCCATTACACACCACTTGGTCACAAAATTGAAATTCAATTTGATTACATGTTTTTACTGTGGGTTGCCTCTTGGGATATTAGCATGGTGCGATTTTTAGCTACGTGTTGTGGAGTTATGTCGCTGTCACGTTTTCTGTTTTTCAGTTTGAAGTTATTTGTGTAATTGAGGTTTTAAATGCACATTTAAAATGTATGCAGGGTCAACGATTGACAACGTTTTTAAAGGGCTAGTTCACCCAAAACACAATGAATCAATCTCTACTTTGGATGTCAGTACAAGTTTTCAACATTTTTCAAAATATCTTCTCTTTGTGTTCATCAGAAAAAAAAATAGTCAAACTGTTATGGGTCAAGTAGAGTCATGATGTAGCTCTGGGCGAACTGTCCCTTTAAGTAAGCAAAATAATAATAATAATAATAATTCCCCCAATTTAAAGAAGACACACACCAAAATATGATTGTTTATCTACCCAAAATGTTTGTCAGGCATATTTAGAACAATACTCATTTGATGGCATATTATAAGACTTTAATTTCACAGTGCTGCATTTAAATAGGACATTTTGCCATTATCTATTTGTCTATCTATCCATCCATCTATCTACACATTTTAATTGCACTTTTAACAGACTGGTGTTTAATCTGGTTTGGTTTGGTTTAGTTTAGTTTGATTTAGTTTGGTTTGGTTCTAGTTTTTAGTTTAGTTTGGTTTGGTTTGATTTAGTTCGGTTTGGTTTTTAGTTTAGTTTATTCTGGCTTAGTCTGGTTTGGTTTTGGTTCAGTTTGGTTTGGTTTGTTTTGGTTTAGTTTAGTTTGGTTTGGTTTAGTCTGGTTCATTTTGGTTTAGTTTAATCTGGTCTGGTTTGGTTTGGTTTAGTTTGGTTCAGTTTAGGCCATACTCACACTATGTACAGTTGCCATGAACCGGGCCAAAGCACGCTTGTCCCCCCTCCCGTCTCCCCCGATGTCCCGCACTCAAATTACATTAGGGCCTGGGCGCGCTTACGTCATTGATGATACGCTGCTCAGTAAGCGCTCTCGCTCAGCACAGTGGAGATTTCTTTAGTTATATCGTTTAAGTCGTTTGATATGCAGTGACACGCAGTTTAATATAGCCGAACAGATCAGACACTTTTGTCGCTCATAAACAATCATAAAGTCCTTGTGCTGCAGGAATTAAGAAGTTTGCTGAAGGCGCAGCTAATGTGCAGTGAGGGGTTTGCGTCTTTAATAATCAAGGACATTTGCGTTCATTGAACAGTACGAATGATTAATTAATCCATATGAAACAGTCCCTTAAAAGTCACATCTCGCTTTCAGTTTAGGGCTTAGGCACGATTGCACTCACACTGCAAGCGTACCGTGCCTGAGCCCAAGTGATCCGTGCTCTGGCCCACCTCTTCCAACCGGGCCAGGGCCGCCCAAGTGTACCGTGCCTGAGCCCGATTCATAGCACTCACACTTCTCAAACGATCCGGGAAAGGGGCCTGGGCACGGTTCGGATAGCATAGTGTGAGTAAGCCCTTAGTTTTGTTTTGTTTTGTTTTGTTTTGTTTTGTTTTGTTTTGTTTTGTTTTGTTTTTGTTTTTGTTTTTGTTTTTGTTTTGTTTTGTTTTGTTTTGTTTTGTTTTGTTTTGTTTTGTTTTTGTTTTGTTTTTGTTTTGTTTTGTTTTGTTTTGTTTTGTTTTGTTTTTTGTTTTGTTTTGTTTTGTTTTGTTTTGTTTTGTTTTGGTTTGGTTTGGTTTGGTTTGGTTTGGTTTGTTTTGTTTTGTTTTGTTTTGTTTTGTTTTTGTTTGATTTGGTTTAGTCTGGTTCATTTTGGTTTAGTTTAGCCTGATTTGATTTGGTATAGTTTGGTTTGGTTTAGTGTGGTTTAGTTTAATTTAGTTTACTTTACTTTGGTTTAGTCTGGTTTAGTTTACTTTTGGTTTGGTTTAGTATGGTTTGATATAGTTCAGTTCAGTTCAGTTCAGTTTAGTTTAGTTTAGTTTAGTTCAGTTTAGTTTGCTTTGGTGTGGTTTGTTTTTGATTTGGTTTAGTCTGGTGTGGTTTGGTTTGGTTTAGTCTGGTTTAGTCTGTTTTATTAAGTTTGGTTTGGTTTGGTTTTGTCTGGTTTAGTTTAGTTTGGTTTATTCTGGTTTATTTTAGTTTGGTTTGGTTTTGTCTGGTTTAGTTTAGTTTAGTTTAACTGACAAAACGGGTAGCAATTCAGTGTAAGTTGCTTTGGACAAAACGTGTCTTAGTTGTTAGTCTGAATGATTATGGAACATTATTTTACACATATTTGGACATCTTATGAACATCACTTTTGTACAAATAATTTTGTCACCAAAGTATATCTTTTTACACATATATAGCCTTCATATATAACTATGTAAAAAAAAAAAATATATATATATATAAACTCAGTAACTCACTAATAGAAATAATCGTTATTTGTTTTTGTTTGTTTTCCCAAAAATAATTCTGAAATGACTATATACATTTGAACTAAGTTTCGGCTATTTGAGTAAATTGCACATAAATGAGACCTGCACAAAAAATGACCCCACCTGAAAATAAATTCCTGGCTTTTCACCAAAAAGCCCATTTATAATCACCCAAAATGCTGACTTCTTTCTTAATAGATCTCTATTCATTTTCAAATGAGTTGATTAGCCAGCACAATGTCAGTGGATTCAGGGCCCCATTACACATTTATGACAATAAATTACTGTACATTTACAATCCAAATGAAATTTCATGAGAGTTGATATTGAGGGGGGACAAAACCCTGTGTGTGTGTTTCCGTCTCTTCATTTGATGTGGCTGTAAAAAGCATCACCTTAGCGCCCCCTGTGCTCAGTGGAGGAACTGCAGCCAACCAGAGCTGCTGTATTTTTAAAGAAGTGCTCATTTACATCTATGCTCATTCAGTGTGCATGTTCATTAAATATGTTCAAACATTACAGAGAGGCGTAATGAAGAACCCACCTCAGCCGAAAAAGATCTGTAGAAATAGATTCTGTTTGAGTACAAGCAGGTACGCTGGATCTGGAAGTTCATGTTGTGCTGCACTCGAATTCTTTAATCCCAAAGTGCCACTCTGTCTTTTTTATTATAATTAGTGTTTTAGATAATAAACTGTTGCTATTTTTATTTTATTTTATTTTATTTTATTTTATTTTATTTTATTTTATTTTATTTTATTTTATTTTATTTTATTTTATTTTATTTTATTTTATTTTATTT
>CAIGQZ010031558.1:3079148-3098810 GCA_903798205.1 Danio tinwini | reverse complement strand
TTATTATTATTATTATTATTATTATTATTATTATTATTATTATTATTATTATTATTCAATAATAATTGTAAATACTTCGCTTTAGTTACCGTCAGAAACCCTTCCCTACCTTTGATTAAGCATTTTCAATCTGTTAACCTTTCTATCATCCAGTGATCATCTAAGAAAATCTGTTCAGATGTGCAGAAATTCAGCCTGCGAATCCAAAACACACACTCATGTTCACACACTGGAGTTGAGGAATGGGCTTTGGAGGTGAAATACTGCACAGGGGAATGGCTGGACGTCTGCAGGCAGATAAATAGCATCGGCTGGCGGTTAGGACACATCAGCCGTAAACGGTACCGGCAGCCATAAAAAGAGGAACAGCTTTATTTCCCCAGCTCTTGCAGACACATCAGCGAGACGGACACGGCGCTCGGAGTAAATAAAACAAGCTGAAGGATCGCTCCGGGTCCCATTATAATGGCCCGTAGGGCTCACGTCAACACTCTCCAGTGGGACTGAGCTGTTTTTTTTTTACCTCCCTGTTTGTCACTGGCATTCACACTAACACACCAATAACAACACAGCATTTACTTTACAGCACTTACATGACTGCGTGTTTAGATGGTGGAAATGCACATTTATGGAGTGCATCAATCTGGATTGGACATTTTATTGGATAGGGCAATTTTTATCATCACTGTTAAATAGATATTATCATGCTATTCATCTCTTGATGCAATTTAAAAGCAGTCAAATCAAATAAATACATTTAATAGTTTAAAAATATTTATTAATAATATTTTTTTATGAATTAATAATAATACTATACCACATTATGTAATTCAGCTCTGTTTATTATTATTATTATTTTTTTTTTTTTATTTATTTATTTTTTTTTAAGAATAATAGTAATAATTATTCATGTAATTTGTGCCCATTTGTTGAGTTATGTACATATTATTATTATTATTATTAATAATAATAATAATAGGGCATCAGGGTGGCACAGTTGGTAGCACGATCGCCTCACAGCAAGAAGATCGCTGGTTTAGTTGGCATTTCTGTGTGAAGTTTGCATGTTCTCCTCGTGTTCGTGTGGGTTTCCTCCGGGTGCTCCGGTTTCCCCCACATGTTCAAAGACATGTCCTTAGTGTATGTGTGTGAATGCAAGAGAGTATGGGTGTTTCCAAGTAATGGGTTGTGGCTGGAAGGGCATTCGCTGCGTAAAACATTCATTCATTCATTTTCTTTTCGACTCATACACTACGGACAATTTAGCCTACCCAATTCACCTTTACCGCATGTCTTTGGACTGTGGGGGAAACCGGAGCACCTGGAGGAAACCCACGCAAACGCAGGGAGAACATGCAAACTCCACACAGAAACGGCAACCCTGCGACCCATCAACCTTCTTGCTGTGAGGCGACAGCACTACCTACTGCGCCACTGCGTCGCCCTTGCGTAAAACATATAATGGATACATTTGTGGTTCATTCCGCTGTGGCGACCCCTGATTAATAAAGGAACTAAGCTGAAAAGAAAATGAATAAAAAAATAATAAAAATAATAGTAGTAGTAATAACTTTATGTACTTTAAGTCTGTTTATTATTATTATTGGTATTATTATTATTATTATTGTTATTATTATTATTACTATTAATAATAATAATAATAATAATAATAACCTAGTACCTTGTTACCCATTGTATTTCATTTTTTATTAATTATTTATTGATTTGTTTTTGTTTATTTCTAACAACATTAATAGCAAGCCCAAAAAGATAGCATAATTAATAAAGTAATGAATTTATTAAATTATTTCTTAGTTAATACATCATTTGTTTTTTATTTATTATCACTGCCGAAAATGATCATCATTGCTAATATACACATTAACAATAATAATAATTAACAATAATGTAATACATTGTCAAATTAAAATATATGTTTAAAATAAAACAATTTAATTAATAATAGAACAAGATCTGCAGCCATTCATAAATGTTACAGTAAAATAAACAAGTGTAAAATAACATGCCTGTGCATGCCACGCTGAACCTACTGTATAAAGCACCCAAAGCACATGACAGAGTGAACCTATGAGTGTTGATACAATATTCCTTAATGTTTATATTAATTAGTCCTCAATTGTCAAAAATATTTAGCTCACACACACACACACACACACACACGAGTCGGACACAAGCGGGAGGGAAGCATTAGCAGCCCCTCCGTGCTTTTTTTTTTACATTCCAGTTTCATCAAGCTCGTTTTTTTTAATTAACCTCTTTGAATAATTAACCACACGTTATTATCAAATGAAGCAAATAATTGAGGTGCCGGGCTCAATTTGTAATTTGACGATTTTCTAGCTTTTCCAACTCGCGCTTTTCTCACTTTGAAAACCCCAAGAAAAACATTTTCCAGTAATGACCTTAATGAACACGAAGCGGCAGCCGGAATAACAGCGTCTGTATTCAGTGAGCGCAGACAGACCGGTCAATCCCTGGAGGACTGCATCGTACTCTCTCTATCTATCTATATATGTGTGTGTGTCTTTTCCTCTGTTTCTCTCTCTGGAGGAGCTGATAGGGCTCAGGGGAGCTCAGTGGAGAATCTCTACACAGCTCAGAATGGAGAAAAGCCTGGAAACGGCCTTTCATTACTGTATAGAGACTCGCACATGGAGAGTAATGTCAGAGAGACTCTTTCCTCAAGTATGTGCTCGTCCAATGGTCTGTTAGGCAAATCCTCTTTGGAGGATTGCGATTGGAGAAGGAACTTGTACCGATTCCCCTTTGTGCCCTCAAAGTGTTGACTTTCTCTTTGTGCCCGGCAAGCACACCTTGTATCCCGGCACTATCAGCTGGCATTTAGAGTTTCTTTGGTATAAATCACACACACCACATATGGCTGGATTGACCCCGGTGTCAGATCTAAACTGGTTTTGCTCTTTTCCCCTTCATGTACACGAATGATGGTGGTTTTTCTGTAGGATAGAGAGAATTGGGTATATTCGCAAGAACTTTTAATTTTCAGTAAGCCAGCTCAAGCGCTTCTGACGACCTCTCATCCCATTACAAATTCGCCATGTTTTAGATCTCTTTAAAAAATGAGCGATCTTCACTGCCTGACTTATCCTAAAGTGACCAACGAAAGGTGCACATTATTACAATCAAATTAAGATAAAGTTACAATCAATTCTAAGTTATTATATGTAAACATAGTTACCCTGCAGTTTTATAGCATATAGGTGATGTTTATGTTTATTAAAGTGTATTAAGTGTATGTGTTGTCCTGGAAGTCCTCGATGGTTGGCATCATCTCTTCGTTTGTGTTGTCCTAGAAGTCCTCGATGGTTGGCATTGTCTCTCCACAAGTCTTGAATCCCACCAATGGCACTGCACAATCTCTAGAGGCCTCGGGATGAGTATCGCCAGGTGGAAGTAGAGAACAAAGAGAATAATTATCGTAGCTGCTGTTCATAATGTATTGAACAGGAGATACCAAATGTCAATGTGAAAACGAAGTGCTATATATGAAAATAGAAGTTATATAAACAAGCATTTAAAGCATATAAGTATTTCTAGCAAAATGGCTGGTGCGTTAAGACAGGAGGAGTGTGTCCTGCAGGTGGTTTGTCAAGCCCACTCACCTGCATGGAGCACACTCATGCATCATACAATTATGTGATGTTTTACTAAAAAGATAGGTCTTCAGTTTAGTTTTGAACTGAGAGAGTGTTTGAGCCTTGGACATTATCAGCAAAGCTATTCCAGAGCTTAGTATCCATAAATGAGAAAGCTCTGCCTCCTTTAGTAGACTTTGCTGTTTTGGGTATTACCAGAAGCCCTGAGTTTTAAGATCTTAAAGAGCAGGTTGGATTGTAGCCAGACAGAAGGCTGGCTAGATAAACAGGAGCTCGACTATTTAAAGCTTTATAGAAGCAATGTTTTATAACCAATACGGAACTTAACAAGCAGCCAGTGTACGGTGGATAAAATTGGGGTGATATGATCACATTTTCTAGACCTGTTAAGAACTCTTGCTGTTGCATTTTGCACCAACTGAAGTTTATTAATAGAGGATGCTGGGCAACCAGCGAACTGAGCATTACAGTAATCTAGCCTAGAAGTCATAAAAGCATGAACTAGCTTTTCTGCATCTAAGATAAATAGCATGCTTTCTAACTTAGCGATATTTCTCAGATGAAAGAACGTGGTTTATATTACATGGGAGATATGATTTTTAAAACTTAAGTTGCTGTCTAATATAACACCCAGATCTTTTATAGTAGAGCTAATACTAATAGAGCTAATACTAACATTGTATCCCTCTAATTGCAGGTCGAGTTGTATTCAGGTTGAGTATTTTCAGTTAATACATACAACTAAATGGGTTATTACTATAATTTTTTTTCCTCTTTTTTTTGCATTTCAGGTTATATTTGCAACCAAATGGGTTAATTACATTTATTATCTAAAATTATTCAACAGATGTTATGCAACTCATAGTTGCCACCAGTATATATTTACAGTATACGTATAATTACCAATTATTTAACTAAAATGGTGAAGTTTTTAATATACAATATGCATGTAAAATAAAAGTAAAAAACACCCAACCTCTTGTACTCTGGAGAGTAATGTCAGAGAGACTCTTTCCTCAAGTATGCAGTCATCCAATAGTCTACAAGGCAAATCCTCTCTCTTTAAAGCACCATGGGACCAGGATTACTGAGATGTGGAGAAGTTACAGTTTCCCCTTTTGTGCCCTCAAAGTGTTGACTTTCTCTTTGTGTCCGGCAAGCACACCTTGTATCCTGACACTATCAGCTGGCATTGAGAGTTTCTTTGGTATAAATCACACACACCATATGGCTGGATTGACCCCAATGTCAGATCTGGACTGGTTTTGCTTCTTCTTGTACAAGGACGATGGTGGTTTTCCTGTAAGATGCCTCATCATGAGTCTCTGCGGATGTTTAACTGCCACACAAAACTGAACGCTTCACTGCTGCTTCAATCATTCATGTGACAGTTAACAGCCAATGGTGGCTAATGATTTTCTGTCATGTTTGGTGCGTTAGCGTAACCGCATGTGAGATATTGGCGACGGATGGACACATCGACTAGTAAAAATGGCTTCATTGCTGGTGCTGTCAAAAGACATGGCTGTCCTAAACTAATAATAATAATAATAGTAATAATAATAATAGTAATAATAATAATATGTAGACACAACATATATGTGGTTATTATTATTATTATTATTATTATTATGGTGTAACTGTGTGTGAGATTTTGGCAATGGATGGGTGATTAAAATGACTCTATTGCTATTGATATTACAATACATGTCTGTCTTAAATACGAAAAGATGTAATATTCTGCCACCCAAATCCTCATGTGTGCTCGCTGATCTATTTTTCTCATTTTAAACAGGACTCTCTAGTTGGAAAACTAAGTTATGCTAAGTTAAGGTGGTCAGACTGTGTTGGAACATAGTTGAAGTCAAAAATGACATTTGCAACCTGTTTTACTTCCGTAATGTGTCACATTTCAGAGTGAAACAGAATATTCAGTGTGAAAAGCTGAGAGAAGACACAGATCCTGAATGTAAGTTCACTATGTCCAATCCTGACACTTTTTTTTAAGATACTTTTTGTCTGGGATTGCTGAAGTAATATTCCCTATTAAGACACCTCAGCTATAGGGATTCTATGAGGGTCTAATTTAAATATTTTACTGTTAAATGTTTGCAAGACTGTAGAAAAATTAACACATTAAGAGCATGCTTAAAGAAAATGAAAAGCCTTTTATACAAAGTTACAGTCTTTGGAAACTATACTATTATTTTCAGTGTAAACTTTGATTTTGGTGATGTACTGTAATGCATATTACAATTCCAGGCTACATGCGAGTACTTGACAACCAAAAATGACAATGATTGACAACAGACATGAATGTGTAGCGTTTCTTCAGGGCGCATGTCCACCGAAGTGTTTTTTTTTTTCCTGAGCTGAGCATTTTTTACCGGTAGTGTATGGTAAGGTGCTGAGCATGTGTTTTACACTCAACATTGAGTGCTTTGTGTTTAAAAAATCTCAGACAGTTGGAAAAGTACTCCTAGCCAGTAGAGCTCTGCCATTTTCAGTCGTTCACTGGACACACTGCCTTAAAGCCGGCTCACACTGTGCAATTTTGATTTATTTATTTTATTTTTTGATTTTTAAATTTATATATTTTTTTATAATCCTGAATGATTGTAGCATGCCAGACTGCATGAAAATGGCTCCCATGTCACACTGTAAGATCTCAGCTGTTATAATGTCAGACTGAACAACAATGAAGATGCACCAAACACGGAACAAAACTCCCAGAGTTTGACGTCATCCACCCGTGACACTTTCACTATCCTGCGTTCTTAAATGATTCCTCGCAGCAAACATAAACAATCTGTAGTGTAAATAAACATAAACAATCTGTAATCTAAAGGATTTTAGGAATCTTTTAGTATTTCCCAAATTTGTCTCAGATGTCAAAATCGTGGCTGAAATCTTTCAGTGTGAGCAGGGCTTTAGTGCCATTGTCCACTACTGGCCTGGCATGCATAATACAGCATTTGTTGTTTTTGCTGAATCATTTACTACGAACTACACAATGCTTGTGTGTTGCATTATAGACTATAATGGCAGAATATCATACTGTACCATAGTAAACGTACACCTTGACCCAACACAGGAGAGAACACTAGGGATGCTCCCATCGATTGGCCGGAGATTGGTATCGGCCGATAATCACATTTCATGACTCAATCGGTACTCGTCAATCTGGATGATCTCATATAAAAACACGAAGAAGAACAATTCGCCATTCTCACTATCATATTTACTTTCATTCACAGCTCCTTGAATGGCGGCAAATCTGCGATCAGTAAATGTAGCTTGCATGTACACTACTGCGCTACTAGCTTAAAATAATAGCTTTGCTACCGAAAAGCTATTTGATTAAGAAAGTAGCCATGCTACCGCCATGCTACTAAGAAATGTAGTTAAGCTTGTAGCGTCACTACTTATAGCGACGCTACTGACCAACACTGGGTTTACCTTTTTTGTTGAAAGTGCTGCTGTATTACTCACTATTACACAGTTTGCCTGTTATTTATTTATTTATCTATTATATGAAATGTATTATTATTTATTAATACTGTATATCCAGTAGTGTTTTTACGATACTGGAATTTCGGTACCAATCAGTACTGAAATGTAAAAAAAAAACATTCATTTAAGTGCTGTTGGGCACGTTCTTTAACACTGCTGATTATCTATTGTGTTTACATGCTCTACAGAAATGACTGTGATTGGCTGTGAAGGTCATCAGTTCACCATTTTTCACCACTGTTTATAAAGAAGCAGGAAATAGGCATTTTTTTAAATATCAGTATCATGACACTAATATCAAGTGTTTTTAATTTGAATTGATTTGGAGCAAATAGTATGGAATATGCAGCCCTTACTCGCGTATTACCCATAGCATGAAACCAATGATCAGTCCATCCTGATCTGCTAGAATTTTAATATCCAATGGTCCAGCAGGTCACCTCGTCCATATCAGCTAGCAGAGTCCAGCTAATGACCAGCTAGAGACTGTTTTTCTTTTTTTCAGTTGGGGTTTTTAAAGAGGTAACAAGATCTCATCGCCCAAGGAAACCGGCAGAGAAAGTTGCACACACTTGGTCAGCAACTCGGGGGAAAATGAATTGTGGCAATTTTTTTTCTCTTTCTGAAGGACGCTGCTTTCCTCCGAAAGTTTATTCCCTCTCAGGATGTGTCAATTTACGCCAGAGAGAAACTCCTGCAACCTGGAAATCCGGAAGCCGCATTGATGTCTCCAGTATACCTTATTCATGGCAACATATGTCGGGCGCCGGCTTTCCCCACACATCAACATCGTTTTCTGGGCGCGCGTCTCTGCAGGCACCCTGCCACTCGAGTGCCACAAGTATTTATTATTCAAACAACTGTGTTCCTGTATTCTGTTTTTGTGGAGCAGAGGAGGAGCAGAGGTCTGTGTTTGGTGTTTTGGACATGCTCAGCTACCTTCTCCATCAGTGACAGCTCCACATCAAACCTGTCCCTGCCAGACCCCCACCCCCAGCACCCCGCACACCCTATTAGCCCCACAGCTATGAGAAACAGGGGCCGCCTCTGCTGTGCACACCAAAACTTCTGTTAGTGCTCCACTTCTTTGATTATACACACAATTAAATGCAGAGTGTGATCCTATTTCGGGAAAGTTTGCTTTCAAGGAAAAGAAATTAGTGCATTCACATCTTGAGCAGGGCGAAAAAATCAACATCCGGAGGTTGACGTCTTGCGTTAACAGGATAAAATAACAGTTGGGTATAAAAAAAAAAGTGTCACTCACTCAAGCATTTCACTTTTCCCTGCGCACACACACACACACACACACACACAAAAACACACACATATATATCCATAGAGTAATATATCCACTGTCTTTGAGGGGAAAAATTCTTCTTCTCTATATCCTCAGCTCCTATACTCCTTCCCTGTGCTGGTAAAAACTAGCTTCGCTTTGCATACAATATTAATACAGTGTCTGAAAAATGAGGCTTGAAGGTCCGGTCATCTGAAAGACCGGGCAATCAGCGATTGTCTCTGGTCCTTGTAAAAAAAAAAAAAAAAAAAAGAAGCTCAGCTCTTCTCCATGCAAGGAGACGGCTGTGAATGGAGGTTTTTTTTGATGAGTGACACTCTCAGTCATACTGTTGCGTTTTATGTGTGCTGCTCATTAATAAAGAAACACCCCAGAGAGGGCAACGGGGGAGAAACTCTGTCAGCGGAGCGTGTGCGCGCGTAACTTTTTCTGTCTTTTGAAATGTCAGGTGCAATTTCAGCTGTGTGATCTTCTGAAAGCAACGCTCGCTCCCGCACTCATGTAGCTGTTTACCGTCTCGCCTTTTTTTCTTTTGACTCCTGTCAGTTTGCGTAACGAGGCGACATGTTTGTGGGATAGACGAGGCGATGGAAAGATGGAGTATTTTAAGCATACCTCCAGGGGTGTGTGGGAAATCAATCATTAATGTGTATACACAGCTATCACATGATCAAAGGATGTGATGTTTACTAGTAACAAATGGATGTTTTTAAGGCCACGTAATAAGATCTGAAGACTTAACATATGAAGTGGATCACCAAAGTTGTCCTGAAACTATTGAACAACACCCATTCTTGTCTCAATTTTGAAAAACTGATCCACTTTGATACAAATGTTGACTACTATACTTTACATATTTAGTAATAACAAATAAATAACACATTCTTATATACAGAATATGTATTGTTTATGTGTGTGCTATTGTACACATTCATTACGTGATCAAAAATGTAATTGAATATTAGTTGTGGATTTATTTTGCAGAACAGCTTTTGCAAAATAGGGTTGAATGGTTTACCGGTACTATTGTAGTATCGTGATACTATGGCTCTAAAATACTGGCGCTTAAGCGGTACTATCGTCTATTTACAATACATAATGTTGCATGTGGAAAAGTCACTAAAATGCTCACACGCTTGTGCAACAATAGACCATTTTATTTGAGTAGTCTGTGGAGCACTTCAAGGTTGTAAAACTGTTTAGAATTCACACCTTTTATGGTAGCCTATTGCACGTTTTCTGACGATTCAGTTCGAATATGAATCAGTTCATTTCTGCTTCTGTTAATATGATTTAGTAGCTACAACAACATCGACAATCTCGCTTCTTACCTGATAAGACTGAGAAAAAAAACAATAGATAGAGGAAACATTGAAACTATTTATGACCCCTTCATAAAGCCTAATTTAGTTGGAAAATGTTTCTTTTTGTACCAAAGTTCTTTTGGTATAATTTGTATCTTTATTTTAATGTATTTTTGTTGGTATGTTATCTACAAAATGAACAAAAAGAACAAATACATTTTAGGTGAAGTGACGTGCAAATAGTTTTTTCAATAATAAGGGAGTTATTTATTTAATTCAAGTAGGCCTGTTATAACATATGAAATATTGTATTTCTGACAATTTTCTTTATTTCATGGATTTGAGTTATGAGTTACAGTATCGCAATACTACACTGTAAAACCCAAACAGTTAAGGAAGCTCAAACCGTTTGAGGAAACCGATTGCAACAAACCATTTAGGTTCAAAAGCTAATCCTAATGAGTACTGTGAACTTAATCCATTTGAGTAAACGAAGCAATTTGAGCACAGTAAAACACGGTAAATGAAGAGAACTCAAACCAACGGAGTACTGTAAAACCCAACAAGGCAACTCAAACCGTTTGAGGAAACCGATTTCTACAAACCATTTGAGTTAAAAAAACTAATCTATATGAGTACTGTGAACTTACTCCATTGAAGTAATGAGGTATTTAATTAACTCAAGTTAAAACTCTTTTCAAATGAGTAGAATTAACTTTCAGTCAATTTGGAGTTCACTACACATTTCATTTGATAAAGTTGACTGTTGGGTTTTACAGTGTATTTGGTATCAGGATACTTCAGCTGGTATAGTATTGTAACATGAATTAATTGTATCGCGACAGTCTAATTGCAAAATAGCGAAAGCACTTCAACAAAAACCCTTTATTATGTGGTAAGCGGTTATCAACTTTAGAGGACAGCGATTATGGAGCACAAAGAACGATCACAGCTAAAAATTCTGAAGATTTCAGCAGTCAATCATGCAGTTTCAGCAACATGGAAGAAATCACATGTTGCTGAAGGAGCTTCTGATAAACATTGGCATTCAGTCGCAGATTCAAATCGCAGATTTATAAGTGTCTAAACACATGTTTAATCATTTAAAAAAAGTTCAGTATTGTTTTTTTATTCATTTTAATACGTATGTCTAAGAATATGTTGTGTAATTTTATGTAAATATGTCAAACAGGCAAATATTATGCAGAATGATGATTGTTTCAGGCATATTTTGACACTTTACTTTCACTGAAATTAATTTGATATGGACACCAAATGGATATGTCTTTTGTTTGTCTCATAATACACAACTGAGATTAATCTGTGTATTATTTATGTCATTTATTTAATCAGTTGACAGTTATTGAAGTATTTTTTGTTAGTGGTGGCAGTTTTTTGTTGCCGCATGTGCATGAGCGTTCTAGTGTGTGAACGTGTGCTGAACAAAGTGATATTCTGCTTTTTACTGTCATTTTTATGCACAGATGCTGTTAAACAAGCCCAGACATGCATCTCTTAACGAGACTGTTTGCAAAATCACTCCTGCATACAAAATGCATCTCTGCACTCAGCGCCAGGAAAAGTCATTTAGACCTGTTAGCTTTTAGTAAGCATATTAAATGTGTCAACTTGTAAGTAAATCGGTGTAAATGCCTACAATATTCATGTTTTTCTATTTGTCAACCAACAGTTCATCACAAATTCATGACAAAAGCCTCTCAAACGGCTGCAGTGGGAATGTTCCTAACAGCGCATTTATTTTTGAAAAGGCATCATCCATTATGGTTCATCATCGGAGATTTGCATCCTCCGCCTTTTAAAACGAGATAAATATTTTCCTATCATGAATTCTTTAGGCTCGAAAGCCATGAAAAAATGAAAGCAAGCTGCTCTTCTGCACAGTAATTTTGTGTTAAAATAACACTAATGGACTTGTATGTCAGTTCGTTTACTGAATAATTAACCGTCGCATCGTGTGCACAATGCGCAGCCATACATTATTGATCCCGTGGTTGTTTTTGACTTCTCCAGAGGGTTTTTATTTCAATTAATAAACACTCTGTGGTTGGAATATGCACACGCACAATTCTAAGCAGTCCAGTTTGCTAGGTTTTAAATTATACTGAGCATATATTCATCTTTTTCCTCTCATTTTTTCAGAGCATTATAAAAAGCTTTGGATGCTCCAGTCACATTAAGCTGTGATGCTCATATATGGATGATAAACGTTTGTTAAGGTCATTTTTGTCTGTCTCCGATTTTTAAAAAAGCTTTCCCAAAAAAGAAAGACTGGTTAGCAACACTAAAGTGACAATAGACGGTTTTCATTTGAAGAAAATAAATTGTTTAAATCAAGTTTACTGGAGCTCAAATACACTGTAAAAATGGCTTTGACTTGAAAATCTGTGAAAATACTACAGTAAAAATCTGTATCCTGGTTCACAGTAGGTTTGCTTAGCATATACGCAAAATTATTGTAAATTAACTTTTCTAGTAATTGACATTACTACAGCCAGACCCCCTAGTTGTTCACACATTTTTTTCAGTAAAAAAGACAGTAATTCCCAGAAATGTGCGGGCTATTTTATGAAAAAAAAAACATACAACTATAAAAAATTGTATATATAATATAATATATATTATGTAGCCTGCTATGTTAAGTCTGCAATCTGAAACAATGACACAAATCATAAAAATAAAGCTTCTTTATTTTGGATTCTTGTCAAAACAATATCTAAAACAGCATCTTTTCATATTGAATCAAAAATGTATCCTACTCAGTTATGCTCATATGTTTTTTTATGCGCATACTCAAAATTTATGCTCATCTTGGTGTTTCCATCAACAGTTTTTTTTATGCGCATATCCAAAATGTGCATAAAATTAGGTGGATGGAAACATAGCTGGTGACTGTCTTCTATTAGTAGGAAAAGTTTTATGATTGTTCATTGGTTGATTATTGGCCGGCTCCACTGAGTGGTACAGTACAGTTTGGTACACTTTTATGGCCGTTTCCACTGTCAAAAGGTACCTAAAAGCGGACCATATCATACCACTTTTTGCATACCCTTTCTAAAGAATACCTAGCATGACAAAAGGATATCAAAAGGCAGAGCTAGATGTGCAGCTGAATGCTATTGGTTAACAGAGATATGTCACCGGTGCGTACACAGGCAGGAGAATGAAAACAAAGGAAGCGCCATTTTTAAATACAGAGCTGAGACATTACATCGTAATAATATATACAGTTGAAGTCAGAATTATTAGCCCCCCTTTGAATTTTCTTTTCTTTTTGAAATATTTCTCAAATAATGTTTAACAGAGCAAGAAAAATTTCACAGTATGTCTGATAATATTTTTTTCTTCTGGAGAAAGTCTTATTTGTTTTATTTTGGCTAGAATAAAAGCAGTTTTTTAATAAAAAAAAAACATTTTAAGGTCAAAATTATTAGCCCCTTTAAGCTATTTTTTTTCGATAGTCTACAGAACAAACCATCGTTATACAATAACTTGCCTAATTACCCTAACCTGCCTAGTTAACCTAATTAACCTAGTTAAGCCTTTAAATGTCACTTTAAGTTATATAGAAGTGTCTTGAAAATATCTAATAAAATATTATTTTCTGTCATTGTCAAAAATAAATTAAGTCAGTTATTAGAAATGAGTTATTAAAACTATTATTTTTATAAATGTGTTGAAAAAAATCTCTCTGTTAAACTGAAATTGGGGAAAAAATAAACGGGGCAAATAATTCAGGGGGGCTAATAATTCTGACTTCAACTGTACATATAATAATAATAAGCCATGGTCGACCCAAGCTCAAACAAACCTTGTCATCGTCTTGATGAACAGCCACAAAGCCAAGAAGAAGATTAGAATCTTCCCTGTGCACCATAGTTGTTTACAAGGCCATCTAAAGCATGAGTGGTTTCACTTTCTCAAGAGAGCTCGCATGCGCATCTATATTTGAAATAAGGAACTTCTTGAGCTGATGATAATAACGTGCGCGCTATTATTGAAGCGCCTGATCCTTTCAGAAATGGACAAACACGAGAGTGAAGTGTGGAAAACAAAGGAGAAGCCCGACAAAACAAAGGAGCAAATGATTCTTTCAGCAACCTAAAACATGAACAAACAGCCATGTTTAACTATTATCATCAGCTTTTGGACTATTATGAATTTAAAATGATGGAATTACTTTCTAACAAGAGGTTACATGTGCTGGTGGAGATTAAAGATACAGTTGAGAGATTTGCTATGTTACTTAGGCACGAAAATGGCGTCTGTGTATCAAGATAATTTTATAGCTTACAATGTTACAAATAAAATAAGACCACATTGAGAACACTGTAAACTTCTTTCAACCACAGCTGCTGTTATCGTAAATATTTGTTCATAATGTATTCTCCATCAGTACATTCAATCTATAGGCCTTGTGCTAGACTATATGTGTAAAAATCAACTTGTTGTGTGGATATAGAAGCAGGAGAGAGTCATCAGAGCTCTGTTGGAAGGTTTTAGAAGAGCTTTTGTCTCTGAGGCGGTAGTGTTGCACTGAAAGGAGGTCCCAGTAGTGATTTACCAGCTTAAAGTCTGCCTCTCAAGGGCATTTACATTATCAATTAATGGAATATTTAAAGGCTTAGCTTATGGAAATGTGGCTGACTGAAATGGCTATCCATACCTCTCAGCAGGGGCTGTAATTACATTTTCAGAGCGTTCAGTGAGAGCAGGCCAGTGGAGGAAAGCTCTCAGTGGGTCACCTGACCAGCCTTAGGAAGTAACACTGCAGATCACAACTTTATAGTAAGACCATCAGCAGATTCTGCTGTGTACAGCTATAGCATTACTTTTTAATGGATAGTGAAGTAATGTATGGTTTTTGTTCATTCCATTCGTTTCATTAGTTCCACAGGTTTGTGTGTTGAGCCATTTTTATTTGACCATCCATCAACCTTTTATACCATCCATTCATCCCTCATTCATTTAATTTATCGTCCATACTTTGGTCCATACATCCATATTTTGTTTAATACATCCATTCTTCCTTAGTTTATCCATTCAAATGCTTGATCCATTCATGTGTCAAGCTATCATTTCTTCAACTATGTAGTGTTACTTTAATCCATTCGTCCAGCCCATCCATCCAGCCATCCATCCATTGTTTATTTCATCTGTTGGTTTTATCTATCCATCTGTTAATTGGTCCATCCATCCAGTCATCCATCCATCCATCCATCCGTCTATTTATCCACCCAGCCATCCATCCAGCCATCCATCCAGCCAGCCAGCCAGCCAGCATTCATTCCATCAGTTGGTTTCCTTTATTCATCTGTTAATTGGTCCAGCCATCCATCAATCCTGCCATCCATCCATCCATCCATCCAGCCATCCATACAGCCAGCCATCCATACATTCATTCAGCTATACATTCAGCCAGCCAAACATCCATCCAGCCAAACATCCATCCAGCCAAACATCAATTCAGCCAAAGAACCATTCGGCCAAACATGCATCTAGCCATCCATGCATCTAGCCATATATCCATCCAGCCATACATCCATCCAGCCGTATATCCATCCAGCCATACATCCGTCCAGCCATACATCCATCCAGCCAAACATCCGTCCAGCCAAACATTCATCCAGCCAAACATCCATTCAGCCATACATCCGTCCATTTGTTGTTCATCCATTCCATCCATACACCATTTGTTTGTCCCATCCAGTCTTTCCTAATCACCCAATCACCCATTCATTCCATCTACCTATATTTCTTTCATATTTCATTCATACTTTGTTTGTTGGTTTTTATCTTTCCGTTCTATATTTATCTATATAGTTCATTTGTTCAACCTAATATCAATCAATCCATCCATCCATTATTCCATCCATCATTTGTTTGCCTACTTCATCCATCCATCATACATAAATCCATCTATCATCCATCCATTTTCATTCTTTCCATCCACCCGGCTCTCAATCCATTTCCATTTGTTTGATTGATCCCCCAACTATCCATCATTCAATACATGTGTCCATACATCTGTCATTCTTCCATTGTTTGTTTGTTTATTCCATCTGTTCATTCGTCCATACATTGATTTTCCCCATCCGTTCATCCATCTATTCACCCATCCAATCTTTCTTTCATTCCAGCCATTCATTCTTTCATTCTAACCATTCATTCATCCTTTGTGTCATCCATCAATCACATTTTTATTTATATAATTAACAGTCATATTTCATAAATATGTATATTTTAAGCTCATCTTTTACCCTTTTAATTGATAGTAAAACATATATATTTCAGGAATCTAAAATAGCTCGTCACTAAGTGGTACGAGAATGCGCTCACACCACATTTAGCTTTGTGCTGTCTGGGATACTAATATCTAGCGTCTGTGGAAAAACACCAAACAGAAGCTGTGCACCACATTTCATTTGCTTTGTTTAGTGAGGAAAATCCGAAAAACGTGTTTCCTTTTTCTGCTCCCCAAATGGTCTGGCGCTGAGACAAAGACATCGTATTCCTCATGCACAGTTAACCTTTTCATTAAACTACATTGCATAATTATCACAAGGAGCCCCGGCATCCTCTATTGTTGTTTAATTAGCCAGTTAATGTTGTTAGTCTGTGCTGCAAACCATTCATTTGTCTTGCTTAAGGAGCCTCTCTTGCCATAACGGGGGGGAAATTGAGTTTGTTATTTATTGTGAACAGAGACAAAGTGATGGTTATTAAATTTTAATAAGCACCAGTTTACACTGCTGAGTTGTTGATGACAGCGAAGGCTTTATTACAGGACGCCGCTAACCACTGGCAAGCGATGAACTGGATTTTGCGATGTAATGCAAGCTTCCTATCTTTTCCACAGACATTGGACGAGCGTTTATTTCTGTGTACGTCAAGTTGTTCTGTGAGAAGGTTGAGAAGACGTGGCCCGCTATATGTGAAGTTGCAGTCACATATTGATCCTTGTAATATTCCTTAGCACTTAACCTTTACACTAGCTGGACGGGGTATGAAGTCCCTTATTGAATGTGTACTTTTATGCCTTCCTCTTGTGACGGCCCTAATCGATAGCCTCTGCTTCATTAGTTAGCAGAGCTTCCAGCTTTCCCTCTTTAAAGCTGAAATTTATCTACGTATGGCACACAAAAAAAGAGGAAAGCCAGGTGCTTGTTAGGCCAGGTGTTTTATGTCTGTCCTGTTACCATTCTACAATACAAAATCAATACCAGTCTTGTTTGGTGTCAGAATTTACAGCTGTATTTAGTATCAATAATTATAGAACAGAAAAGTACTTTTTACACTGTTTGATCCCCATTCCTAAAGTCATCAACAATTCCTGAATTTATTATTTATAAATCTGTTGTATTCATATCAACGCTTTAATTTCTAGTGCAAGTTATGTGATGGTAATGACTATTTGTCTATATTTAACATGTTTATGCTTGTAAAATTTAGACTGAACACATCTATATTTGTGTATTTGTAGTTCACAGGAAGATAACAAAAATCTGCAATTTCAGAACCGCTAAAATGCTGTTGTCATGTACTATTAATAGGTTGCCAACATTTACAGATGTAAACAATGTAAATGATCACAGTATAAAGCTAGTTAACTTTAAGATAACAAATAATATATCAGTTTGAGTAAAAATTAGCCATGCAAGTAGTAAAAAAAGAAGGACATTTAGAGCTTCAAAACGTTTACTGTTTTTATTTTCATTCCCCTTAGCTATTTTTTTTTATACACTCGATTAATCACCCTCAAACCTGCATCTGTTCCTGCGCACACCTTCACCTGAATTTCTGCAGTCGGAGTCCCCGAATTACATCCATCTTCCCTGTGCAATTGGTTGACACATTATCTCATTAAAATGTACAAAGAAAAACTCCTTCTCTCTTTATCTGCGATAATCTAATTAGCATGAGGCAGATGGTTTAATAAGTGATATCTGCACCGTTTAGCCTCCCAGACGCCCAGGTGGAGAGCCGAAGAGCCTTCTCAGGATGCCTCCTCTCTCCCTGCCTCCGAATGGCTCTCCTGGGCTCATATTATTGCTTCCTCTGCCTGAGGGTAGCGGCGCTCGTTGCTCTCCAGATATGAATACAGAAGGAGAAGCTGAGGGAATCAAACAAGACGGAACTCTAATTATTTTGCTTATTAACCAAGCCTAACTAGTTAACAGATGTTCAGAGGGTTGCACGGCAAATTAATAAAATCTCTTCTTTTTTTTTCTTCTTAATTTTAGATTGTTTGTCTCGCCTACGTGGTTATCAGTGATAATGGGACTTGCCTGCGGGTGAAGATCAATATCGTATTATGCAATCAGCCCGTTCTCCTCGCCGTGTGTGAGTCTATCAGACGTGACTAGGAAGAGCAGAAGGGCAGAGAGCGCTAGGAAGGCCGGTCATTAAGAGGAGGAAAAAGTCCAGTGACCAGATTACATTACAACCATGTTTTTCCCCCACTCCTGACAGTTCTACCGGCTGATAATGAGGCGACGAACCCACTGCCCAGATGTGAACGCTCAGATCAAGTCCAGCCGACAGCCCAGCCATGGCCACTACATCCTGAATCTAGGCAAATAGGAGCCGGGCAGGCAGCCTTCGATTCGGCTCTAAAAGATCCGCTCAATTACCTCCCCAACCTTCAGCTGAGGTCTTCTTACTGACCGGCTGAGAGGAACCGTAATGAGAGCGGATTTAGTCTAAAAAGATGTGCCCATCTACAAAGGCAGAAAGCAGGCTTGGGCTCAGATTGATGGCTGGAAATGGTGGGGAGGTCAAGATGAACCCGTGAAGCATCACCCTGGTGAAAGATATGGCAGAACGGCCCAGCAGAGCCAGAGTGAAAGGTGGTCCGTTTTCCCGCTCTCGCCTCAAAAGTCAGAGATATGCTCGTAAGCAACATAAATGGAGCTTTGCTTCATGTGTCTACACTCTGGAAAGACCTTAACGGCCCCCATTAACACCAACCAAAGGGAGGTCTAGTGGAAGGCAGCCATAGAGTTACTCAAAAGCTGAAAGTTAGCGGCTAGAGATGTGAGAAGACTAGACTTTCTTTCTACCTAAGAAGGAATGTCCAAATTAAAACAAGGTTACCTAAATCATATTATTAAACCTTCATAGAGCTTTGATGTAAACTGAAAAATGGTGTAGCCTTTCAGAAGTTTCTGGTAACAGTTTGTAGTGCTGGAAATGGAAAACATCAACTACATGCAACACAGAAAATTTAACTCTCAGAAAAACAAGTACATCCAATCTCTACATACTGTTGATTTGTTGCTTGATTACTGTCTTCTCACTTTTAGATTGCTTGCAAGTGTGACCTTCGTCCTCTTGTGATCTCAACAACATGCCAATTAAACCGTCTGTAAACTAATCAGCTTCAAACGCTTTCAAAGGACATTGATTATTTCTGGAAGTAAACATTAAATTAGTTCTTTGCTTCTTGCCTTAAGTTAGAGATTAGAAATCACGCTTATACTGTCTGCATCGAGCCGGTGCCAGTTTGCTTGGAGAGGAAAGACCCCAGAAGTTAATTACACTCAGCTGTGAATTGAAACAATATCTAATTGCGCGCTGGATTAATTACCAGCATCTGTGGTGTGCATGCCTAAACAAGAGCCCTCATAAATAACAGCAGGTACATCTACACAGATGGGAATTCTTTAGCTCAGCCCCCAGTATATATGGAAAACAGATTAGGGCTGTTTTTATTGTCAGATAAAGTACTAAGATTAGAACCCTAATAAGTGGGGGAGGGATGGGTGGCTAGGGTGATGGATGGAGGGATGGGTAGATGGCATGGATAGATGGTTGGATAGATATGAGAGCTAATTGAATTATGGATGGATGGATGGATGGATGGATGGATGGATGGATGGATGGATGG
>CAIGQZ010031558.1:3046199-3078837 GCA_903798205.1 Danio tinwini | reverse complement strand
GATAGATAGATAGATAGATAGATAGATAGATAGATAGATAGATAGATAGATAGATAGATAGATAGATAGATAGATAGATAGATAGATAGATAGATAGATAGATAGATAGATAGATATGAGTGGATGAATGGATGGATGGATTGAAATTTGAGTGGATGTATTGATGGATAGAGTGCTGGATGGAGGGATGGATAGATGAGATAGTTAGAAGAATGGATTGATGGATAGATGTATGACAGTTAATAAATGGATATAGGAGTGGGTGGATGGAAAGAGAGATGGGTGGATAGATGAGGTGGATAGTAATGGATGGGTGGATCAATGATTGGATTAATGGGTATATGACTGGATGGATGGATGGACGGACGGATAGAGTGATGGAAGAGTGGATCTTTGATTGGATGAATGACTGTATGTATATATATATATATATGTGGATGGATGGATTTATGAGTGGATGAGATGTATAGAGTGGCAGATGGGTGGATCTATGATTGGATGGATGGATGGATGGATGGGATGGATGGACATACTGTATGAGTGGATGGGTGGATAGAGTAATGGATAGTTAGATGGATGGATATAAGATTATATCCATGGGTAGTAATGTATTGAGGGATGATAGATGAAATGGATATAGTAATGGATGGGTGGATCAATGATTGGATAGATGGATATATGGATGTATGAGTGGATGAATGGATATATGAGATGAATTGAGTGATGGATACATAAATGGATGGTATGATGGATATATAATGGCGTGGATAGATGGAATGGCCTTTTTTTTTCTTCATAGAAACCTATTGTCTCTCTTTTCAGATATTTGTATAAAAGACAGTAAAATCTGTGGTTACTCATCATTACCCATCAGCAAAACAGCTTTATAACGCAGATGTCTGTCTCTATTTAGCAATGCTGAAAGTTTAGAGTTGAGCTTTAGGTGAGTTAGTCTATAGTAATTATAATTAGCTTAATTTAAGAAGTATAGATGCCAGCAGGAAGCCTCCAGTATGTTTATCATGGTTTTTCTTCAGCAACTGCGTAGGGTCTCTATTTCAGACAGATCATCCCTTCGCTCCCCTCCTGGGCGCTGATCGACCGGTGTGTTTACATACAACACTCTTCAGTTTAACGGAATTTGCATAGTCAAATCCCCTCTCATATTATAAATGTAATTAAATCTCTTAACACAGAGGCAACCTTCGAATGGTTTCGCTGCTGAAGCACTTTTTCCCCCCCGCTGTTTTACAATCAATTAAAATGAAGGAGATTCACAGTCATTGCCGAAGCACTCTGATCAGCATCAGCTGCTAGTTTATGATGTGCGCAAGACAGTCGCAATTAATGCGCAGCCGCCGCTCGCATGTGTTCTGCGCCTCAGGCCGCCTCTGGAGAATCATATCTAACTTTGTGCGTACCTCAGTCAAAACTAAGACTTTGCACGCGTTAGGTTTGCATTAAGAATATTAATGCCCATATTAATTTTGTATTGACCTTTCTTGCCCGGCTTCATCCGGCAGTCCAAACAGAGAAAGAGGCAGTTTTAATTCCCCGGCTTGAAGGCAGAGAGATCCTTCGGCTAATGAAAAAAGGCAGTCAAACAGAGCTGCTCACACAACATATTAAAATAGCAAGATCAATAGTCCACTCTATGATTATAGCCAAACATTCCCATATTCCCAAACAGCAGGCAGGGAGAAGAACGGGCCTTTTTGTTGGATGCCGGCAAATGAAATCAATAGCGCGACTTTTAGTTTGGTGCTGAAAGTAATAGGTTTTAAATATTCCTGCCGTCTCTGGTGAGTGTTTTGTGGAGGATGTCTATTTTTGGATACTCTTACTGCAGATATGCACGGATCTGTGTTTATGCTTGCTCAGCAGCTCCTGTTGATGTGCTGAAGTGTGTTCATCAACTTTATGGTCCAATGCATCGTTTTACTGTAGGAGTGCACAATTTTTTTTCTGCAGTAGCAGGGGAATCTCAACTAATTGTTTTTAATCCACAACCAGTGGTGGAAAGAGTACAGAAAAATCATACTCAAGTGAAAGTACCATTACTTGCCTCAAAATGTAGTGCAAGTAGAGTAAACGTATCTGTTGTAAATATTACTCAAAGTATGAGTAAAAAGTAGACTCGAGTAGTGAGTATTACGCTGTGACTGTTATACAGGAGATATTATAAGGTATTATAGATAGCGAAATTCGGCAATTTTTATTATTATTATTTTAAAATTATTATTTTTTAAAGCATGACGGCAAAACACGAGCGCAGTTATGAATATAGTAAAATATGTGCTTGTTTGTTGTAAAAATTTGTAATAATGACAAAAAAATACTAATTTGTGCATCGCTTTACTTTCGGGTGCAGCAATCCTGCCTTTGTGGCTGGTGTATTTTGGGAAATTTTCTTCCCCCTTTGTTTTGAGCGTGGTCCTGAAAAAACTTCGTTCGAAGGACTATTTACCCCTTCCCCTTAGCCCTACGCCTTCAAGCTAAAGAGAATTGTAACACCCCTACCCCTTTCACAAGAACGCACAAAACGAGGGGTAGGAGTAAGGAGAAGGGCTAAGGGGTAAAATTGGGATTGAGCCTAAGTCTCTTTTGTCAAATTTCCTGATGTTAAAATAGGATCCAAAACCCTCCCATTTTGAGGCTGACCGCAACGTAACATAGGAGTGCATTTTCTCCGCCCACCGAATTGATTAACAGCCAAATATTAACATGTCTCTGTAGTAAGGCATATAATCATATCAACAAGTCAGGACAGTGTGCAAAGCAACCGGGATTAAAAGATCTGTTCAGCTCTGTGTGATCATCAATCAACATCAAATGTGATTAAGAATGTGGTTTACAAGTTTAAAACGTTTTTAAAACAGGGCATGTTTGTATTGAATTACAGCGATTTTACCCCTTTTATCACCACAGCCGCATGTCAGCACAATTATAAAAGAAGGCGCTGCAATCCCAGTTTATGGGATTCATCGTTGCAACTCCACAACAAGTACATCAAATAATCATTGGTAAAGTTCTTACTCTAGTATATCTCTCAAACATTACATGAGCTCTGTGTGAATGCAAGTGTGTATGGGTGTTTCCCAGTACTTTCAGCTGGAAGGGCATCCGCTATGTAAAACATATGCTGGAGTAGTTGGCGGTCCATTCTGCTGTGGCAACCCCTGAGGGACTAAGGGACTAAGTCGAAAATGAATGAATGAATGAATTTTATTATGTTACCGTGCATCACGTTATGTTATTTAAGGCGCAGGTCTCATATAATGGTGAGACCCCAAAGTTTAAAGACTAGCAGATTAAAGCACTTCAGCCTCTCAGGTGAATGAACACTTCAAAAAGTTCATTATTTCATCAGTTTGCTGGATTCACACTCACGTCGGCCAGTGTGTTTGGTCACAAAACAAACTACAGAGGGGGACGTGAAGTCTTCTGTTGTGTTTTTCTAAAGTTGACTGTCTGTGTAAAGATCACTCAGGAGAAATTACATTTGTGCTTTGATTTAATTAAAGCTAAATATTGGCCAATCGTCAGCGGCCGGCCTGGCGGATGCTTGACACTATAATTATCTCCTGTGGTACTTTGTCTTAAAGGCTGCGCTCGAGCGTGAAACCAATTCCAGCGTTCACTCATCAGGGGCCACGTCACTCGCCTCTGTTTGCTTACTGCTTCTTTAAGCCATAGCTGAATTGCGCCATTGGATCATACAGGAGCGTTTTGTGACTCACAGTGATTGGGGAATTACAGCCACGCTGCTGTTAATGAAGAAAATAATTCAGTCTGTTTGCTGGTCTAGTAGGTGGTGCTTTTCAGAACAAATGTGCTATGTTTCTTGGCGAGAGTTTAAAAGGGCTAATATATAAACTGTGCTGGAATAAAACTGCATTTGGAACTGATTGATGTAGGTCTGAGTGATTAATCGAAATTCAGAACTTATAATCAATCTAATTCGATTATTTTCCCTGCTGTGTGTGGAGTCATGTGACCCTGCTCTGTTTAGGCTGATTTAGACTG
Source organism: Danio tinwini (assembly GCA_903798205.1). NCBI lineage: Eukaryota > Metazoa > Chordata > Actinopteri > Cypriniformes > Danionidae > Danio > Danio tinwini. Next base: position 3,074,811 of record CAIGQZ010031558.1, on the reverse strand, counting down.
ATTTATATCGAGAGCATGTGTTTGGTCCAGCGCAGCCTTTGTCTCATACCCACGCACCTGTCAAAAAAATGTAACTACACGTTGTGAAGACGCGTAGCACAAGCTCTGGGATTGGCAGGTTTGGTAGTGTTGACGCGTGGGCAGCACGGAGAGCCGTGGGACAGCAGATAACCTGTAGAAGCGAGTGTTTACAAGTGTGAAGTCTCATGGAGGAGCTGTTTTGTGTTTACCCTTATGATTAAAGTTGTTGCACGTCCACCTGTTCCCGCCTATAATTAAGCAAGTTTTAACTTCTTGTACATTAAGGTAGCATTCAGAAAAAGCCAAACCCCCATGAAGAAACTCGACAAAGAGAAACATAAAAACTCGCTGCCAACTAGTGTTTCGGAAGTGTTACTACAGAGCAATACAAACAGCACGCTGAAGTATACCAATGCACGGCTATGTGCAAGGCAAGCGCAGTGGGTCACGCCAATCACTCGATGCAGATTTATAAATCAGCCTTTACAGTCTGAAGCTGATTTATTTTCCTTCGGCCACTTTGCAGCCACATGATCTCTGGTCAAGTAAGATGATGGACCTATTCTTGAACATTATTTGCACTAAATTGACGATTGTAAACTGCGCCAGAGATGCCTTAAGAGGGCATATTTTCCATTACATTCAAATGATTATTGAAATTAGAATATTTGTTTAAAATATTATTTACAGGATATAAGTTATTTTTATTTAGAAGAGATCCTGCTTTCTACTTTTAATATATAATATTTTATATATATAATATATTTTTTATCCAAAAGTGCAAGTTATTTATTTTAACTTTTTTATAAGAAAAAAGTGACTGTTGGTTTTAGGCAATGTGTGTTAATCAACGTTGATGTGAAATTTCTGTTGATCAACGTTGATGTTCAATAAATAATCACAGATAGATGTGTTTCCTTCAATTATTTAAAAATCAAGTATATGCACCCTTCATTAAAAAAATTCTGACTTGTAATATGTAAGCATACTGTATTTACTGTACAAAACTTGTCAGTGAAGTATGAGGGAACTCTATATATATATATATATATATATATATATATATATACAGGGCTTGACAAACTTTTTTGATCACCAGCCAGTGTGGCCAGTAGTTTTCCAACATTACTAGTCACTCGCCCTTTTTACTATTACTCGCCATATTTTTTATGCATAAATTTGACTTTGACATGCTAAAATTACATGATTTAGATTTTGTGGAATGTCCACATGCCTCCTAATTCATTTTACTTTTTGTGTATGTTGTGTATGAGCTTGCTCAGTGAGCATGAGCACATGGGTCATGGCTTCATAATGTTGTATTACAATTAGTTTTTATTTCACATGACTTTTCAGACCTCAAAGTATTTACCAAATTTATCTCTGATCACACAAAAAAATAAATAAATAATTATTTCCTAGCCACAAATTTTAAATAATGTGTCAAAACAAGCAAAATGTAGCTGAATAATATACATTTTATTTAATAAAACATTTCTTTAAAAAAAAACACAGTTAACACCAGTTAACTACACATAAATGCGAAATTAATATTCTATATCCTGTTTAAATAATGGTTAGCGAAAGCAACCGGTTCTGCTTACAAACAGACCAATCTGAAGCTCTTGAAAGCAGCAGAGCTGCTGGTGCATGAACAGTTTTTTTCCTAGTCTATTTGAAAGGGAACCGATTACACCAGTTGCGTTTCCAGGCACGGTTGTTTCAAGCAAGGAAACGGGAGCATGCACGTGTCGAGCGCATCACATTAGCTGTTTGCGCGAGTGATATCCTCTCATTCGGTAATCAACCAGCTTCCTTTTGCCCGCACGAACACGATTATATTTGTGAGTCATGCTGCTTCTCGATTCTAAGACCGCATTTGCACGAATATTGGGCCATCCTTATTGTCGAACCCTGCTTTTAAGAAAACTACAATTTTAAAATGTCCAACCAGCCAAAGTGGCTAGTGGAGGTGTCTGTCTAACCCACCAAAGCTGAAATCTACCCGCATTTGGCAGGTTGACGGGCGTTAATGTAAAGCCCTATATATATATGTGTGTGTATAAATATATATAGGGGTCGCCACAGCGGAATGAACCACCAACTTATCCAGCAAACTGTATGTTTTACGCAGTGGATGCCCTTCTAGTTGCGACCCATCACCTGGAAACACCCATACACTATCTTGCATTCACACACACACACACTACGGCCAATTTAGTTTTTTCAATTCACCTATAACGCATGTCTTTGGACTGTGGGGAAAACCGGAGCACGCGGAGGAAACCCACACAAACATGAAGAGGACATGCAAACTCCACAGAGAAATGCCAACTGACCCGGCCTGGGCTCGAACCAGCGATTTTCTTGCTGTGAGGCGATTGTGCTACCCATTGTGCCACCGTGCCACCATAATATAATATATTTTTTATTCCATAAATAATCAGACTTGCTTGAAATAAAGTCAGTGGATATACCTTTAAGAGCCTACCTTTAAGGGTCAACTTTATTTTGAGAATGTCCAAGAGGCCTGTGATTTGCTCTCAGAAGTTCAGGCGGATGCAAATAAGAGCAGACGTGGCCTTCTCAGACCAGCAGTATTGTATCGCAATGATGTAACTAGTAGACACTGCAATATGTTGCTTTTGATGGCACAGCAGAGTGTTACGACAAGCCGAGAGTATCCAACCATACATGTTCTATACTTTTTGTCATTGACTTATCTACTCCTCTCTCTCTCTCTCTCTCTCTCTCTCTCTCTCTCCCTCTCTCCCTCTCTCTCCCCACTTGCTCCTTCTTTCTTTTCTTGAATTATTCAACAATGTCACAGCAGTGACCTGTCCCTTGTCAGCACTACCTGCAGTACCTGCAACTCTGAGGCTGTGGTGATGTGAGGTCTGTCTCTCTTCTTTGCTTTCTTTCTCTCTCTCTCTATCTCTCTATCTCTCTTGGCTGTAATTTGTGTCGGTGACAGCAGCTTGACGACTGAGCGGCAGCATGTGTTTGTGTGTGTGTGTGAGTGTGTGTGTGTGTGTGAGGCCTCCTAACACACATTTTCTCTCTCTCTTTCTCTCGCTGCCGTGTCACTGTGAGAAGCCTGGAGGAGACAGGCCGCGGGTTTTTTAACCCGGCGCTCCGCCGTTCACAGCTGCGACTTGTCACATTAGTCAACTCAAATTTTAAGAAAATCAATTCCAAAGTTTAATTCGCTCGACTCCCATGCCTGTTCTCCCTCCGCACCTCGGCCGTGGCGCCCCCAGCACCTCATGAAACAGACTCCCAAGGGGCACAAGTCATCAATCTTAAATCACGTCCTCAAAACTAATGGCGGAGCTCTGTGCCGGGCCTGCTAAATTGAATTATTAGCGGATTGACAAAAAACTGCTGGGATTATTTTAGGGACAGGCGGTGAGAGGCTTAATGACAGGAAGTGGCGACGGGAGGGTGGAGGGAGCAGAGAATGTGGCCAGAGTCGAGTTGGAAGGGAAACGATTCAGAAGGGTCTCTTCGCTTCCTCCTGCAAATCATCTTCTTCTGCTCAGGCATGTTCACCTGCCAGTCTCCGGCCTGAGACGCACTCTTTGTGAGTGTGTGAATGCCGATGCTTATGGCCACGCAAAGAAAGAATGTAGTGCATTCTCAACGTCGCCTCTAGCAGCGCTGGCTTAAAGGAATAGTTCACCCAAATGTGAAAATTTACTAACTGTTTACTCACTGGGGCATCACGGTGGCTTAGTGGTTAGCATAATCGCCTCACAGCGAGAAGGTTGCTGGTTCGAGCCACAGCTGGGTCAGTTGGCATTTCTGTGTGGAGTTTGCATGTTCCCCCCATGTTCGTGTGGGTTCCCTCCGGGTGCTCCGCTTTCCCCCACAGTCCAAAGACATGTGGTATAGGTGAATTGGGTAGGCTAAATTGTTCGTAGTGTGAATGAGTGTGTATGTGTATGCGGTCGGAAGGGCATCCGCTTCAGTAAAACATATGCTGGATAAGTTGGTGATTCATTCCACTGTGGCGGTCCCTGATTAATAAAGGGACTAAGTCGAAAAGAAAATGAATAAGTGAATGTTTACTCACTGTGTCTTCAAGTGGTTTCAAACTATTAGGTCTATCTTTCTTCTGTTGTATGCAAAAGAAGATATTTTGCAGAATGTTGGAAATCAATAGCCTTTGAGCTCCATGTTAGTTAGTTAGTTAGTTAGTTAGTTAGTTAGTTAGTTAACATTATTTGTCCCTGTAGGGATTTTTTTGCAGTGTGTACACACATAGACTTCTGAAATTTCACATTTGGCATATACAGTTTATTAATAAATCATTTAAAAACATGGTACCCCTACACTAAATAAATATATATTCTACTAGCCATCAACTACTTTTAAACCGAATAGCTTGGGGTATAAATATTAATTTGTTCCAGTTTCCTACACACCTGGGAACACATTGACGACCTGATGGTAACAATTGGATGGTATTTGATAAAGGATGTCTCTCATCATTGACAATCATGATAGCCTTTTTAGTACTCTTTCTTTGTGTATACCATCAATGCTCTTTAGTTTTATTCCCAACAACTTACTGGCTGTTGTTACCTCCTTCCCCAGTGACCTCTTTTGAGCCCCAGAACAGATGACACAAAATGTTGCAATACTTTCAATAAAAGCACTATAAAACATGACCAACAATGTGTTGTCAACATTAAAAGACAGTCATTTCTTTAAGAAGTACATTCTCTGTTGAAGCTTTTTTTCCTTACACAGTCAGTCCATACATCCCATTGACGTTTGTCCAACACCACACCCAAATATTTATTATTTGTTACTAACTGAATTAACTAACTGAATATAAGAAAAAAAGGAATACTGTGAAAACAGTTTATAAGATTCATTAAAATATATATATTTTTGTAGTTGATTTTTCTTTTCTGTAAAATAAATCTAAGCAAGTTTGGAACAAATGAAGCAGTGAGTTCACTTTCATTTTAGGGTGAATGCTACATATAAATTGTGGTAACCATGGTTTACATATAAAAACAGTAAAAAGATAATCTACAGGTAAATGTAGTACTCTTGAAGGCATAAATCAACATATTTGTCTTCCTCTTTCTTGATTCCTTATGCTTCTGAGAGAGTGCATACTTCACTACACTTCTGATTTATCCGAGAAAGAGCAGGCTACTTTCATAGGCTTCATAAACTCATTCTGTTCTTCACTTTGGGTTGTGAAGAAGTTTGAAATACCAGCACAGTTCATGTAAAGTTAGCGGATGTCCCAGTGCTGTCCATGTCAATGACTATGTACTGTAAATTTGTGCTGTGCATTTTCCTTTCAATAACAAAATAATTAAAATTAGGGTGAGGATAAAAATGCAGTTGATCACAGTGGATATTGGCTTGAGCATCGCAAGAGTTTTAGGCCCCATACCATTCTATTTTTGTAACCCGTCTCCTTCTCCTTGGCCCTTGAATCTGAGTGTGAAGGGGAAGGGCTTCAAAATTTACCCCTAGTAAAATGGGACAGCACCTGACATGTCATCATATGTCATCGCAATCTGTTGCTTCATATAAGATTGAAGATGGCGACTGCTGTAGTGATTCCAGTTGTGTTATCTTTTTGTATTCATCTTTAGGAAATCACTGAAGGTATACATCACCTTTTCATAATGCTCTAATGTGGCAATAAGATCGTAACTATACTGTGCATTTACACTGTAGCCATATTCATCTATGTAAACACACGAAAACAACATTAACATTATAGCAGACACTGTAAAAAGCTTATTCCCAGCCACTAGACTTTTCTGACAGGGGATTCCAGTGTCATTGAGTGATAGAATGTTGTAGGATTGCTGAACAAAAGTTATTAATAAAGATTATAGATATCCAAATTTAGTGTTTTTTATTTTAGCGTTTTTTTTTTGTTTTTTTTTTAAGCATGACGGTAAAACACGAATGCTGTTGAATGTATTAAAACATATGCTTGTTTGTTGTAAACATTCGTAATAATGACAAAAACAAATACTAATTTGTGCATCTCCTGACTTCCGTGTGCTGCCATGCTGTCATTGTAGCTGGTGTATTCTGGGAAATTTTCGTACTCCTTGTGGTCCTGAAAATCACTATTTCAAGGGCAATCTAGCCTATCCCCCTAGCCCTACGCCTAAAGAGAATTGGGACCCCCCTACCCCTTCATGTGAACGTGCAAAATTATGGGTAGGGATAAGGGGAAGTGCTAAGGGGTAGAGTTGGGATTGGACCTTAGAGTAGGTTGCTTTTAAAAATGCAATCCAAACTGGGCATTTATTAATGCTTTTAGTTGCCATTGCACTTTAATTTTAAGCAGTTTAATTGTTTAATTGTTAATGTCCAATTTCAGAGGACTGAAAAGAACGTATCCAGGAGATTTGACTATCAAATTATGTCAAATGTCTTAAAATCTAAGTGTATTTTGTCAGTCATTCTAGTTCAAATTTCAATCCCAATTTTAGGTATATTGAAGGCTTTAGGCATATTGTGTTCTGAGTGATGATAAATGAAGAAATTATTTAATTATTTTAAAGAAAGATAACTGAGCCCTAAAAAATACGGTTATAAAAATTGACTAAGAGTTGGCTAGACTGACTAAAGTCTTAACATCTTTTCCAAAATTTCTAGCCAGTTATTTTAATGCAGCAAACATTCACATAACTCCCTTAATTTAATTTGATTGAATGACTGAAATAAACATTGGGTCATTATTTTAGTCTCGTTTGCAAACTTGTAATTATTTAAATATTTTATTATTGATTCACTAAATAACACTTAATCATTCTTGATATATTTAAATGATTCATTTGAAAAATAAATAAATCAATAAATTCTAAAATTCAGAAAACTGAACTCTGTAGGAAGAGCCAGTGATTCCCAGTGCAGCCTGCCAGTCTTGAGTGCTTTGAGCATGTAAACCCATGTGTTGAGCTGTATTTACAGGGGCTTTCCCTCCGCCGGCTCTTGTGTTGTGTATGAGCATGTGTGTGTGTGTGTGTGTGTGTTTAGAGTTACAGCTGTGCTCTCAGCGTATGATGGTGATGGATGAAAGTTGCTCTCTCCCAGAGCGCAGCACTGAATTAAATTGAAAGGTACTGTTGATTCCCCCCGTTACCGCCTCAGAATCAAGTTTGTTAGAAATTGATTTAAGCTAGGGGGGTCTTTGTGGAAAGAAGGCAGCGATTTCCTCTTGATGGGAAGGGATGATTAGATTTGTTTTGTCTCTCTTTCCCCCTCTTTGCTGGAGTCAGCAAATCATATCAGCTCTCTCCCTTGTCAACACGCACTCCTTGTTGAGCAGTCAAAGCTAATTTGCAGACGTGCCACTTGGTATTTTTCGTCGTACTCCTTCCGATACTCAGTTTCCCTTTCTTCCTGCCTGTCCGCTGAGATGTTTTGACACTTGATTTATCTTGTGCCACCATTGAAGTATTGATGAAAGTGATTGGTGTAGAAGCTCTACTGTTTAACCTATACTTCTGAAATTGAATATTCTTTATTAAAATCTATGGTTTCCTGAAGGGCCTTTAACATTCATGGAAACTTTTGATTGTTAAGAAGGTTCTTTAGAGTGGTAAAAAATAAGTTATTTAAATCATAAAATATTCTTCCCACTAAAGGTGTGTTCATACTTGTCAGGTTTATAGGGTTGCATCGATGTGGAGAATTTTGCCTTGTTTTAATAGCTGATAACTCTTTATATTTGGAAGCCGATAACTGAAAATAGGCTTAAAAAATAAAAAGATTTATGAATTGATATGAATTTGCAGAGCCTGATTACAGCTTTTTTTCAATTAAAGCAGACTAGGGGTGCACCAATTTGGAAATTTTGGCTAATATGGTAACCAATAAGTCTATATTTGTAGGCTAATAACTGATAAATAGGCTTATATATTAAAATTTCTACTGTATATGGATTTTTCAGAGCTTGATTATATGTTTTGTTTGAATAAAACAAACTAGGAATGGCTAATATCAGTAACCGATAACTCTATATTTGGAAGCCGATAACTGATAAATAAGCCTATAAATGAAAGGAATTACGAATTTTCAGAGTCTGATAACATTTTTTTTTTAATTAAAACAGACTAGGGATGCACCAATATGGACATTTTGGCTAATATGATAACCAATACGTCTATATTTGTAGGCTAATAACTGATAAATAGGCTTATAAATTAACATTTCTACTGTATATAGATTTTTCAGAGCTTGATTATATGTTTTGTTTGATTAAAACAAACTAAGCATGCACTAGTATGGAAATTTTGGCTAATACCAGTAACCGATAACTCTTTATATTTGGAAGCCAATAACCAATAAATAGGCCTATAAATAAAAAAAAAATGAGAGCCTGATTACAGGTTTTGTTTTAATAAAACAAACTACAAGTTCATCAATGTGGAAATTTTGGATGACGCTGAAATCTGATAACTGATATAACTGATAATTTGATATAATTTACTCTGTTCACTTCCATTTCCTGTTCACGCTCACTTCTATTTTTGTAAGCCAAAAAACAATAAATAGGGCTCTATATTTAAATTTCTATATCAATTTTTCAGAGCTTGATTACAGGTTTTGTTAAATAGGAATGCACCGATATGTAAACTTTGGCTAATACTAGTAACCGATAACTAGGCCCACACGGAATCTGCGCGCACAGAATTCCAATAATTTTTTCTCATAATTCTGCAGATTTCTGCAGATTTTTAGCCCATCATTAATTCTGTTTATTTACTTGAGTAAATGTGTGTAAATCTAAATTTATTCAGTTTTTTAATTAATTACAATATTATTTTTGAATAACATGAAAATGTTCATCTGATTTTTGTAAAGTTAGCTTTTCTGTCTTTTAGTAGATATATTATTTGAGAGACTTGCTTTGTTAACCAAATAAAGTGAATCTAATTGGATTTGCATTTTAAACACTAAATAAAAGTTAAAAATGTATAATTTTTTTATTTCACATATTAGGGTTTTAGTTATGATACTCACAAAATAATTCCACAGAAATCCACAAATTTTTACAAAAATTATCTGCAGAAATAGCAAAAAAGTCCGCCCATTCCTTCTGGCCCTAACGATAACTCTATATTTAAAAGCCGATAACAGATAAATAGGCCTATAAATTACAATTTTGATATTTATATTTATTTAATTAATTATAAAATTAAAGGGATGCAGCAATATGGGAAAGTTGGCTCACGTTGAAATCTGCTAACTGATATAACTGATTATTTTATATAATTTACTCCTTTCACTTCCAATTCATGTTCACGCTTCTATTTTTGTAAGCCAATAACCAATAAATAGGCCTATATATTTAAATTTCTATATGAATTTTTTCAGAGCTTAATTACAGGTTTGGTTTGATTGGAACAAACTAGGAATGGACCAATATGAAAGTATTGGCTAATATGATAACTGATAAGTCTATAATTGTAAGCCAATACCTAATAAATAGCCCTATAAATTTAATGAGCCCTATAAAATTTTTTTATGAATTTTTTATGTTTTTATATGAATTTTCCAAGGCTTGGTTACAGGTTTGGTTAAAACAAACTAGGAATGCACTAGTATAGAATTTTTTGGCTAATACTAGTAACCGATAAGTCTAGATTTGTAAGCCGATAACCGATAAATAGGCCTTTAAATAAAAATATTGATATTTTACAAAAGCTTGGTTACAGGTTTTGTTTGGTTGAAATGAACTAGCAATGCACCAGTATAGACCTTTTGGCTAATACCAGAAACCGATAAATCTATATTTGTAAGCCGATAATTGATAAATAGGCCTATAACTTCAATTTTTATATCAAATTTTCAAAGCCTGATTAATTGCATGTTTTGTTTGATTAAAACAAACTAGAGATGCATCAATGTGGAAATGTTGGCTCACACTGAAATCGTATAGCTGATATAATCGATAATTTGATTTAATTTACTCTGTCCACATCCAAACAAACTCTACTCTGACAAACTATCATTGAACGTTTTACCAAAGACATCTGAAATGTATCTGTAAAATGGCTTGGATCCTCAAGCTTTTGCTTCTGTAATGTATATTTTTTTCCTTTTGGGTCAGTACCAACATAACAAAATGAACTCTGTATATGAACACACCCCAGAAAAAGCAATGGTCCTTTAAGAACTATTCACTGAAAGGTTCTTTGGGGGAATCTAAAGTGTTTCTTCAATTGCATCATTGTAAAAGCCCCCTTTTGAAAGATTTTTTAAGAGTCAGTGTAGATGAGGAGTTAGGAAGCTGTAAAGGTTGGTTGTCATCTTTTCTACAAGATGGTTTCCTATGGGAAAAGTAAAGGTTCTGAGTCGTCATTCATCATCTGTGGTTCTGGTCTATTTTGCAGTCTCAAATGGCAGGAGTCTATCTCTGTACCATCCATCTTTCAGGCCAAAGTCTCACCTCAGCACTACAATTAAACCACTAGTGCGTAATGAACAAGTTAAACAGGATTAAATTGAGATGTAGTGAAGGTTATACAATCTTCAACTGCTTAATTCAGTTCAAACCTGCTTTACCTTTGGCTTTGCATAGTGTCATCCAGCGTGTCATCTTGCCCCCCCCCCCCCCCCCCCCCCCCCCCCCCCCCCCCCCCCCCCTCCCCCCCCTCCCCCCCCCCACCCCCCCCCCCCCCCCCCCCCCCAATTCACCCTGGGACGGTCCTGTTTTCAAGACTTCAGTCCTTCTCATCACAGCAATGGGGACTGAAAGGGACTAGTGCCGTAAACCTCCATGTCTGCGGCGTCCACAAGAGATTTGTCAATACACTGAGCCATATAGGTTCTGGCAGGCTTTCTTCAGGGACGGCATTTGCCTTGAAGTACTGTCTTTTCTCATCTTCAATGTCAGCCCGCGGGCTGGAAGACAACATATGTTCTCTTCATGTCCACTAGACACGGGCCCACCAGTCACATGACACATTATTGAGTTTAAACGCATCACATACTTCAGCTTTCTTCACTAGTACCAGAACAGATGGCGCAAATTACCGTGGCAGAGATACTTTGACAAACACACAGTGTCCCGGCACTGAAATGACAATATCATTAATTGGTATCAGGGTACGTTGGTGATTTTTTGCACAGCGTGAAGGCCTGTCTAAAACTCACAGATGTAAAAGATTAATCTGTTGCCTTCAGGTAGGTGAGATGAAAATCAATGCCCGCGTTGACGACGACTCGCTGTTTGGAGTTGCTCTCGTCTTTGCACACAAAAAGCTCTTCCTCTTCCTTCTGGGGAAATTGCTCTCTTTTTTTTGTCCTTGAACAGACTCATTGGTGGTGACCCCTCTGGCTGTGGTAATTATGACAATTTGAGGAATGGCCTGCAACTATCAGCGATTTCCTCTCATTTACTCAATGTGGGATTTAATTGATTTCACCACCCAAGAAGTCAACTAAATATAATCATATCATAAAGTCTTTCTCGGTGTATAAAGAATGGTTTGTTTCCTCCTTTTGCTTTATATTTGATTTTTTAAGCTGGGCTTTTTTTTCAAGTTTTAGAACAGAGAAAATATTAAATTAGTTTCGTTATTGTTTTTTTTTTTTTTGGTAATTTTTATTTTTATTTATTTATTTTTCATTTTATAACACCTGCACATCCTGATAGTAAATATAAATTGGATATACTTATATTACAGTGCATCCAGAAAGTATTCATAGAGCTTGACGTTTTCCACATTTTTTATGTTACAGCCTTATTCCACAATGGATTAAATTAATTTGTTTCCTCAAAATTCTACACACAATACCCCATAATGACAATGTGAAAAAATAGTTTTTTAAATGGTTGCAAAATTATTAAAAATAATAAGCCTGAAAATCACATGTACATCAGTATGCACAGCCTTTTAAATGTGATGCCACAAGCTTGGCACACCTCTCTTTGGGAATGTTTGCCCATTCCTCTTTGCAGTACTCTCAAGCTCTATCAGGTTGGATGAAAAGCGATGGTTTACAGCCATTTTTAGATCTCTCAAGAGATGTTCAATAGGATTTAGGTCTTGGCTCTGGCCGGGCCACTTAAAGACATTCACAGAGTTGTTGTGAGGCCACTCCATTGATTTTTTGGCGATGTGCTTTGGGTCATTGTCCTGCTGGAAGATGAACTGTCAGCCCAGTCTGAGGTCAAGAGCACTCTGTCTCTGTACATTGCTGCATTCATCTTTCCCTCTATCCTGACTAGTCTTCCAGTTCCTGCTGCTGAAAAACATCCCCACAGCATGATGCTGCCACCACCATGCTTCACTGTAGGGATAGTATTAGCCTGGTGATGAGTGGTGCTTGGTTTTCTCCAAATGTAACGCCTGGCATTCACTCCAAAGAGTTCAGTTTTAGTTTCATCAGACCAGAGAATTTTGTTTCTTATGGTCTGAGAGTCCTTCAGATGCCTTTTGGCAAATTCTAGGTGGGGAGTGGCTTCCGTCTGGCCACTCTACCATACAGGCCTGATTGGTAGATTGCTGCACAGATGGTTGTTCTTCTGTAAGGTTCTTCTCTCTCCACTGAAGAACGCTGGAGCTCAGACAGAGTAACCATCAGGTTATTGATCACCTTCTTGACTAAGGCCCTTCTTCCCACGAAGAATCACTCAGCTTAGATGGCCGGCCAGCTCTAGTAAGTGTCCTGGTGGTTCCAAACATTTTCCACTTACGGATGATGGACGCAACTGTGCCCAATGGAACTTTTAGAGCAGCAGAAATTTTTCTGTAACCTTTCCCCAGCCTTGTGCCTCGAGACAATCCTGTCTCGGAGGTCTACAGACAGTTCCTTTGTCTTCATGCTTGGTTTGTGCCTTGACATGCACCATCAACCCTGGGACCTTATATAGACAGGCCTTTTCAAATCATGTCCAATCAACTGAATTTACTACAGGTGAACTCCAATTAAGCTGCTGAAACATCTCAAGAATGATCAGTGGAAACAGAATGTACCTTAACTCAATTTAGAGCTTCACGGCAAAGGCTGTGCATACTTAAGTACATGTGATTTTTCAGTTTTTTTTTTTTGTTTTTTTTTATAAATTTGCAAAAATTTCAAAAACTCTTTTTTTCACATTGTCATTATAGGGTATAGTGTGTTGAATTTTGAGGAAAGAAATTAATTTAATCTATTTTGGAATAAGGCTGTAACAGCGCTATTAATATTTTCAGGATGCACTGTTGTATATAATATTTTATTATATTATATTATATTATCACTTAATATTATTTAATATAGTGTACTTTTAATATATTGTACAAGTGTTCTGTTAAACTCTCATCAATTTGCTCGACTAGCACTAGATAATTAAACAATTTAGTTATCATTATAAAAAATATAATTGATCAATCATACTGAAATATTTCATATATTTAATAATGGTAATGTTATTATAAAATGTATGTTATAATAACTTACTCCCGTAACCCACTGTGAATCAACGCAGTTCCGTTTTTAATATTCAGTCAAGTATTTCTGTGCAGCCATAACCCACGAGTCCCACGTTGAGAGCTATAATCTTGCTCCTCTCTGAATGTGTGGAGCTCTTGTTAATGTTAAACAGAGATTAGCCCTTTCATTTGCCATACAGCTCAGTTCTCGCCCCCTCGTCTCCTCTGCCCCCTTCAAGTATTCAAAATTAATACTACCCTCAGCTCCGAGGCCACTGTCTGATATTAACAAAGTAATAAAGAGAATGAATTTTTTAAAGCATATATTCTTAGAGGGTTAATATTAGACTGTTATCAATGAGAGGTCAAGTGATGTGGGGAATTTTGCTGTCAGTTGTAGAAGCTCTGCAATTTCGAGAGCTTATCCGTTTAACTTTATTTTATGGCATAGTACTGTATAGGCAAGCAGTCATTTTGTATGGTTTTATTACCATTTTCTAGTTGCATTGTGTAAATGTGTTAACACATACAGTAATTGGAGTAAATAGTAGAGTTCAAGTGTACTAAAGAGCAATATTGTTTATACCCTCATGTTAGGGAGATGTACCTCTCCATCATATGCAAATTGAAGATGGATTGCTTCATTTAAATGCGCAAATAGATAATTGGGGTAAATCTTAGGGTCCAGATGTACTGAACATTTCAGGTTGGAGAGATGTGATTCCATCTTTTCTTATCCTCTATCTACCTATCCAACATCTCCATCCACTTCGTCTTTTTTGTTGTCCCCTTTCTCCATTAATCTTTCTGAAAGGCCCGATATCATCCATCTCCCCAGTCGTCTATTCCCGGAGGGTAAATTACTCCAGAGGCCCGCGTGGCCCCGCTCTGTATCAGGTTGACCCACGTCTTGTTTGCCATTTTGTGTACGCCGCTGTTTATTTAACAAGGAGCAGAGTGAGAGGGCCTTCCAGAGACGGTCCTTTGATAGTAACTTTGACACCCGAGCTGAATAATAACCCTCATTATGGAGTGGCTGACAGCTCCTGAAAGAGCTGATTTATGAATATGCTGGGGGCTGAAGCCTGCTGCCTTTCCCCATTCGCTCTCCACAGAATCTCGGGCCGAGGCTGTCCCTGCGCTTCTACCTTTCTCCGAGCTTCTTTTCCCCTTTCTGTGCTCGTGATTACAGGCACGTTACGTCAGGAGACTGAAGGCCGATCCGTAAGTCTGAGATCTTAAATCAATGGTGGATGAGACCAAGAACTAAAAAGATCACCTCTGCTGGTGTTTAGATGGAAAATATAAAAAGATTAATAGATGGGAGCTTGGGTGGGTGGATGAATGAATGGATACTGTAGATGGTTGATTGGTAGATAGATAAGTTGCTAGATAGATGTGTAGATAGAATAATGGGTGGTTAGTCACAGTAGATGGGCTGTTGGATGGATGTATAAAAGGTTGGGTGAATAGATGAATGGATTGATAAGTATATGAATGAATGGGTAGATACTAGATAGATAAGGTAGATGTGTGGATGCTTGGAAGGGTGGATAAAAGGTTGGATGAGTAGATTAATGAATTGATATGTATATGAATGATTGGGTAGATAAATATATGGTTAATGTGTGGGTAAATGTATAAGTGGGTACATGGATGGATGAATGGGTTGGTGGAAGGTAGATGGGTGGATGTTTGGATGGGTGGATAAAAGGTTGGATGAGTAGATTAATGAATTGATACCTATATGAATGATTGGGTAGTTAGATATATGGTAAATGGATGGATCAATGGGTACATGGGTGGGTAGATAGATTGGTGGATGAAGGTTTGGATGAGTAGATTAATTAATTGATATGTATATAAATGATTGAGTAGATAGATGTATGGTAAATGTGTGGGTAAATGGATGGATAAATGGGTACATGGATGGATGGATGGGTGGATGGGTGAGTTAGTGGATAAAAAGTTGGATGAGTAGATTATTTATTGATAGGTATATTGGTGAATGGGTAGATAGATATATGTTAATTGCATGGATGGATGGATGGATGAGTAGATTAATGGATTGATAGATATATTGCTGAATGGATAGATAGATATATGGTAAATGCGTGGGTGGATAAAAAGTTGGATGAGTAGATTAATGGATTGATAGATATATGGATGAATGGTACTGTAGATACATATATGGTAAATGTGTAGGTAAATGGATGAATGGATAGATGGATGGATAAAAGTTTGGAGAGTAGATTATTAGATTGATAGGTATATGAATTATTGGGTAGATATATATATGGTAAATCCATTAGGACGGATGGATGAATGGATGGATGGATAAAAGGTTGGATGAGTAGAATAATGAATTGATAGGTATATGAATGAATGGTGGATAGATATGGTAAATGTGTAGATGGATGGATGGATAAAAATTTGGAGAGTAGATTAATGGATTGATAGGTATACAAATGAATTAGTAGATAAATATATGGTTAATGCATGGGTAGATGGATGGATGGATGTGTGAACAAAAGGTTGGATGAGTAGATTAATGGATTGATAGGTATATGGATGAATGGTAGAAATACATAAATGGATGGATGATTAGATGAATTGATTAATAGGTATAAGGATGAATGGGTAAATAGATATGCTGTGTGTTTGATTGATGGATGGATGGATAAAATGTGGGATAAAGTATGAATGGGTGAATAGATAGGGAAATGCTTGAATGGATAAATAGATACGGTAGATGTTTGGGTAGATACATGGGAAATTGAGAGGTGGATTGTTATATATCATAGGTAATAGATGGATAAATGGTTGGATGGGTACATAGATATACATTATAGATAGTTAGTGGATAACAGTATATGCATGGGTTGATATACAGATCCAGTCATTTCCTGCTGGATCAAATGCCCTATTCTGTTCCTTCAGAAAATGTTGCAATAAAGCAAAATGGGTTACATACTGACTTGAAACTTTTTTTTCCCTTCTAAAGCACTTTTTTAACTGCAGTACTCTTCATTCATACTGTAACTTGTAAGTTAGTTCACGATCGAGTTACGCTTCTAAAAAAACAACATTTTTGAAAAATTGCAAACTATTTCTTTTTTATATTTCAGATAGTTGTTCATGAAATTTTAAAGCCACCCAAGAGTTTAAGCCTTATATATATATATATTAACCCTTTTTAAATATCACCCATATCAAAGCTTTCCTAAATAAATGATGAGATATATATTTCTCATTTTTTTGACACCCCAGCAGAATCAATTAAGCGTGAAAGGGAAGGGATCTCAGGGAGGACCGTGGGTTTGGAGAGGCCTTGAGCCTGAGCTTTGGACGCTCTGGAGGTGGGATATCCAGCGGATATGCATAAACGGACTGGAGAGGATGAAAGCTGTTCAGCAGATAAAGCCATAGTAGCCTGTCGGAATCCAGCCACGCCGACCCTGATTTATGACCAACTCAGTCAAACTCCCTACCACTATACCTGACATACACACAAGGTGAAGACAAATTATACACAACACTGCTATCACCAGACTGTCGAATAAGATTTAGGCCTCTAAAAAGTAAAATTTTTAATTCCTATGATTTTAATAGTTCCTTCGCAGAAACAATACTCTCAATTTATTATTGTATTTTGAAGAAAATATGTTTGAAGGCTGATTTATACCCAATGCGTTCGCTAGTTTGCTTAAGTGCGCGCAGCAAATGTGGCTGTGTTTGTGGAGGTTTGCTTTGGGTGCACGCAACAAGATTTCGGCTGATGGAGCGCAAAAAAAATGTTTAATACTCAAGCGAAAAGTTCGTCCAGCGCCGTGTTTCATTTGAGTTGAATATGAATCACTTTGAAGAGATTTTGGTACGCCTGTACAGGCATCTTTATGATCCGTCTATGCGTGTTCATAGGGATAACCAAATTACCAATAATTCTTGGCTAGAAATTGCAACAGCCGTGGGAAAGGAGGGAAGTTTTAGAAAAACCTGAGGGATACGTTTGTTGAAGCCAAAAAGAGAGGCCTCGGTAAAAGTGGAGACCCAGATGGTTTTAATACACAATTACATGTTATGTTTTTCCACCATTCATAGGTTTTACACTGATTGAATTTAAAACAATTTAAAAGCTACAAAACTAAAATGAATTAACAAATAATTTCTTTTATAACTGGAAAGGAATTTTTCAACCTACCAGGTTACAATATACTAATTCCCTGTTACTACTGATGCGGCTTTATTGGTGATAATGGTCAGGATTGTTTGACCATTATTGCTTTTTAAGCATATAAGTACACACTAGCCAGACAATAATGTGTGAATAGTGGAGTGGGCTAAATAAAATAAAAAATCAGTATTTTTTAGCAAGTGTACTTTTTTTTTGCTTTTATTCTTGCCATAATAAAAATATATATTTGTAGAGCAACCCATATTCTGTTGTCATTAATATCTTAATAAACTTTAATAGGTAGAACTGTTTGAGATATGAACAAAAGCAAGATGCATCAAAGTTTGATTTAAAAAAATCTTGAATGGTAATAAAAATCTTTATAATCATTAAAATAATTAATAAAAATAATTAGTTTAAAAAAATATAATTACTTGAATTAAATTAATGATACAATGTAGTTCCGGAAACTTCCTACTTCTATGTTTATTCGTCTGATTTTATGGTCGATTTCTTTTGACCACCCCCTGTCATAAAAAAAAATCTCAACAGCAAACGCGTCAAATTTAAATCAATCAATCAAGCCTTTATTTGTCACATATACCTCCATGTATTCACATACACTGACATATAGTGAAATTGGACCCCCCCGACCATACACAAACATCACATTTCAGGGAGAGACAGGTCAACGGGAGGTAGCATTTAGAAAAAAAGGAAGCAAGATACATAAGGAAAGACAGGCAAAAAAAAAACTCCCTCTCACCCTGCTCTTAAATTAGGGCAGAGTGTGATCAGGGAATTAAAAAAGCCTTGGCAATCAAGCACATAAACACATAGACAAGACAAAACATTGCCTCGTCTGTTTCATGAGGAGTGCGTGCACTCAGCGGAGGTTTGCGATGCGGCGCCAGACAAAAGTGTAAATCAGCCTTTATTTGGATTTTATTATAAACAAAAATGTAGTTGTTTAATGTTGTGTTGTGTTATGGGTTTTTCTTTGTTTTGCTTGGTTTCATTTTTTTTTTGTTGCTTTAATTTGATTTGATTTAATTTTTTTTTGTTTAATTATTTTAGTTTTGTCGTTACGTTATTTTGCTTTTTCATTTTTTGTTTTGTTTTGTTGTTTTTTGTTTGTTTTGCTTTGTTTAAAGTTTTGTTTTGTTTCGTTTCCTTTTGTTTTGCTTGTTTTGCTTTGTTTAATTTTTGTTTTGTTTCCTTTCGCTTGTTTTTGTTAAGTTTTTTTTTCTTGTTTTGTATGTTAAATTATAATAATCATAATTATATACACTGGCTTTAAATTTATATTTTAGGCCCATTCAATTACTTTTTGGCACAAATGGATCCAAGTCTTTTTTTTTTTAATTGTTATGCTTTTTTAGTCCAAAGAGAGTGACAAAAATATTTTGTGCCACCTCTCTGATCTTCAAGTTCGAGCATTAACAAGTTGCTCATGTTTTTCTTCTCTGTCAATCTGCTCTTCCATAAATACTGCATGAAAACCTAAAAGCGCCACAAAACTTAACAGACACCAAAGCTAAAACATGATGCCTATTATAACCCCGGTCCACTCTGAAAAGCAGCGCTATATTATTTGATGCTGTTTTTATGTCATTAGTGTAATGATGGTATATGTGTGTGTGTGTGTGTGTGTGTGTGTGTTTCGAGGTCTGCTCCATCACACTGAACCTGAGGACACATCCAGCAGCACTCTGATGTTCCCTGCTCTCCCAACATTAAAAAGTCTGGATAAAAGGTAAGGAATAGGCTTTATTAACTTTAAATATGCATGATGTTTCTGAGAAAAGTGCAGCACGGCATCCAGAAACGTCCGAAAGCTTGACTACTACTTCATATTTTCCCCCCTGCTCTTCCTCTCTCCTTGGTAAAAAAAAAAAATATATATATATATATATATATATATTGTAAATAATTGAAAACAGAGAAGGGAAGGGAAAAAAGGGGAAAAAGACAGAGATTCTGACACACTCTGCATAAACATCTCCTTATTAGTGACCCAAGATGCCCAGGGAGACTCTGTCACCACACACACACACACACACACGCACAGGGTCTCAGCGAGTCTCTTTCACGACTCATCCGTGTTACTGAAACACCCTGCTGAGAGCCCAGATTGCAGAGGTCAGTTTTCAGTAGCAAAACCTCTGCAGACATAACTTCTGGTCTTTCACAGATGACTCCAACTGTGAGCGATTAAGCAGCGAGGTTAGGGAACTTGTGCAATACCTAAAATCCACTTGTTAGGTTTGACATCACTTGTCAGTTTCTGAGTCCTGCCTCTCTATCAGATGCCATACTGTAAAATGGACAACAAAGGGCACTAATATACACTCACAGTGTGCTGTAATGCTTTTGACAATCATGATTGTAATGTTTATATTCATGCCTGATCTCAGATTAGGATTCATCAGACAGTGATTCCTCATTTATAAATGGTTTAAATGGTGTCTGGGAGATGAAAGTCCTATAACTATAGTGACCTTGTAAATAATTGGCTTTAGTGAACACAAAAAAATGATGTTTGTTGCTTAATCAAACTACTTATTTTAAATGAACTGAAACAACACTATTTTCAAGGGTTTTTTGGATAACTTATTTGTTTAATCCACTTAAATGTGTTAAACTACAAAGTTAACTTAATTCCTTTATGTTGACCCAACACAAATCAATTGTGTTGAACCAAGCTTTTTTTTTACATTGCGGGTGAAAAGCCTAAAAAGTGACTCAAGTACTGTATTTAGTGTGGCAGGAATAGCATGTTGACCTATCAGAATCTGTTTTACAAGAAGCTTTTGAAACACCCTGCTCAGTGATTATATGTTTATTGATTTTTACTTGACCTGTGAGGCTTGAAAGGAAGGGCTATAGTAATTGTCATCCAGTGAGTTCAAGACAATAGCATCTTGAAAGACATATCATGTGTGTGAGAAGTCCCGCTCAGCCAGTTTTGATTAACATGGCTGTCTGAAGAGAGCAGCGTCATGATATCCAAATATGTGACTTACACTGGACAACTAAACCCATCTTAATGTCCTTGTGAAATTAAAATAAACAAAAAAAAGTTTTTTAGGCTGCATTTACACTGCAAATCTTGATTGTCAATTCCAATTTTGGGACTGTATCAGTTTTTTTTGATGACCCGCTTACATATTTTAAAAGTGACTTGTATTCGATTGTATGTATTTACATGGCAAAGGTGCAATGAGCAAGAAAAAAAAGAGCGGGCGCTGACTGACAGCTGATAATAGAAGAGTGCTCTATTCTCCATTCTTGTATTTAATCTGTTCGCAGTGTTAAAATTTTTTTTTTACTTTTTGACAATTTGTGTTACTATAGTTTATGACAGAAAAGTTTGCGTTTGGCCATCTTTTAATCTAGGCATTTATAAACCATTAGGCATCTTAACGTCATTTTCATAGTGTGATTGATTTATGCATGTGATGGATACAAGTTTTAGTATTGCCTATATTGTTTACGTGGTGGACATTGTGCTTGCTGTTTCTCTCTCTCTCTCTCTCTCTCTCTCTCTCTCTCTCTCTCTCTCTCTCTCTCTCTCTCTCTCTCTCTCTCTCTCTCTCTCTCCCTCTCTCTTTCTGTCGTTAACATGCTTAAATTATTGTGCTATAAGGCAATATAAACGCTTTTTTAGTCCTTGTGTATGAGATGTAAGATTTTGAAACAGAAGTCTGTTCTGAAATGAAAGCGTCAGAGTTGATGTCATTCGCTACGGTTTTTGATGATGCGCAATTCGCATTGACATGTGAAAATCCGATCTACCTGCTTACATTGCAAACACGAGGACACAGATCCGATTCATATTGAATCAATTTCCACATATAAACAAGACCTGAATCTGATTTGTGATTACATCGGAATCCATGTGATTTTTTTTCCTGCTTACATGTACATGGGTCATATCCAGTCTGTGCCACATGGGAGAAATACATCAGAATTGGGTCACTTGAACCATGCAGTGTCAATGCAGCCATATATGTTAGTATGAGTATGTTAGTCTTAAGGCTATCTATAGGTGAGTCTGCAACAAAACAGTGACAAAATTTGCATTATGAAGATTTAAACATGCAAATCTTGCAATTTGTCACTTCCGCCTAAATGGATCAGCATTTCCACATCAACTCATTCTTCCGTTTCTCATTGAATCTTCTGGCCAATCAAATGCTCTCTAGTATCTGACATATCCCGCCCCTGTAAAGGCTTTATTGCTGTATAGTCTTGAGCTCAACCCTGCTGAAAAAAACAAAACAGTTTTGTTATTGGCAGTTTTGTTAAAAGAAGGAGGGGCTTCTCTAAGTCCCACCCTCTCTTTGTGTGTCGGTTGAGATTGTCAAACATCAAATAAAAACGTGCATTTTAAAGCACTTCCCAAGACCTTTAAGTAGCAATAGCCTAAATACATTGTGAGTCAAAATTATTGATTTTTATTTTATACCAAAAATCAATAGAATATTAGGTAATTATACCTATATGAAGATTTTTTGTAAATTTCCTACAGTAAATATATTTAAAAATTCTCAGTCTTTTAGATCAGTATTTGTTTACCAATGCGCATTGCTATGCACTTCATTTGGACATTCTTAAAGTCCCAATGAACCAGAAGCTGCGTTATTTTTCGTATTGTGACAGTTTCTACAGAAGCGGAACTTTAAATGACACAACAGTGGGCATGGCTTGTTTTTTCTACTACGAGTTGTATGGATTAAGCAAAGTAGGCATTTTATTCAGAAGAATCGGAAAAGAGGTTCTAGAAGAGTTATTACAAACCTAACAGATGCCTCCTGCTCACTATTTCTGTTTGTTGTCAAACAGACAGTTGCAGCAATGTGATTAAGTAGGTTAGCCACACCCATTACCTCAAAATCACCTAATCTGAGAATAAAACTGAAAACAAAAAGGAAGTGCATTTTCAGATTTCAATTAAATTTTAGAAGGGCAAACTATTTATTTTTTATGACATGAATAGATGAATTATTCACCACAAATTTGGCAATGTGAGCGAACAAAATCATAAGGTTAGTTTTAATTTATTGTGCACTTTAAAGCTGATTTTCTCTGTAATTAGATTTTATCAAACACATTCATATTCAGCATATTCAGATTCCAGAATTTAAATTCGGAAATGTGTATATAGTGTGATGCGATGTAATTTGTTTTGGATAATAGCATCTACCAAATGCATAAGCTACAGTACATATCCTCATTTTGAGTCAGATTGACTGTCAGGCTTGTCCGGAAGTGATTTTGATTTAGCTTATAACTTGTAAATCTGTGCTGTAAACTGTTTAAGACAGATTGGTGAACTGGTTCATTTGATTCTCTAAAAAGAATTGATTAAAAAAATGATTCATTTCTGAATCAAATATGACTCTCAAATCATTTGTCAAGTCTGAGGCTTAAAGGTAATTTTCATTCACTCATTTTCCTTCGGCTTAGTTCTTTATTTATCAGGGATCGCCACAACGGAATGAACCACCAACTATTCCAGCACATGTTTTACACAGCAGATGCCCTTCCAGCCTCAACCCAGTACTAGATAACACCCATACACTCTTACATTCACACACACACACACACACACACAAACACACAGTCATACACTATGGCCAGTTTAGTTAGTTATGGCCAATTCACTTATAGCATATGTCAGGGGAGTCCAAACTCTGTTCTGGAGGGCCGGTGTCCTGCATTTTTTAGTTCCAAGCCCAGTTAGTACACTTGAACCAGTGAATCAAGCTCTTTCTTGGTATACTAGAAAATTTCAGGGAGGTGTGTTAAAAGAAGTTGGAGCTAAACTATGCAGGACAACCGGCCCCCCAGGACTGAGTTTGGACACCCCTGGCGTATGTCTTTGGACTATGGTGGAAACCGGAGCACTCCACACGTGGAGAACATGCAAACTTCACACAGAAATGCCAGCTGGCCCAGCCAGGACTTGAACCAGCAACTTTCTTGCTGTTAGGCGACAGTACCGCCTTTAAAAGTAATAATAATGTCAATAATTTTCTGTTTTTTTGCATATTTGCATGTCATTTGTATTATCTGGAATCACACAATCACACAATTTTTTGGCCTTACAGTATGTGCTGGTATCCATTGAATTACATTTCGTCCAATCACCACACTTTCAACTTTACACAAAACCGTATTTAATGTTCCACTGGAGGAAGAAATCACCTACATATGATTGCCTGAGGTTGAGTAGCTTCACAGATGTGTGCTTTTTCTGTGTGAACTATCAGTCTATGATGATTCACAGAACACATGCTTTTTCTTAGTAATGTGTGTACAATATATATAGCCACACTGAAAATTCAGCAGTCTCGATGGCAGTCTTTTTTCATCCCACCATGCCATTTCTACCTCGTCTTCATTGAAAGTGTCAGGTCAAATGGATAAACAGCACGTATTTACCCGCCGTCTCGATACTGTCAAACATGAGTCTGTACTGGCGCTCACTGGGGTATTTATGACTCTCATTCTATTTATTATTACCTGCTTTGCCTTTATTATCTCATGGCCTCTCTGATACATGGAGCCTCCTCTGAATTTTAATTTGAGGAAAGTGTGATTATTCCTGCCAGGGCCTGTAAGAGGACGTCCTTCATGGTTCTCTCGCAGTGATGGATTAACACCCGGCCGCTTAATGAATGGGCCTCATAAGTTGTTAATGCTGTTTTAAGGTGCAATTTCTATTCATTTTCATTTTCTGGCCAGCGTGAACCACGTTGTCTCTTATTCAACACTATTTCTTTTCACTAGCATTTCTTCTGTAGTTTAAGAAGCACATCATTGAAGTGTACTAATCATGTATTGCTATGAAAGAGTATTGGCAAACAGTATGATAGCATTATCATTCATTCATTTTCCTTCGGCTTTGACCAGTGGAAGGGAACCTCGCAAGCCACATGTGGCTCTTAGACCAAAAATATGTGGCTCTCCAGCTCGTCTCCCTTCAATAATATTTTACAGTAAAAAAATATATAACAGTCACTAAAAGTCAGTTTCCTACTGAAAATACAATTACAATTCCCTTTTTTTTGTTTTTTTAAAGCAAAATAAATAAATAAAATCACGTGTGCGGTGCTGTGGATAAAATTCAATCACAACACCAATAAAGGGCAAACGCGTGCGCATGGTTACCATAGAAATATGAGCCGTTTACCCATTATTTTGTCAATAATAAAAAAAAAATTCTTCTAAATAAGCCAAATTAATATAATAGCAATAATATACGAAGAGTTCAGATGGAAAAACCTCTAAATGCCATCTGAAATTTTCCCCTAAAATTAGCATTTTTTATCAGCCTCCCATGTTCACGTTCAAGTTTCATTTAATTTCACTTTAAAGGCAATGAAAAAAACGTATTTGTCACTATAAAAGTTACATTTCTGAGCCTACACACAGGAGTCAGAGAAAAATGCAAATTTCAGAAGAAAATATCAAACAGCATCTAAGCTCTTCATGTGGTCTTAAAAACTAGCCAAAATTATTGCTGCATACTTTATTTATTTTTATTATTTAAAGTAACCGTGTAATTTTTTATAATAGTAAAATGTTTGTTTATTTTAAATTATGTTGCTTTTCAGGAAAAAAATAATTTAAATCAATTGTTCTTTCTTCATTAATTGACTTGCTGAACATGTGATGCTTCATATTTGTTTATTTTTAAGTTGTGCTTGAACATAAATAAAGGTTTTGTTTAAACCTGTATAATAGTAGTAGTAGTAGTGTATAAATACATACATACATACATACATACATACATATATATATATATATATATATATATATATATATGAGAACATGCAAACTCCACACTGCCTTTATTCATTTATCAAATATTTTCAGAATCTTCATCCAAAATTAAATGATTTTGTAATTACATTTGAACATATTTGTCTGTGTTTTTATTATTATTTTGAAACTTTTTAAACATTTTTATTGTTAAAAATTATCAAATAAATACATTTTATTATAATACAAATAACAATAAATTATCAAAATATGCCAGCTTAATTAAGCGTTTGGCAACTATCTTGACAAATATGTTCATTTAAAAAATTGTATTGTTGAATTTTTCATATGGAATAAAGAAACTTTAATATGCCACAGCCATATCACCGTGCACAAGAACAGTTACTCACTGAAGCTAAGCAGGGCTGAGCCTGGTCAGTACCTGGATGGGAGACCACATAGGAAAGATAGACCACCATACTGTCAGTGAACACCGTCTTTCGGATGAGACCTTAAATTGACATCCTGACTCTCTGTGGTCATTAAAAATCCCATGGCACTTCTCGTAAAGAGTAGGGGTGTAACCCCGGTGTCCTGGCCAAATTTGCTCCATATGCCCATACCGATCATGGCCTCCCAATCATCCCCATCCACCGAATTGGCTTCATTACTGTCTCTCCACTCCCTCTATAGCTGGTGTGTGGTGAGCGCACTGGTGCCGTTGTCCTATGGCTGCCGTTGCATCATCCAAGTGGATGCTGCACACTGGTGGTGGTATGGCGAGACCCTCCCCTCATATTTGTGAAGCGCTTTGGGTGTATGGACATACATGATAAATACGCTATATAAATACACACATTACATATAATTGAATATTTTATGTTTTGAATATTTATATTTTTAAGTATTTGAAATGATCAGAGGATGACATCTTTTTATAAAATCCTTTTTTTTACTTTTATCCGCTTTATATTGCTAGGAAAATATCAAGCTTTTAGACGCATTTGTTAACTTTTTGTGCCTATTGTTCTCTTTAATTCATCTGGAAGTAAAAGTTATTTCTGTTTTCTGTTGTCTTATCTTTCATCATTCTTTTTTCTTAACAATTTACATTATCGTCAGCCCACTCAGACATGTGTTTCCTGCCTTCAAGGCTAAACTATTCACTTTTCTAAAAGCCCAGTTACAGTCGAAGGTGTTAACCAGGTTCTACAAAGGATTGCAGGGTCAGTTTCACACCGCATCTATCGAGCCCTCGCAACCACTTCATAAACTTTAGCGCTAGGTCCTGTAATCTCTAGATTCTCACAAACACACGTGCAATCCGTCAGCATCCAATCCCGGCCTAAATGACAGCAGAGCAGGCTAAGCTAGAAGCTCTGGCTTGAATACGGCATGCTTCAAAAAGCCAAGCAGAATGGCTAAATTAGTCAACCAAAGTATCTGAGCAGGGAATGTAGCATCTTCCCACTTTACTGGGTAGATTATTCTCAGGTATCAGGAGCCAAGAAAGAGGATTACTTCAGCGCAAATAGAGTTGTCAGTTTGGAAACTCCAGATGCGATCATTTCCATCTCTGGATAATTATGGGATCAAGGAGTGAGGTTTGGGCTGGGATGAGCTATCACTCTCTAATGAAGGATTTTTACACAGCCGAGTGTCTCTCCTGATCCTCACCTCCTGCTTTAATAGCAGCATGTCCGTCTGACCTAGTGATAATTGTATGCTTTGTCTGTTCTATAGTCTATTAGGGGGTTAAAAGTGTGAGGAAAGTGGCCACTGTTGACCCCTGACCTGTTCACATCAGAGAGCTATTGGTAAAAAAGGCCTCCCTTTTTTGGCTTTATTATGATCATCTCTATTCCATACTGAAGTGTTTGTGAACTGAGGGTGGCTATGGTATGGTTTCATTAATTTTTATGATGAGAGCATGAATTAGGAATTTAAAAGTAGTAGAGTAAATTTGTTAGGAGTCAATGACAGTCTGCAAAGTTGCGACAATCAATGTTCAATACGAGTACAACAGGAGATATTTTTGCAATATATGCATCCATACCTATTATCAGATATAGATATAGGTGCTTGTGATTGAGCAAGTGCTTTAATGTGTGATGAGACTAAATGGTGCTCATAATTGACCGTTTTCACAATTTAAATGGGTAGCAGATTTGATCTGGAAGGTATCCAATATGTCACGACTTATTGGACGCCAATTTGAACACACTAGGCTGCTGGACAATTAAAGCCAAGAACCAGGAATCAGGCATCATGGGGGCGCAGTGGGTCGCACGATCGCCTCACAGCAAGACGGTCACTCGTTCGAGCCCTGGTTGGGTCAGTTGGCATTTCTGTGTGGAGTTTGCATGTTTCCTCCGTGTGCTCCGGTTTCCCCCACAGTCCAAAGACATGTGGTATAGGTGGATTAAATAAGCTAAATTGGCCGTAGTGTATGTGTAAATGCAAGAGTGTGTGGATGTTTCTTAGTGTTGGGTTGTGGCTGGAAGGGCCTCAACTGCGTAAAACATATGCTGGATAAGTTGGCGGTTCATTCCTCTGTGGCGACCCACAGAGGAATGAACCGCCAACTTATCCAGCATATATAGCACACTAATCCACTCGATTAATAAAGGGACTAAGCTGAAAAGAGAATGAATGAAAGAACCAGGAATCAACAGGTCATTTTAAGAGAACAGACACAGTTGTGTAGAATAACGGTAAATATAAGTAAATATGCTATTTAATGGTTTAAAAAAAGTGCACTCACATAAACACAATCAGTCATTCAAATGTGGTCTATTGACCATTCCTTAAACATTTTTTTAAAGCGTTAAATTTTATTTATAAAAATATTAATTATAAATCCAACACATTACTCAACTTTGCAAAGACAAAAAACATGTTTTTATATTCTACGCTATACTGTTTCTCAACCACGGTCCTAAAGGACCACCGGCACTGCATGTTTTGGATGTCTCCTTTGTCTGTCACACCCATTACAGGGGTTCAGTCTCTGCTAATGAGCAGATGGTCTGAATCAGGTGTGTTTGGTTAAGGAGACCTGGAAAATGCACAGAGCTGCTTGTCCTCCAGGAACGTGGTTGAGAAACACAGCAATCAAGCAACTAATCAATCATTTAAGCAAACAACCAATCAATCAATCTATCTACCATTCAATCAGCCTATCTATCTATCTATCTATCTATCTATCTATCTATCTATCTATCTA
>CAIGQZ010031558.1:2979160-3035806 GCA_903798205.1 Danio tinwini | reverse complement strand
GTAGTAGTAGTAGTAGTAGTAGTAGTAGTAGTAGTAGTAGTAGTAGTAGTACATTGTGGGGGTTAAAATGGAAATTGCTATCTACTGTACACCAGTGTTTCCCAACCCTGTTCTTAAAGGCACACAAACAGTACAGATTTTCAACCTTTTCCTAATCAAACACAACTCAATCAACTCATCAGAGCATTAGACTCCAAAACCTGAAGTTAATGGGCCAGATAAGGGAGACATCCAAAAATATGTACTGTTGGTGTGCCTCCAGGAACAGGGCTGCATGGGAAACACTGATCTACACTATGGTATGGTAATTAGTACTCCCATAGTATATATGGTACATGGTATTTGGTACTTTTCAAAAAGTGCACCATATAAGCACACTGGAATATGGATATGACAGTCATTCAGTACCTTAAAAATATGTGATACCATCTAATCCTACACTTAAAGTGTCAGTTACTATGTTAGTCTTAAGGATATCAGCTTGTCCATAACAGCTGCAAAATTAGCATTAAATGAATGAGCATTTGTCATTTCCTCCTAAATGAATCACTCATTTATTTAACGTCACATCGTACTTCAGTTTCTCATCAAATCTTCTGGCCAATCAAATGCTCTCGCGCATCTCGTACCCACACACTTCATTGCTATTGGCTGTTTTTTAAAGGGGGAGGGGCTACTTTGTCCCACTCTATCTTCATATTTCAGTTTAATTTTGTCACACATCAAATATAAATGCAGATTTCAAAACACTTCACGAGACCTTTACCATCCCCAGGTGTCTGCCAGTTGTGCAGTGGATAAAACTAGCCTGTATTTATAGAAGACTTTGTGATGTTATGCACAACTTCATACGTCATTATTCTCTTGTTCATTTCCCTGCCAACTTTCCTTTTCTAGCCCATCTACCGAGCACCACAGAGCGGGTTCATCTTGATACTAACATAAACTCCCTCTGTTTGACAAGCATGTTTTGAGTGGCTCTATACCATCAGTATAAATATTTATCCTCGCTGCCGATCCGCACCTGGGATCAATAAGGACTTTTCTCTGTGCTAATCAGATTGCCTCAGGATCATCTAATTACTGTTTAATATCATGTTACAGTGAACATAGTGAGCCAGATCATGATTCCCAGCGCTGTCATCTGAGCAGTGTGCATATCTGTGAGGTTGACCGCGGGACGCCAGGATATCCCATGAGCCTTAGCAGACGAGGACTTCTTCAGTAGTTGGACAAAATAGTGATGCTCAAATTTAGATCAGATTCATGTTTGGATCAGAGATTGAAGCTAAGATGGAATCAGAAGAGTGCACTGGGGGAAGTGGAGCGAAACCTGAGGTCTTAAGTTTAATTTGCTTGTTAGGGGTTATAAAGGTTGATAATATCAGAATTTCTGTCTGAAAATGCATGATACATACACCTATATTGTGATATCATGACCTTAAAGTGTCATGTTAAAGGCGTAGTTCAATCAAAAATTAATACCATTTAGTAACTCTCAATTGGTTTCAAATATTAATGATTTTTTTTCTTCTTCTTTATTTTGAAGAAAGCTGGAAACAAAGGTTGCTGGTTTGAGTCCTGCCTGGGCTAATTGGCATTTCTATATGGACTTTGCATGTTCTTCTCAGGTTTGCATGGGTTTCCTCCGGGTGCACAGTCCAAAGACATGCGCTATAGGTGAATTGAATAAACAAAATTGTCCGTAGTGTATGAGTGTGAGCAAATGTGAGGGTGTATGGAAGTTTCCCAGTACTGGGTTGCAGCTGGAAGGGCATTTGCTGGAAAAACATATGCTGGAATAATTGGTGGTTTATTCAGCTGTACTGATCACTGATATATAAGGGACTAAGCCGAAGGAAAATGAATGAATGAAAGCTGGAAACAATTGACATCCATAGTTAGCAATAGCTACTGGTGTTCGACAATCTTCAAACCATTTTTTATGCACATTTTTATTTAAGTTTTATTTTATTGTTGTGCTACATTTTAAAGATGTGTTTCACTTTTCAGCTACCTTGATAGTTGTAAATGTTTTTTTTTACATCTTTAAGCCATATTAATGAAGAGGAAAAGAGGAAAGAAAAAATAAATATTAAAAAGATATATTTAAATAAGTGTAAGGTGGATAAAGAAAGTAATGACTTTGTTTATGGCTTGTTATGGAAGTTTAAAGGCATGATGGGTCCATCTCTTTAGGTAAAATTTGAAGTCACAATTCATATGTTATTTAGTTTATATATCACTTTTACAATGTAGTTTGTGTTAAAGCGGCTTAGCATAGAAGTTTTAGTAAATTGAAACTGTGTCAGTCCAGTTTTTAGAGTTGAAGTTTTAAGTTTGGTTCAGTTCAATGTGGGTTAATTTCACTGCTGAAAGTCCAAACACTGAAGAGCAAATCCATCGATGCGTTCCAAACCAAGCAAGCCAATGGCAAGGAACAAAACTTCACCAATTGACGAACATGAATGGGGAAAAAAAACCTAGAGAGAAACCAGGCTCAGTTTCCCCTCTGGCCAATTTGTTCAAATTCATACAGCTTCCAAACTATCGATTTTATGTTCTCTGTTTGACTTTGACAGTCAAAAACAAAGGCAAAACAAAATGAATACATTTGGCTGTAATTAATACCTATTTTCTTTCTGCCTGTTTCTTTATTTTTTAATATTCTTATTATTGTACAACCTTTCATATTGCATAACGAATCACTTGTTATTTGTTCCATTTGTACAGCTTCATTCTTTTTCAAACTATCGATTATCAATAGCTTTCCATTATCGATATCGATTAACTTTCGATAATTAATACCCCTGACTGTTTTTTTTTTCATTTTTATTATTATTATTGTATGACCTTTAATTTTATATGACAATTCATGCTATTTGTTTCATTTCATACAGCTTCCTTTCTTTTTCAAGCTATCAATTATTGATGGTTATCAATTATCAATATTAACTATCGATAATTAATACCTCTGCCTGTTTTATTATTATTATTATTATTATTATTATTATTATTATTATTATTATTGTATGATATTTCATATTGCATGACAATTCACTTGTTATTTGTCCCATTTCATACAGCTTCCACACTTTTTCAAACTATCAATTATTAATAGCTTTCGATTATTGATATTGATAAACTATCGATAATTAATACCCTTGTCTGTATTTTTATCCTTATTATTGTATGACCTTTCATGTTTTGTGACAATTCATATGTATATGTTCTTTCATACAGCTTCCACTCTTTTTCAAACTATTGATTTTATGTTGTCAGTTTGACTTTGAGAGTCAAAAACAAAGGCAAAACAAAGTAAATACCTAGCACTAACTAATACCTATGCCTATTTTTCTGCCTGTTCTTTTATTTTTATTATTGTTGTTTTATGAATTTCAAAGTGCTATTGACTTTAATCTTTAATGTGTACACAGTATAAACATTACTGTAAAAACTTTGAGAACTTTGCCAGAACAGATGTAGTGCATTGGCCACCTGAGGAGAAGTCAAACCATGAGGCCACCTCTTGGCTTTTTGCAAAAAACACCTCAATGATGCACATCACAATTCAAGCACCATCCAGACACACACCTCCACCCCCTTGTTGACTTGATTAGGGTGAGTGGAATTGTTTCAAAAACCCTCTCTCGCACACACACACATATATGCAGACACAAACACAGGAGGGGATCATAAGTCTGATTTCAAAGCTTCGTAATTGAGAAAGGAGCTTTGAGACTTGGTGTTCCTTTATTGTTTCCTGATTTTAATGTGCATAGGGCACGATTACGGTATGAGGGTCCATTTAAAGAACGAGTCGGCGCTGAAGATGAAGAAACCGCGTCAACAGCCATGTCGTACCCTGCCATTACCGCTTCGGTTCCCTACTCCTATCCTGCTATTTGTTCCCATTAAAAAAGCCTAGTAGAAGGACTGCAATTCATTCAGACGTATTGTATGTGGTAATGTACACTATTAAGTACCAGTATATTGAAACAAACCTTTGATTAAATGTATTTGAATCACAAAGAAACAGCAAGAATCCTCCCTTGCCTTTGTTAATGAGGGCCTCATTGTGCTACCTGTGCCCACCGACTTTTGTGCCTGTGGTTTCAAGAGGCCTTTCTTCACAGTTCTACTCTAATATTAAATCAAATCAACTTCGGGGGGAAAAAAAGCCTTTTGTTCGCATTTGAATAATTTGTACATATTGTTAGTTATAGTGGCTGAGCTTGTAACAATGTAAGGATGTTAGATGGATTTTTTTTGCTAACATAATTGGCATCAAAATGATGCCGGTTATTTTTTTATTTAGATTTACGTTGTGTATAATTTGTTTGTTCGTTTATGCCATTCATTATGCTAATTTTTGTTTTGAGCCATGCAATTTGAATACAGCAACAAACCAAAACAAGTTTATTTGCGGCGTAAAAATGCATCCAAAAGGGTACTAAAACAACACTCATGCACCTTAAACACACAGTACAAAGGCAGCCATACCAAGAAAGGCGTGCAAATCTATGTAAGTAGCATACTGTTTGCATAATAGATTAGAAATTAGCATTTTTGTTCATTCTCCATGTATGCACAGTGCCCTGGAAGAAAAACGCTCCATGCATATCAGATCAGCCAGCCTTCCATTTCGCGCACTATATTATTTGACAATCTAAAATGTGTAATTTGCATGAAATTGCTTAATTAAAACACAGTCACTTGGGGTATTAATTTCTTTGTCTAGCGACCGAGTGCAGCGCAGGCAGATGTAAAGGGGTGTCAGCGAGGACTGTCAGGAGATACTGTCCCAGCACGATGCGTCTTGGCTGGGGATGCCTCTCTGCTTTGGGCACGATTGGTAAAAGGAGGCCCCTGCTTTGGCAGACGGTGGGGTAATGCTGGAGGAGGAGGGGGAGGAGGGTTGGCAATGTGCCATCGGCATGTGAGATCTGAGAATTGGTGATACTGAGCACCACACGTCGAATAGATGCACTTGCTACTTGTGTGATAGGAAATCCACACTAGATTGTAATACATCCATGTACTGTATCATCCATGTCTGTCTTCATGCACTTTTTAGTCCTATTCAAATAAAAAGATAAATGTATGAATACATAAACAAATAAATGCATAAATTTTAAAAACTGTTCATAAACAGTATTTATAAACAGTTATAAATATATTTTGAATATGTATTATTAGTGTAAATAGTAAACAGGAATTATTTGTATTTTAAATATATATATATATATATTTATTACAAGGGGTTATTTAATTTAGTTATGTTATTTAGATATTTTAAATATAGTTTT
This sequence comes from Danio tinwini, assembly GCA_903798205.1. NCBI lineage: Eukaryota > Metazoa > Chordata > Actinopteri > Cypriniformes > Danionidae > Danio > Danio tinwini. The sequence goes on along the minus strand of CAIGQZ010031558.1, from coordinate 3,030,497 downwards.
CATGAATAATTAATGCAAAATTTGATATTAAAGGGCACCTAATTTACCCCTTTGTCCAGATTTAATATAAGTCTTTTGTGTCTCCAGAATGTGTCTGTAAAGTTTCAGCTCAAAACACCCATCAGATTATTTATTATACCTTTTAGAAGTTTCTATGTTATAGCTCTAACCATCAGGTAGCAGTTTTTTTGTACTGCGCCTTTAAGGCTAGTCCCGCCGTTCCCACGTGCCTGTCAGTGTGCCTTAATCTCCTTCCTCAGCTGCTTCAGACAACAGACAGACATAAAGGAAACAGATCTCACGTAACGTTTGTGAGAAATACTACAGTAAGAACTTTACCAAAGAGTATTTGATGCATTTATAGTGGAGTTGCAACGATGAGTCACACACAATGTCATTACAAAGTTCACGCACACAAACTGATAAACACACAGCGCAGACACGCGCGCACACACAGACAGCGCGCACGTTTAGCCTTGCACTCTTTTTGCACGCAAATGTGACAGGATACAGGTTAATATCCACTGCTGTATGGATATCGGTTATGTTAATGTACAAAATAAACCTGATTTAACCGGATTGAATAGTCTTCTTTTATAATTGTACTGACATGCGGCTGTGCTGATAAAGTAAAAATAAAAGTAAATGGCTGTAATTTCATTAAATAAAACATTTTAAACTTGTAAAACTCACCCTTGATCATATTTGATGATGATTGATGATCCTAGCAAACCGAACAGACATTTTATTCCCGGTTACTTTGCGCACGTCCTGTCTTGTTGATTTGATAAACACGTTACTACGGAGACATGTTAATAAGAAGCTGTCAATCAGTTTGGTGGGCGGGGAGACCGCACTCCTACTCTAAAAAACGCTCCAATTGGTCCACCGTTTTATGTTGTTAAATTGAAAAAAAAAAGGACTGGGTGTGTTTATATCACCCCGATATGACGGTATATACACTATACCTACACATATGTCTGTCCAAAGAGCTTGAAAAGTAGATTTTTCACCATAGGTGCCCTTTAAAATATGTATTTTTACATAAACTAGAAAAGTAAAGTTCGTAGACAAACTTGGTGGCTTGAGAAAGCCTAGTCTAAATGGTGTCCTGAGTGGTTGTTAATCAGTTGTTAACATAAATTACCATGGGTCAAGTATGAATTTGCATGTTGCTAGCATGGTTGTAGTATGAATTAGCATGTCGCTATCATGTTTCTAGTATAAATCAGCATGTTGTTAGCATAAATTTAGTATGAGTTAGCATGTTGCTAGTATGTTAGTATGTTTGTTAGTATGTTTCTAGTATGGATTAGTATATTTCTAGTATGAATTAGTATGTTTGTTAGTATGTCCAATGTAAAGTCAATTTTTTATTTTATAGAAATCTATGGGACAGATGCCAAGATGACGTTAGTGGTTGCTAGGGTGTGGCTAGTAAGTTGAAAGGTCATCAGTGATTGGCAGATTGGTAGTCTGTGTTAAATGAGTCCAACCTTAAGTCTGTGTGACAGTGTGGTGGAAAGTTATGAGGTCAAAGTTTGGTCCAATGTTAAGTCAATGGGATTTTTCCTGAAATTTCCGGGTCAGTTTTTGGAAAACCGTAAGTCGGATCAGTTGGAAAAGACATAGCAACCCGAGACAGACCAGTTTGGAGGTTGTAGTATGACTGCTCTATGAGGAGATGCATATAGAAATGAGTCTCAGAAGAAGAAGACGGAAGAATAATAAGTTTACAGTATGTAGTATAACAATATGTTGGCTTTCTCAAGCCACCATAATTACTGGTATTTCTCTCTAAATGGATTGCTTACAAGTGATAGCATATCTGACACAACGTTACTGGGATTGTTAAATAGATAGCACAAAACTTGCATTCAAAATATAACATTTTAAATGTTGCCTGTACAAAATTGCTACAATTACAGTTTGTAGACATGAGGTCTAAATAATGTTGACAATTAGTTTTAAACAAATTTTTTTTTATTATTTAAAATATAAAACTATTGATTAAAGTTTTGCTCAGTCATTCCTCCATCCATCCATCCATTCCTCCATCCATCCATCTATCTATTCCTCCATCCATTCATTCATTTAAACATGCATTCTGCTACAATTAGCAATGTTGACAGTAATACGTAGAAGACAATAAACAGTCAGACTACATGTACACCTATTTATTGTCTTCTACATATTACTGTCAACATTGCTAATTGTATACTGTTGATTTTTCGGGAGCATGTTGTTGTATTTTGCACTGTCTGTATTTTGCAGTGTCTAGTGCCAGCACCTAAGCTTTTCACTCATCATAGTACACATGCTGCTGCTGATGTGACGATAAAAGTGACACTCATGATTAAGTTGGAGAAACAACCGAGATTTATTTTAAACAATCTAACATACGTTGTCGTTATTAAGCCTATTGATCTACACAAATGTACTCTTATAGCAAAACCTTGCCTCAAATCTTTTATTGTTGGAAAAAATATACAGTTTTGAATCAGATAGTTTTGACAATCCGAGCTGATCCTCTCACATCTGCGCTCCTGCAAACCTGAGAGCTCACTTTCACATCACGATGCGTCAAACCAAATGTCCCGTTTACCGCGCATGAAGTGTCACCGCAAGTCTCACGCTGTAACATTTTTGTCTTAAATATCAAAGGCAACATGGGCACGGTAACATTTGAATATTTTCCAGAGCGCCTACAATAGGGCTCCGCGTAGTGAAGTAGCACATATCAAAATGAAAGAGTCCTTTCTCTCTCTCTATCTCTCTCTCTTTCTCTCATTCTCTCTCTCTCACATCACTGACTGCCTGTGAAGGGCTTCCAAATCACAGTCCTTGTACCATTCAGCACATACAAAAGGGCTGTGTGAGCCTGAGCAGGCAAGGCCTAATTAAAATCCTTTAACAGAGAGAGAAAGAGAGCCGGGCTCCGGCTGTAAAGGAGGCTGTCAGTGAGTTGTGGAGTCGACAGCCACACACAGACTCGGTGACAGCTTTCCAGAGCCACTACCACACACGCCATTTGCTCACAGGACCTTAATTGGGTCTTTGATGTCCCTTGGAAAGGTGGCAGAGAGATGGAAATGTTATCGTCGCCCACTTTCATATACTTGCCTGTACCACCTTAGGTTGTTTATGATTTACAAAAAGATGTGATTTGCTTGTTTGCTTGCTGTCTTTTCTTCTAACTCCCACCTGTTTTAATAGTGATGGGTCAGGATTATTGTGGTTAACAAATGAGTTTGTTTTTTTGTGTTGATAATAATGATGATAATAATAATAATAGTAATAATAAGTGTTATTATTATTATTATTATTATTAGTAGTAGTAGTAGTAGTAGTAATAGTAGTAGTAGTAGTAGTAGTAGTAGTAGTAGCAGCAGCAGCAGCAGTAGTAGTAGCGGCAGTAGTAGTAATAGTGGTGGTAGTAATAGTAGTATTATAATGATTATTATTAATTATGTTGTTGTTTGTGGTTGGCGCAGTGGGAGCTGGACGTTGCTGGTTCGAGCCTTGGCTGGGTCAGCTGACATTTCTGTGTGGAGTTTTCTCTGGGTGCTCCGGTTTCCCCCACAAGTCCAAAGACACATGCTATTGGTGAATTGGGCAAACTATATTGTCCATAGTGTATGTTTGTGAATGAGAGTGTATGGGTGTTTCTGTAACCAGAGGATGTGAAACTGACAACAGAGTTCGGATCCACATGCAGGTTTAATGAGGAGGTCAGGTAAACAGGAACAAACAGATGTATATGGGCAATCCAGAGTCGTGGTCAAAATAACAGGCAGATGGTCACAAGGCAGGCAGCAAACAGGATTAAACAAACAAACAAATGAGGCAAGGATCAAAACACAGGAAAACAAACCAGGAAAACGCGTTGTAATGTCACTTAACAGATAACAAGACTCAGCAGCAGTGTTTGTGCTCCTTATGTAGTGCATAACTCAGTTCATGAGTGGCTTCAGCTGTGAGTTTGCAATCACTGGTGACTTGCATCAGGTGTGTATGTGGCATGACTGAATATGTAGTCCATGAACATGGCCGATTTGTAGTTCATATGAATGTGAGTGTGTTTTCCAGCGATCTCTGGTAGTAGATTGCTGGTGATCGTGACAGTTTCACAGTGATGGGTTGCAGCTGGAAGGGCATCCGCTGCATAAAACATCTGCTGGATAAGTTGGCGGTTCATTCAGCTCATTCAACTAAGCCGAAAAGGAAATGAATGAATGAATGTTGTTGTTTGGAAATAACCGGAAATAACAGCAGTAGTGATGATAATTATAATAGTTTTTATTGTTTTTATGTATGTATTGTTTGTTTGTTTGTTAGTTTGTTTGTTTGTTTGTTGTTAGTTCAAAACTATATTGATTTCACCCTTAAATAATTGTAACTCTAATATTTGTGCTAAATTGAAGAAACAACAATAGTAGTAGTATTAACAACAATAATAAAGATAAAAATTATTAGTAGTAGTAGTCGTTGTTGTTGTTACAGTTAAAGTCCAGCCTGATCTCATGAGGAAACGTAAGTATTTTACATTTTGTCAGTTTAGTGGCTAATTCATATGAATTTGTACGAGTTCAGTCGTACGAAAATGTAAGATTTTACAAAGTAGGTGTGACACTCAACCAAACCATCATTGGGGGATGAGCAAATCATATTAAATTGTACGAATGAGATTGTACGAATTCATACGAATTAGCCACTAAATCAAAAAGTTACGAATTGCCATGAGATTGTATTAAGTTTATGGTAGTCATAATAATAATTAGAATAATTGTTGTTGTCAAATAAGATTTTTAACAGATGTTTTAATTATTGTTTGTTTGTTTCTTTGGTGTTTATAAAAAAATTGATTCTATGCCTTACTAATTTTAACTAAAATATTACTAAAATAGTGCTAAATTATAGCAGTAACATTATGGCAATAATAATAACAACAACAATTTTAACAATAGTACTTATTGAATCAGTATTAGATCAACTTCTCAGAAAAGTTTCTAAATCTAAATTTACCAAAGCTCACTTTTGCATAATGCAAATCTCCCAAAAACATGTCAGATCTGTGTAATGGACTCTAAATCTGCATAATTATGCAGTGCTTTCTTAAGTCTGACCAGTTCACCACTGCTTCATGCAACCCACCCACTATCTGTTGTAAAAAAAAAAAAGCTAATTCTCACATCCCTCCTTTCAGAGTCATTACGCTGTTAGCTTGCATTTGAACTCCTGTCAGGGTCGTAGCATCTGTAACTTCCACTCTGTGCTTAATTCTCTCTCCATAAATTCACAGCCATTGCAAGGGGGCAATGAAAGGTGTGCGTATGTATGTGTGTATTTGTGCCGGGGAAGGCTGGAGAGGGGCGAGTCCCTGCTGCCACCGCTGATCAAATGAAACAACAAGGGCAACGGCAGCTAATGCGGGAAGCTGTTTAGTGCAGGGCTGCCTTTTGAAATGATGATGATAATGGATTCAGTCCGCTCATTAATGGAGTCCGAGTGCTCGTTAGAGTGAACAAACAAGCCAGCCTGTCAGCACTGGAAATGCCAAGTGCCGGCAACTGTCTCCGTTTTATGTGAGGACGCAGCGTTCTCGCCATTTACCCACCTACTCCACCCCCAACATCAAAGTCAGTGACGGGGACCACCGCGACACACCACCACGCCACCCTCGGAGGCGGCTCAGGCGAACGGGGTCGCCGGGTCAAGAGGAATGAAATCGATTCCTTCTCTTTTGCCTCTGTCCTTAGATAAGTAGAGAGTTTTGAGCCTGTGTGTTCACTTGTGCAAGCAGTAACTAGTGGGAGTTTCTTTTCATCTATAGCTGATGTAGAAAGTCAACAAAGAAGCTGCAATAGCCATCTCCCCAGCACCACCTGTACTAGTACTTTTGTATGCTAACTCAGAATTCACAGCCACAAGGGTTGACAACCTTTCAATCACATGAGATCCACCAAAAATCGATCAATCAAATCAATGTCGACCTCAAATGACCAAATCGGACCCTACTCTAAATTGTATCTTGCCTCATCAGTGGTTTCATCTGGATGCACTTCACAATAAGGATAAAAGACTGCCATTCTGTTTTGGCTTTGTCACTAGATAAGTAAAGAGTGTTTATCCAGTGTGTTCACTCATGCAAGCTGTAACTACTGGGAGTCTCTTTTCATCTAAAGCTGATGTAGGAAGTCAACAAAGAAGTTTCAATAGTTGCAATAGCCACCTCCCCAGGACCACCTGTATAATTCTGCTGTAGTATTTTTACATGGTAACTCCCAACCTGACAAAGCTGACAACCTGTCGATCACATGAGATCCAACAATAACCAAGCAATCAAACCAATGTCGACCCCAAATGACCAAATCGGACCACACTCTAAATTTTAGTTTGGGTTTCATTTGAATGTACTTCACATAAGGAGAAAAGAATACAGTTTTCTTTTGGCTCTGTCCTTAGATATGTAAAGAGTTTTGAGCCAGTTGCAATGGTCTTTTCAACTGGCTCAACGCACAAACAAGAGGTTGTGTTGAGATTTGATCAACTTGATTTTGTCCACTGGGTGCAGTTTATTTGATCTCCCTGGTCTTTTGCAATCCTCCGCCTCCCCTGCACCACTTGTCTAAAGTCTGATTTCTGCTTCTGTGTCACGCGACAGTCATACCCCACAGTGCATACCTTGCCTGTTGCTGACCACATTGTGAGCATTTATACTTTTGCATTCTGTCCATGTTGGTCTGCAGGAACACTTCCCAAATGTTAGTACTCAGTGAGGTTTCTATGTTCCACTGTGTCACATTTTTTTTCCCAGTGTTGAGTTTACTCTGGAAATGTGTGCAATGTGACTTTTGCAGAAGCTCAAGCTCACACTTAACAGGCAGGAAATGGTTAATGATAAACATCTTTAGACGTAAATTAAGTATGCAGCTGCGTGACTCAAGACTCAAAACACTACCGTCACTGGCCTCAATCTACTTACATGCTCTTGGCCCCACCCAAACTCATCACCGCTGCCAATCTCAGATCATTGGGACATGTAGTAAAAAAAATGTGAGGTGGGCATCAGGGTACGGCGAAGAGGACCTACTGCATGGACTCAATGCAGAGGTGTAAATTGTTCTTAAATCTGCTTAACTCAGAATTCACAGGCACAAGGACTGCCTACCTGGCAATCACATAAGATCCACCTATCCACCAAGCTGGTCTCTCATCTGTAATCATTAGTAGGCCAATAGAATCATTCCATACTCACCATAAATAGCCCGACTAGCATTACCTCCTCATCCTCGTTTTTTGAAGAATCCCCCATCCACCCCAGCTCCACCTTTTCTCCTTTACCAGGGGGAGCTCTCGAGAACTACCTGATCTCATACCCCCTCACATGCTCATTGACTAGGCAGGAGCCCTGGGCTCAATAATCTACAAGCTCAGGGTTCTTTCCTGGGACAGCATGCCAATATCTGCATAAGAAATATCACAGTGTGAACTCTTGAAATCAATGTCGACCCCAAATGAGTTCCACCTTAAATTTCATCTTGCTTAATATGTTGTTCATTTGGATAAAAAAACGAATAAAAGACTGCAGGTCTCTTTTGGCAAGGCAAGACAAGTTTATTTATATAGCACATTTCATACACAATGGTAATTCAAAGTATAGTCATAAGTCATATTAAGTATAGTGTTTGGAGCTAGTGTGTTTACTTGTGGGCAGCACTGTAATTCAGTGTGTAGCATTGTTGCCTCACAGCAAGTAGGTCATTGGTTTGAGTTCTGGCTGGACCAGGAGGCCTTTCTGTGTGCAGTTTGCATGTTCTCCCAGTGTTCTCGTGGGTTTCCTCTGGGTGCTTCACTTTCCCTCACAGTCCAAAGACATACTGTTTTGGAATTGGATGTAGTAAAAAATCCTCCACCGCCTTCAGCACCACCTGTCTAAATCTCCCATGGTAGTTACAGGTATATGAATGGGCAATAAGGTCAATAGGCAGTAATTTCATTCGGATCACAGTATGAATGAAAAATTAATGATTATGATGATATACATAATCATTCACCATTGACTGAGAGATAGATGAGCGTAGGACTTTCTGCTTTTTTCCAAACAACAATGATATAAATGTTTGCAGAAACTTGTTGGGTTGGACCTGTAACCAGCTGTCGTGGTTAGTTTCTCTATTCTCAGACGTGTGAAATTCTTACACATTCTTACATTCGTCTTTCTCTGAAAACAAAGAAATTATTAACAGGCCTCACCTCAGCTGAAACAGTAGCGGCACTGATTTCTTCCCCCCTCTACATCCTTCAATTAAACATTGGCTGAGCTAAACTGAGTCATCTACTGTATGTCAGCCGATCCTCGATCTCCCGGCGTCTTTGAACCCATCAAAAAATAAAATGACAACATCTTGTCAAGAAAGTTGAAAGATCAGAGGACTTTGGATCCCGAGATAAAATCGCTAGGGTCTGCTACCAATTCACAGAAGTTCCACCAAGAACATAATGAGTGCGTGTTTGGCTACTTTTTTAGTAATTCGTAACGCACCTTATCTTCCCACAACAGATCTTCCCTAATCAGCACCCTTTTTTTTTATATAATAAGAGTACTTGTCATGTTCTTCTCTTGTATACATAGTAATCACACCTCTTCATATCAGAAATGAACTGTAACACTGATTAAGTTTAGGAATATTTTTTTTTCTTCAAGTGCAACAAAGTGTGAAGTTTCAGATAACACTCTGTTCTGCATGAAAGAAGCATTTGATCATATTATATCGTTTTTTGGAGGCAGAAAAAGAAAAAGATCACCAATGAGAAGTCGTTGCCCATTAAAGTCAGGCAAAATTAACCCGGGTTGCATTAAGAAGCTTTAAAAAAAAAGCGAGAGAGATATGTATCATGCATGTGGAGATGCATAAACATGATGGGGCAGCTTAAGTAGAAAATGAGATCTGATGCCGTACTGAAGAAGAGACCTCGTGCTCGGAATGCATTTAAATTTAAATATTCATATCATTATAATCCAGAGGAATATGTAATGACTGTATGATATTTTATTGAGGAGGTTTTAAAAATGAATGCTGTCCCAACTCCTTAATAAAAATCCTGCCAAAGCTCTTAGTAGTCATACTGAAGGAGTTCCTCTTTGGTGTCATGCCAGTCAAGTCTGCTACAGGTCCTCGGGTGCTTTGCCCGGCCCCACACACACACACACACACACACACACTTTCTCTCTGTCTCACACGAAGTCTTTCTTCTAGCTGTATTTACTACTTTCTTTGAATCGTCGGATTGTTCTAGTGCATTTATATTTTCAGAAAAACATGGCAGAGATTGGATGCACATGACAATCCCATGTGTGTTCTCTCTCACACTCAAATACACATAGATATGTTTACTTTGCTGCCTGAATGGGGACATATAATGGCTAGCATCTTTATTTAATTTTTATTTATTTATTTATTTTATTTTTTACCTGTATTTGTATATATACAGTGCATCTGGAAAGTATTGATAGCGCTTCACTTTTCCCACATTTTTTTATGTTACAACTTTTAACATAATTTTTTTTATTTTCATTATTTATTCATTTATTTATTTATTTTACATATTTTTTTCCTCAAAATTCTACACACAATACCCCATAATGACAATGTGAAAAAAGATTTTTTGAAATTCTTGCAAATTTATAAAAAAAATAAATAAAGCCTGAAAAATCCGATGTACATCAGTATTCACAGCCTTTGCTCAATACTTTGTTGATGCACCTTTGGCAGCAATTACTGCCTCAAGTCTTTTTAAATGTAATGCCACAAGCTTGGCACACCTCTCTTTGGGAATGTTTGCCCATTCCTCTTTGCTGTACTCTCAAGCTCTATCAGGTTGGATGAGAAGCGATGGTGTACAGCCATTTTCAGATCTCTCCAGAGTCGTTCAATAGGATTTAGGTCTGGGCTCTGGCTGGGTCACTTAAAGACATTCAACGAGTTGTTGTGTAGCCACTCCATTGATATTTTGGCGGTGTGCTTTGGGTCATTGTCCTGCTGAAAGATGAACTGTCACCCCAGTCTGAGGTCAAGAGCACTCTGAAGCAGGTTTTCATTTAGGATGTCGCTGTGCATTGCTGCATTAATCTTTCTCTCTATCCTGACTAGTCTTCCAGTTCCTGCTGCTGAAAAACATCCCCACAGCATGATGCTGCCACCACCATGCTTCACTGTAGGGATGGTATTAGCCTCGTGATGAGTGGTGCCTGGTTTTCTCCAAATGTAACGCCTGGCATTCACTCCAAAGAGTTCAGTTTTAGTTTCATCAGACCAGAGAATTTTGTTTCTTATGGTCTGAGAGTCCTTCAGATGCCTTTTGGCAAATTCTAGGTGGGCAGTGGCTTCCGTCTCCTTCCATTGTAAGGTTCTCCTCTCCCCACAGAAGAACACTGGAGCTCAGACAGAGTGACCATCAGGTTATTGATCACCTCCCTGACTAAGGACTTTCTCCTTCAATCACTCAGCTTAGATGGCTGACCAGCTCTAGGAAGAGTCCTGGTGGTTCCAAACATCTTCCACTTATAGATGATGGCGGCCACTGTGCTCATTGGAACTTTCAAAGCAGCAGAATTTTTTTCTGTAACCTTTCCCCAGCCTTGTGCCTCGAGACAATTCGGTCTCAGAGGTCTACAGACAATTCCTTTGTCTTCGTACTTGGTTTGTGCTTTGACATGCACCGTCAACCTTGGGACCTTATATAGACAGGCCTTTTCAAATCATGTCCAATCAACTGAATTGACCACAGGTGAACTCCAATTTTAAATCTGAAAGTGCACAGTGATTAAAACCAATAATTTGTTAATGAAATATCAGAATGAGTTTTATTGCCAAGTGTGCTTCACACACACAAGGAATTTGTTTTGGCAACAGAAGCTTCCAGTGTACATAAAGTGACGAGTGACAACACAAAATTAAATACAAGAAAAGAAAAGGCAATAAACATTAAACAGAGATGCAGTTAGTCAAAAAGATCTGGATGTTGAGTTGTATGTACAGATATGTTGTAAATATACTGGTTATAAGGTGCTGTGTACAAGTGCGTATGAGAAAGTATTGCACGTTTATTGCACAGTAGGGGAATATTTAACTGTTCATGAGGTAGATGGCCTGAGGAAAGATATCTGACTCAAGTTAAATAAATGAATCGTGTTGGGTTCGGATCTTTTGCTTGAACGAGTCAACGTTGATACAGTTCATCACCAAATATGAAGAACTAGATCCAGTAAAACGTGAACGCGCCTTTTTGCCTTTAGACACTAGCCTATCTATTATAGATCAGTGCTTGTAATTTATCTCTCAGGTTAAATCCATATGGAGCTATTCCCATATTGCATCTAAATCCTCGTTGAAAATGTGACACGTGCTTCTTCCATTACCAATTTAAATGCATTTCTGAACTCGCGATCCTCTGCCGTTTGCCTTTGCTGTGGCCACCATCAGCTGTTCCTATATTGACCGTGCAGCGCAGTCAATTTTCTAAATAGTTTAACTTTTGCCAGTGTGTGGATTAATACTGAATGTGTATCATTGTTATTACTAGGGGTTAGGGTTAAGAGTAGAGTAATATGCTGGTGTTTAACTGCATTGCTTTATTGCATTCCTGCATTGGGCTCTCACATACTCTGTGTGCTACTTCATAACTGTGGTAGGCATTTCTCTCGCTGAACCCAGATCGCGCTAACAAATCATATGGGAGTTGTTGGGATAACTAGGTAAAAATAAATGCGTATTATAAGACAATGGAAGTGTTTTTTGACCTTGCATGCATATCAGCCTGTTGTTAGAGACCACCAAAACCAAAATATGACCTTTTATAATGCAAAATAAGGGCTCTTTAAATGTAATACTTAACCCATTATTTTTGGATATTTTATGTATTTAAACATTACACATTATTAATGATCATATTAGCAATTTTGTGATTTTTTTTTTATTTGTTCTGTTATTGTTATTTATTATTTATTTATCTTTTATTTTTCCAAGATAATCCCATCAAGATGCAATATTTCTTGTATGGCAAGAAAAATGGCAACATACAAAAAAATTAAACATTAAAATAGATAGACACATTAAAAAAAATAGCTCTGTTCTCACATGACAAATGCACAATACAAAAAATCTATCAAAACAAATGCATGTATATTTTAAAGTAGACTGTATTAATTATAACTTATAAATATGATTTAATCTTTTGTTTAATATAATTTTTTTTTTTTGAAAAATGTGGTGCACTTTTAGCTAATCCTTATTGTTAGAAACTAAACCATCACAAAAATTTCTCTAAACACCTAAAAAGGACTTTTCCCCCAGTTTGCTTCCCATCTTTCTGTTATAAAACTCCTTTAAAACACACTATACAGTCACTACTCAGTATGGTAGATGAACTGCAGTCATTGTGTGTTTGTGGTCCAGGTTCAGTGGTCTCCTGTTGTGTGCGAGGTGTGAAAGGCACTGCACACTTCTTGAGGAGTTGAGGACAGACTGAGACTCTGTACTGTTGAACAGCTGTCATTCCCTGCTCACTGTCACACGCCTGCACTTCTGGCAGCTCCACCACCATCAGCAGCGTTTATTTATCTGACGAGGAGAAACAAGAGCTCCAATAACACCAGAAGCGGATGATGGTGAGAGATGTACAGTTACAGTGTGTGAAATACTTGTCATTTCATGCCTGAATAAAACAGGGTTTTAGTGCATCAAAACAGCACTGTTTATCACTTAAAATGTCATGGTTATAATGAAATGAGACTTAGTGGTTTTATTCGTTTATCCATCAATTCAGTCTATCCATCCATCGGCTCACAAATATATAGTCCAACCACCAACCTACCCTTATATAGATCCATCGAACCATCCATCCATCCTACTACTGCTAAAATACTACTACTACTACTACTACACTGTAAAACCCAACAGTCAACTTTATCAAATAAAATGTGTGTAGTTAACTCAAAATTGACTGAGTTAATTTTACTCAAATGAAAAGTGTTTTGAACTCATAAATACCTCATTACTTCAACTTAAATGGAGTAAGCTCACAGTACTCATATAGATTAGTTCTTTAACTCAAATTGTAGCAATCAGTTTGCTCAAATGGTTTGAGTTGCCTTAACTTATTGGGTTTTACAGTACTCAGTTGGTTTGAGTTCTCTTCATTTATTGGGTTTAACTGTGCTCAAACTGTTTCGTTTACTCAAACTGATTAAGTTCTCAGTACTCATTAGGATTAGTTTTTAAACTTAAATGGTTTGTTGCAATCGGTTTCCTCAAATGGTTTGAGTTACCTTAACTTTTTGGGTTTTACAGTGTACTACTACTACTACTACTACTACTACTACTACTACTACTACTAATAATAATAATAATAATAATAATAATAATAATAATAATAATAATAGCTGCAAGCAGCAGTTAAGGGGCCAAGCAGTCCAGAGGCAGAATGAGCAAAGCAGTCCAGAGGCCAAAAGCAAGTATTGACTTGAATTGCACATCATTTGGTCATCATGGTCTGAAAATAATAATAATAATAATAATAATAGTTGTTGTTAATCATATTTATTGTCGTTTATGTTTGAAATATCTCTTCTAATCTATATAATTGTTATTAATTAAAATTATTATCTGTAAATTGTTATCTTTTATTAATTTTATATAATTATTGTTGTTGTTATTATTCATATATCTCTTGTATGTCTTCTATTCTTATTATCTTCTTATTATCTTCTAATTATCTTCTAAAGTATATCTTCTGTTCTTCTTCTTTTTTATTATTAAATCAAATTGTTATTACTATTAGTATTACTGTCATTAATTATGCTTATCATTCATTGATTTTCTTTTCAGCTTGGTCCCTTTATTAATCAGGGGTCGCCACAGCTGTATGAACCGCCAACTTATCCAGCATATGTTTTACACAACGAATGCCCCTCCAGCTGCAACCCAACATTGGGAAACATTCATTTACACTCATACACACACATACACTATAGACAATTTAGCTTACCCAATTTACCTATAGCGCATGTCTTTGGACTAAGGGGGGAAGCAGAGTACCTGGAGAAAACCCACGCAAACACGGGGAGAACATGCAACTGAAACGCCAACGGACCCAGCCAAACTTTTTTTTATCTATTATTATTATTTTTAATCAAATACCTTAACTAATATAGGCGTTGTGACCAGAGCGATCATTACTTGTTACATTGATTATTGATTCATCACATACTCTTTATGGTTTGTTATAGTTGTATTGATTACAGCAGTATTACCTGAAAGCCATATTTTGACTTTAGACTGAAATGTGTCAACTTTAGTAGACTGTCCGTCGTTTAACTTCCTCTCGATCGCTCTCTACATTCATGCACAGATTCTCACACCTCCAGCTCAGCGTTGATGTGTGTTCAGAAAGAAGCAGAGGGAATGAAAGCATGGAGGGAGGAGGTGCAAAGAAGAGGAGGAGGAAAAAATAAATTGCATTCCCCTCCTAACAGGGAGCCTTCACTAATTATGCTGTTTGAGTCCTCACAGAAGCCAAGTCTTCTAAATAGACCTGTGCTCGGTGAACCCTGAGTCGGGGGGTTCCTGGCTGTGCCCAACCGGGCTCGACTGCCCTACTTCCTGTCGTTAATTATCTTTTGTTTGCCCTTGATAATCCGCAGCCCGCCGTGCCCGTAATGAAAGCTCTGAATCACCGCTAAGTGTAAAAAACAATGGCATTGTCATTACCACATCATCAGCGCATTATAAATAATGAATGAAACGTGCATTAGGCAGACAGAGGGAGAGTTTATGAAAATGGCTTGTGAGAATAGATTAAATTACAACTATTATTACTTTTCCTTTTGATGTAGTGCATCAGAGTAATTACAAAATTATATAAAAAGGGATTCTATTCTCCCGGAGAGATATAAAAATCAAATTTATGTTACGAGGGAATTGTGTCTGGAGTTGACAGTACTTAATGTATTATTTTAAATAACATTTTCTTAAAAACATCCCTTTCACATTCAGAAGGACATCATTAGGATGAGAATAAAGCATTCATTTTCCACTTGGCCAAACGTGAATGCCATCCGCGTGCTTGCCTGTGTGTGTGTGTATACATGCGTGGCAGCGAATAAAACCCTCGCCGTGATAAGCAGCCATTAAACATCGGCCTGCTACATTCTCATCCCTGATTTTGCTTTACGAGCTTCATAAATCTGTCGGCAAACTTATCAAGTCACAACGAGAGACTGTGTTGGGCCATTAGTTTGCAGTTGCCACCTTGTCTTTTTTGGTGGCAAATTCACCTGGCTGGGTACTGGTTATGCATTAGTGTTTCATAAATCTGGTTTTGATTTGCAGTGCCTTGGTAAAGATTCAAAACTGACTTAAAGTCAACACTCCTATCAGAAATGCCAAACTTGCATTACCACCTGTCTAATATACTGGTCAAAGTAATATATTGGTCTTCTCACTGCTCACTGAGGACCAAAATGCCAAAAGAAAGGTTCCTTTTTAGCATTGATTCCCATAAAGAAGGGAAGGATTTATTAATGAACTAGTCATGATTCTACCGCTGAAGACCCCATTTGGAACCTTTAATTTTAAGAGTGTCTAAGGGGTTAGCACACTTTAAGTCTTTGCTAGGTGGTACTACTTTGGAGTCAAAGTTGTTGGTCCAGCACATCCCATAGATGCTCAGTTGGATTTGGAGGCCAGGGTAACTTCATGGCCTTTTAATTACATTCTTCAAACCCCTACTGAACATTTTGTGTTGTGTGACATGGTGCATCATCCCCATGAAAATGGCTACTTCCACAAGGGAACATCATTGTCATTGCTGATCTGCAGCTATATATATATATATATATAGGTTGGTAGCATGCCCACTGAAGCTAAGCAGGGCTGCGCCCTGTCAGTACCTGGATGGGAGACCACATGGGAAAGCTAGGTTCTTGCTGGAAGTGGTGTTGGTGAGGCCAGCAGAGGGGCGCTCAAAATGCGGTCTGTGTGGGTCCTAACATCCCAGTATATTGATGGGGTCTCTATACTGCTCAGTGAGCGCCGTCTTTCGGATGAAACATTAAACTGAGGTCCTGACTCTCTGTGGTCATTAAAAATCCCAGGATGTCCTTCGAAAAAGAGTGGGGGTTTAATTCCAGCATCCTGGCCAAATCTACCCAACTGGCCTCTGTCCATCATGGCCTCCTAACCGTCCTCATATTTTAATTGACTTCATCACTCTGTCTCCTCTCCACCAATCAGCTGGTGTGTGTGGTGTGGTCTGGCACAATATGGTTGCCGTTGTGTCATCCAAGTGAATGCTGCACACTGGTGGTGGATGAGGTGATTCCCCCAAATGTGTAAAGTACTTTGAGTGTCCAGAAAAGTGCTATATAAATGTAAGGAATTATTATTATTATTATTATTACATTTATGTCAAGTTCAACTCTAATGGCCTTAGTATTTCCAAACAGAACAACAGTGACCAACGAAATGAACAGAAACACTTTTGCCATCTTCTAAAGAGCAGCAGAAAATAATCCTGACCATATTATTTATTCTAATGTCGGTTTATTCAAATTATGGTACAACGTGAAAACACATTATTCTCCCTTACATTCTCTGTCTAAAAAACACGACAGGCTACATGAACACATTATCTCTCATAATCTCCGTCTAGACAAAGCACCACACTTTGGATTTGCTGTGTTTAGATGCCGATGCAGGTTCGCAAAGTTATGGACATTAACAGCAATGGATATTTGTGTTGCTGGAAAAGATGGACAGTTGTCATCATAGGCACTTTGATTGACCTACATCTACAGAGCCCTGCTGCGGCACTTTACACCATTTTGTCACCAGTTTGTGGTTTGATATCTGCACTGCGAAAACACTTGACTGCCCATATACAGAAATACTCTGAACCAGTTACTTTGACATTGCAATTTGGCCCTTGTCAAAGTCACTCAGATCTTCATTCCTGGCCGTATCTCCTGCATCCATTACAAGCCGAACTGATGGTTTGCTTACCATCTAATTCATCCAGACCTTAATATATGGCCTTGTTAAAAGATTATCAACTTCATTGATGCTGTGGCGCATCTGTGTATATCTGTGTTTCAAATATCCTTACATCAGTGTGAGGCAAATGAGATGACAATCCCGCATTTGTCCATGGAAGTTTTCAAACTGTGGAAATGATGTTATTACTGGTCTGCTGCATTGTGCGGCTGTAATGTGCTATTTGCCATGCCAGGCCTGGGTTTTGCAGATGGAAATTAAAGGGAGAAAATTGCTACTAACTACTCAATTACAGCGTTTGATGGTTACGCTGACCTCGGTTGGCAGCAATGGCAACACCGGGCCAATCATGTGGCCCAGATGGCATTAAATTAGAATAGGAAAAGAGGACGATTGCACATATTCATCGCACAAAAGACATTTGAATTACCTCCGACGCTTCGGCTTGATATCGAACAATTAAGTGCAGTGATAGGATTTTATGGGACAGTTTAGAGGCAACGTGCATACAGGAATCACAGCACAGTGGAGAATTGGCCTTAGATTTCAAATCTGTCAATTAAGGAGCTTCTTATTATTCCCCAGCGGGAAATGCCAGTGTTTATTTACAGTTTATTTAATAGCTTTATTTTCAGTCTCTATTTATTTGTCTATATCTATGTAATTAGGCAAGAAATAAGCTTAAATATATACCAAGAATGTGTCTCATAAGAAACCTGTGCATCATACTGTACATAGAGTAACTTAAGAGATAAACACCAAACTTATTGTCATATAAATCAATTATAGATCTTGAGTATTGAATTGCTTCTTTCTGGAGCTGGCAGTTGTTTGTGTTCCACCTTTAGTGTTGATTACATCACGATGTGTGTACATAGCATATATTATTTATATTGAAATTCTGCACGGAAGGATTTACAATTACTGAAGGCACTGGACTGATTAATTCCATTGAGTTGTAGTGTTTCTGCCGAGCGAAAGCCATCATTTGAAGTCATTTTCTCTGAAGTCTCATCTCTTTACGTTAATGAGGTGACTTTGTGATAAATGTTATAATTTTGATATTGTTCTTTACTCACGTGTCTCCTCTGATCTTTCTAGTTTGTGAACAATACTTCAAATCCAAGAAATCCAAAAACAAAAGTTATGCATTTCTGTTTTATGCCTTATTGTATTTCATTATTTACGTTGCATGTTTGAAAGCACAATTTTTTTATTGATCATTTCTATATATTATTTAGTTTCTTAAATTATATGTAAAAATGTATTTATATGAATTGCCTTTTTAGCGGCAGATGATTCGCATCATAGATGTGCAGCAGACAAAAATGCAGCAACTGCGTGATGGACAAAATCTCTGAGGAATTTTCCAGTACCTTGTTGAATCTATGCCACAGAGGATTAAAGCCTGGTTTATACTTCTGCGTCAAGTGATCACCGTAACCCACGGTGCAAGCCTCGCGCGTAGCTGTGCATTTATACTTCTGTGCGCTGTTTCTGTTTCTCTGCAATACACTTCCGAAACGCTAACTGGCAGTAGATGTTTAGGTTTCTGTGTCGAGTTTCTTCGCTGGTGTTTTTTCTGAACACCTCCTTAATGTACAAGTGGCCCAAACTCGCTCATTTTGAGGCGGGAACCGGCGGACGTGCAACAACTTCAATCATAAGGTAAACACAAAACAACAGTCTCCATCCGGAGCTCCTTCACCTGACTCCACACTTAAAAACACTCGCTGCATCGGGCGCGCGGCTCTCACCTCCGCCCACACTCGTCAGCGCTACCAAGCCGACCAATCACAGAGCTTGCGCTACGCGTTACTTTTTTTGAAAGGTGCACGTCAACATCGCCAACGGTTATGGCGAGGGGCTATGGGTCCACGCGTAGGCTGCGGCGTAGCATACGCGTGCGCTTGACGCAGAAGTATAAATCGGCCTTAAGGCAGTTCTGAAGGCAAAAGAGGTTCCAACCTGGTACTTGTAAGGTGTACCTAATAAAGTGGCCAATGAGTAATATCATATATATATATATATATATATATATATATATATATGAAACGTTTAAATGTATAGCTGATAAACAGCTATTTTGTTTTAAATAAAATTTTGATATATTTTCCAATTTGTTTTATTATTTTTATGATTTATTTAATCTGAGAAAACGTCTTGCAATGCAGTAAAATCATAGTCATCTTACTTGCATAATCTCTAAAGCACTAAGACAAAGTTATCAACCCCCTATATCAGCATTGTAAGCATGACTTATATAAAATGTCTTATGATTGATAGTTTATGGAGTAAAGATTGCATCAGTAATAAATCTTGACTGATGTAACTGGACTTACTTGGACGATCTCTTTAAATCTGTACAATGCTGGGTCATTACAGGCCTCCGGTCTCCCTGAAAAGCTTTGACTCTTTGTTTGTCCAGTGCTCTGGTTCTATGGATTGCATTCAGCTGTAATTCCAGGCAGCCACTAAACCCAGCCGGAGTCAATAGCCCATAAGTCTCTTGTTTATCACCAAATCAATTGCTCCAGTTCACAAGGGAAGGCGAAGACTAATTGTTTTAGGAATAATCTCTCTTTGTGCGTGCGGATATGGCATTGACTTGCAGAAATGGAAAACGATTTTCACCTCTCAAACCAGATGAGAAGGCGCACTTCTGTTTGTGTGTGTCATGAAGTCATGAAAATACCCTTGAGCTTTACGAGTTTGCTCATCATTTAGCCCCAAATTATGCAACCTTTGGCCCAGTTTTTGACCTCAGATCTTTAAAAATGGCCCGGTTTGTTCCAATATTAGTCACTGAACTATGTTGCCATAACTAGCTGGATGTTTTCATTCATTCCTTGTGAAAAGAAGGCCAGTGTGGCTGAACTATAAGGACCTACAGGTGAAAGCGTCCCTTTTGGGATCAATTACTTGGCATTGGGATCTTTTAAAAAGAAACCTGCCTGTGCATTTTTTTGTTTTAAAAACGCATAACCTTTGCTACGGTTATGTCTGGCTTCCACTTTACTCTGGAGACTTTTGAAGACACAGAAAACCCTCTTCCGAAGTGTTTCAGTGTATACGCACCAAATCACAGACTTTTTAAAGCGAACGGTCATCTGCCTATATTCACTCACTGATTGACTCTTCTAGATAATTCCATATCAAATTCAAATTTTTTGTCATACACACAATACTACTGTATATTGGCCCGTTTCCAGTGGTATGGTACAGTTCGGTACACTTTTATGGCCATTTCCCCTGTCAAAAGGTACCTAAAAGTGAACCGTACCATACCAATTTTTGATTACCCTTTGCAAAAGGTACCTAGTATGACAAAAGGGTGCCAAAAGGCGGAGCTAGATGCACAGCTGAACGCTATTGGTTTACAGAGATATGTCAGCAGTGCGTTCACAAGCAGGAGAACGTTAACAAAGGAAGTGCTATTTTTAAATACACAGCCAAGACATTACATTGTAATAATATATACATATAATAACGAGCCATGGTCGACCTGAACTCTAACAAACCTTGTTGTCATCTTGATGAACAGCCACAAAGCCAAGAAGAAGAGCAGAATTTACCCTTTCGTACCATAGTTGTTTACAAGGCCGACTAAAGTGTGAGCGGTTTCGCGGTTTCACTCTCCGTGCATCTATATTTGAGCTGATGATAATAATGTGCGCATGATTATTGAAGTGTTTCTGATACCTGATCCTTTCAGAAACGCAAGTGAGGCGCGAATAAAACAAAGCAGAAGCCCTAAAACTTTCTGTCGAACACCATGCCCACCATTGGTACCCTTTTGGCAGTGGAAACGCAAGCCTGATAAAGGTGAACCGTACAGACCTATACCAAACGGTACCACTTAGTGGAAACGGGCCATATGCAGTGAAATCCTTACACAACTTCTCGTGACCTTAAAAACCTAAACATATATCAATAAATAAATAATTATCAATTAGAAACCTGAGTTCTAATCTATAATAATAAGTAAAACAGACAGTTTCAGATATAGAAATAAATTTTATATCTATAGAAACAACTATTAAATATAAAAAGATCTTTGCTATACAAACAAACCTAGAAAAACATAAAAGAGTGTATCCTACAGGTGGCTTGTCAAGCCCCATCATCTGCATTGAGCACACACAAAACTCAGGTAAGGGCACACTCATGTGAGGATCCACGTACCGTTTATTTAAGAGAATAGTCAGGCAGGCAATGGTCAAAACAGGAGCATACAGGAAATCCAAGAGTGTAGTCAAAAGCAGCCAAATGGTCAGGTCAGGCGGCAAAACAACAGAAACGATGAACAAAACAAAGGTCAAAAACATGGGTAGACAAGACAAGAATAACGCTTACATGATGCTTTAAGCCAGGGATGTCAAAGTCAGTTTCTGGAGGGCTGCAGCCCTGCACACTTAAGTTTCAACCCTGCTTCAACACACTTACCTGGAGGTTTCAAACAAGCCTGAAGGACTCGATTAATTTGATAAGGATTGTTTAATTAGTTTAACTTCCAATTCAGTTGCCTCTGGGAGAAATGACTAGGAATAATAAACGGCAGAAAACGGTCAAACTACAAACAAGTTTGTGCATGACTAATATAACAAGAAAATGTCAGTTTGCAACATCAAGCAGCATAACAAGCTGTTTTTAACATCTAAAAACGAATTGAAATGAATGAGACCAAACAGATACAAATGGCTGCGCCCACTTGTAAGCAAAGAATAAGAACAATAGACAACGATAAGTTCAAATGCTGTCTTCAAATGAACACACACTACTTTGGCGTTCACGGCCTCAGCACGGCTATTTATTACCATATAATATTTAAAGGTCAGTTACTGTTCTACATAGGCACTCTATTAGATGGAGGTCAGTGCAGGCCATCTGTATTGTTTCATTGCAAGCATAAAATTGAGCGTTTTTCCTCTTTGCTTTCAAAACATTAACATTGCATGGCCATGTTCTCTCAGGGGGAAATCCGAAAAGCACTGTTGATTTTGCATCCAAATGTTGGCTTAGATATACAGTAATACTCTCATATTGTAATGCATTTAGTTCATCGTGGCTTGGGGACTTTACTTTTTTTTTTTTTAAACACCATGTAGAGAACCTTGGGAAGGCGTCTCTATTGGCAAATCATTGGAGAACGCGCACAAAAGATAAGGTAGCATGTTCAACATATTCACTGATCAAAGAGGCCGGAGGCTGGTGGAGATGGAACGGCTCTCCTCCATGGATAATACTGTATTATAGTGTATTAAACAAAACCAGTGAAGGAGCAGAGGAATCCCGCCAGTGCTTTCAGAAGTGCTAAATGCTGGGTCCCAGTAGAGTCTATTAGACCCCCATCCTGCACTGGTACAGCATTGTAGAGAGAGCGAGTGAGAGAGTAAGAGATATCTCACTTTGTGTCTTCCTGGAACTGTATCCATATTGAAGGACTAAGGTGTTTCACAGACACTGCTGGTGCTAATAAAAGGAGTAATGTCAGCTTTACCATTGCCGGATAGTTCACATTTTTCTTTCCTGGAGCAGTTTATTTGGTTTCACTTTACAGTAAGGTTTCATTAGTTAGTTTTAGTTCATGTATTTACTAACATGAATTAATTATGAACAATACTTGTTTACCGTTTAGTAATCATAGTTTAGCGTTTACTGGTGCATTTTAACATATAGTTCATTGTTTGTTCATGATAGTACATACATTAACTACATTAACTATTACAAGCTCATTTTAAAGTGTTACCGTTCATTTTAGAGCACAGTTTTTTATTATAAGCTTAAATTATGGTGTCTTGCATTGTGGCTTTTTATAATGTACAGTGTCCTGCATTGTATATGCTGGAAACATTTTCTGAATCTATGTAAGTTTTTGACATGCATATAGTAATACATTTTTCTTTGTTAAATCACAGTTTATCAACATTTTCATACCTTTTTATGTAATTGGCAGGCATATTAGTATGCAAATTACACAAAATTATTGATAAGGCAATATTATTAGCCCTCCTGTGCTTTATTATTTATTATAATAAAAATATATATATATATAAATATTTATTATATATATATAAAGACAGATTTATTAAGGGATATTTAATAAAGAAAAATTTCACAGCGTTTCCTTTATATTTTTTATTCTTTTATTTTGGCTTTTTTTTTTATAATTAGAGGAATTATATAAAAAAATAAGATCAATATAATTAGCCCCATTATTTTTTTTCTTTTATTGATTGGCTACAGCACAAATAATAATAATAATAGTAATGATGATAATAATAATAATAATAGTAATAGTAATAATACAGATAATAATAATAATAATTATTATTATAATAATAATGATGATGATGATGATGATAATAGTAATAATAATAGTAATAATGATGATAATAATAATAATAATATAATAATAATAATAATAATAATAATAATAATAATAATAGTAGTAGTAGTATTCAATTAAATTCAATTCATCTTTATTTGTATAGCGCTTATACAATGTAGATTGTGTCAAAGCAGCTTCACATGGAAGTTTATAGTGAATTGAAGCACTATAGTAGTAACTATAGTAGTAGTAGTAATAATATTAATAATAATAATAATAATAATAATTCCTTACATCTATATACTGTAGCACTTTTCTGGACACTCACTTTAGCATTTGACACATTTTTAGGGGAATCTCCTCATCCACCACCACTGAAACATCATGCATTGTTATCATGGCAAAGAAACTATATTAGTTATTAGAAATTAATTATTAAACTATTATGTTTAGATAAAAACGGTTCCTGTTTTAAACAGCACTTTGAAACAATTAATTTCGACTTCGACTGTAAGTGTACAGTCAAGAAAGACAAGAGAAGTCATTTTCTTTTAAAAATCAAATATTTGTACCAGACAGAATAATGGTGACCAGACTTACTTTGTCATTCTTGACCATAGACTGTAAAAGATATGGACGTAGTATCCGTGACGTCACACATAGATTTCTGAAGAGCGAAAGTGAAGCTACAAGTAGGCATGGTCAACCATCGCCATCTTGTTTGTGCATCATTGCATCGACCAGGGGTTACCAAACAAGGGCAAAGAGGCAGAGCGTGAGCAGAGCTACAGATGCCTGCTAACATTTTGCTTAGACAGGCTTTTCTTTGGGAGAAACGTTTAACACTTCCATTACCTATGACTGGTTTGTGTTCTGACCACATGTGCTTGGTTGTACACTATATCAATAAAGTGTTTAGACTTTTTTAAAAACACTGTTGTAAAACATTGAGCCACTAAACATTGTTCTTATGATGCTTTTCTACCAGAGGAAAACGCAAATTACTCCCAAATACTTCAAATATAGTCTGTTAGTAAAAGCAAGGCTATTTATTAAATCCAGGAATAACACAGTATGACAACAGATGACAAGTTCTAAAGAAAAATATAAATGATAAATTTTTCTTAAATAAAACAAATAAATTTATAGGTATGCTATATAAGTATATCATTTCACTCACCTGGAAAATGAAGGCAACTTGAATGGTTTGTGAGCGCACACAGCATGCCATATTATGTGATAATTGTAAGAAATAATTGCAAAAGGCAACTGTGTAAAACCCATAAAAACAAAACAAAAATACCATGTATATACCGAGTTCAGCAGCCAATCAGCCAGAATGACATGACGGAGACCAGTGAGACCTAGCTGTCACTCAAGCGGCCACGCCCTTAATTATGCAGACTTAATATACTTTAATAAAACTGAAACGGATGAGTAATAAAAAATTCCTCCCCCTCACAGTTGTCATCAAGGGTAATATTAGCTATATGAACTAAAATCGTTCTTTTTACCAGGCTGTAAACATGTTTTTATCACCTGTAAAATTGGCTAATTTTACCATTGCAGTCAGTGAGCATCTGGACTTCCTGGAGCCAGCCCCCAAAGGCGAGTCGATGAATTGCAGTTTCAGTTACTTCCGTATTGGCTTCACGAGGAGAGCGGGATGTTGCAGCTTGTTCTTCACCATTTCTTTAGTCAGGTCAGTTTCCTTAACCAAGCAAGCTTTTAATTTCCATAAGTCGCAACTTGAATCAACCGTTCACATTTAGTAAATGACCACAGTTTTGGTCAGTCTACTACTTTTTGTTTTAAGACAGTCAATCCCATTACCATTTCCTGAACAGCCTGTTTTTCCATATGATGTGAGTGTTAAATGAGCTTGTAGAAGAGAGTTTTGTTGCGAGTGTTCCAGCACATCTACTACTACTACATCAATCTCTTTGATTTCCAAAAAGCAGCCAAATCCTGTTTTCCATGCTTTAATAATCAGTGCATTCCTCCACAATATGCTGCACTTATTTATAGACTTACATATTTTTTTTAAGTAAGTAGATCACTCAGAATCAGAATAATTGGAGCTCTTGGTCAAGCAGCAAGGAAATGCACGGCACTGTGTTATTAGATCTGACAGCAAGAGAGGCTTGATTAGATAGTTGCAGTGTAAGATAATCAAGAGTCAAATCACATACATTTTCATTTTTTGGTGCTGTATGATCTCGCTCTCCCTCTCTCTCTCTCTCTCTCTCTCTCTCTCTCTCTCTCTCTCTCTCTCTTTCACTCTGTACTTGTTTCTCACTCGAAAGCATGTAATTACGGCTTGCCCCGGCGGATAAACAGCTCCTGAGCTGCACTCCACCTCACACAACAACACATGCAACATACTCCAGATCATACGTGTAATCATGTTGTTGAGTCTGATGGACGCAAGAGCAATTACAAGAGAGGCAGTCAGATGGGCGAAATTAAAGCTGTTTGCTGGTGAATGTAGTAATGACTACTTAAAGCTGTTTCTGACTAGGGTTGTTTACTCAGGAAGAAAAAAAAAAACTAAATCGTCCGATTAGAGCATTCAGGGCCAATAAATGCATCTCTCTGTATCCAAGACTTCCTTCCGTTCCTGTGTACTGAATAAGAGGGCGTATGGTGCTTCTCTTTTTCTCCCCCAATGGAGTTGTGAATAACCGGTGTGATTAAACAAGGTGATAAGCTTCCGTTTTTCTCCCTGAATGTCATTCCAGGTTTGCTTTATCGACCTCGCTCTAATTGGCCAACCATTTCCTTGTCGAGTTCAAAAATAATGAATTGATTTAGGCCGCTTTTCTTTGTTAGTGATGCTCGCTCCGCAGAAATGGGGCTGTGTGTTTGCTTATTTTTCTATTTAATGAGCATATCAGATTGTGATGTAGGCATCTGTGTGTGTGTTTGAGTGTGCATATGGTGGCGGATGTAATCTTTAATTTATTGAAGCTTTTATTGAAGATGAAGACTGAGTTCGCTTCCCTGAAAATTCTTCTAGGCCTAGATATAGCGTTTGCACACTCGTTTATTTTCTTCTGTTTTGACTTGAGAAGGAAAAAAACACAGTAGTTTTATTGTGTTATTTGGGTGGATTCTTTCTTTAGTTTATAGCAAGTGTTTACCATCTTACAGTAAAAAAATATTCATTTTAGATTCCATATTTTGTGTTTCATGGTTGTTTTTTTTGTTGCTTAAGTTTTCAAACCGCATTATACACTCTGTGACAAAAATCTCATCGCCTATCCAAGTTTTAGGAACAACAAATAATAATTTGACCTCTAGTTGATCATTTGGTATCAGAGGTGGCAAATATGAAAGGCAAAGGCCTTTAGATGACGCTTATTTTACCATAAATAAAATATGATCATGCTTTGATTTTTAAATATTTAATAAATGTTAGCTGTTAATAAAGTCTTGTCACTTAACAGAAATAATGTTCATCACGATTCTTTTGGATTCATCTTCAACGCCTCCTCCTTGATCTTGCCCCAGACATGCTCAACAATGTTCATGCCTGGTGACTGGGCTGGCCAATCCTGGAGCACCATGACCTTCTTTGCTTACAGGAACTTTGATGTGGAAGCTGAAGCATGAGAAGCGCTATCCTGCTGAAGAATTTGCCCTCTCCTGTGGTTTGTAATATAATGGGCAGCACAAATATGTTGATACCTCACGCTGTTGATGTTGCCTTTTACTTGCATGCCTCATACTGAATGTAACCCCAAACTATGATTTTTCCTTTATCAAACTTGACTGATTTCAGTGAGGTTCTTGGGTCCATGCAGGTTCCAATAGGTCTTCTGCAGTATTTGTGATGATTGGGATGCAGTTCAACAAATGAAAATCGACCTTCTGCCACTTTTGAAATGATCAAGTAGAGGTCAAGTTATAATTTGTTGCTCTTACTGAGGTCGACCACAAGGCTATACAGTACATGCTTAATTCAGCAATATATGGTTTAAAACTACTTCAATTGTCAATAATTAAGTAACTTTATTACATTTTCAGCATCAAATGTTGTCAAAGCAGAGCTTAAGGTCCCATAATGCAATTCAAAAGCATAAATAAATGGAAAATCCCTATAAATAAAATGTTTCCATACTTTTTTCAAGTTTTAACAAGAGCAAATATACAATCACATTGTTGTTCTGTGTGTTTTGATAAATTTTATGACACTGATCATTAAGAAGGTAATTCAATGAAGGATTTTGTCCTGCTTCATCACACACTCACTAATTAATTTGAGAACGTATCTCTGACGTAAACCAGATCAATCTCACACCTTGAAAATTGCTCATCCACACTCAAGTTTGAACCTGTACCTGTAGTATGAAGCACTCTTTTAGATAGACAGAGAGATTGTGACAGAATGAGGGGAAAAAAAGAGATAGTTTCCAGGACAGGGATCTACTGCATGGCCAGGCACTCAGCCACATCTGACTTTGATTAATTACAACCTCTCCATCCCCCTCATCCCAGTACCTGACAGGGAAAATCCAGCCAGCAGACCAGGAAGCTCCGCCACTTCACTTTGTCACAGCACACTCGTTTTCTCCCTCAGGATGTGCTTTTCAGAACACACACACACTCGCTGAGAGATACAGGCCTGCGCTCTTTTGTCCGTGAGGATGTGGAGCTCTGCCCAAAACAGATCATGCCGCATTAATCAGAGCTGGAAAGTACACAGTTGCCTGGCGGCCCCTCCATCGGATTAGTTGTGCACGGCTTTAAGCGTTCGCGTTGCAGGCCCTTTTATCAGCCATAAGCGTCTAATTTATGAAGCGCTCCGGCCTTTGCCTACAGTCAGCTTGAAACCACTAAAAGTGAGAAAGGACAGAGCATGAGCCGCATCTTTTATTTAATGCAGATCATTTTGCCGCATTAACTCCTAAAGAGCTTTTTGCAGCCACCGTGCGAGAGAAAGCAACGCTAATGCAGGAACTTTAAGTCCATAATAGTCCCGGAATTAGCTTGTGTTAGATTTTCTAGACTTTTCATTCATTAAACCCCATAGTCTTCCTCGTTGTCTTTAAGTTCCCGTCCATCCAGACAGAAGATGTGCGAGGTTTTAAAGGCCCGTGGATGAAATTAGCCAGACACGAAAGCATATCATTAATCAGAGCGCGCCACGTCAATTTGATTTCCTGTCGTAAGGTCAGAGACATTTGTTTAAGGAAGACGGTCAAGTGTTAGCAAAGGACATGTCTGAATTCGCAGAGTTATGACTTCCTAATAAACGAATGCAGAAGGAGAGGGAAAAGGGGTTTAGGGAAGCTCTAATTAATAACTCGGCCCATAGTGGAAAGGTTAGGACTTAGAGCGACCATCTAGATTGTTCTTAATAAGACCTCAAACTACGGCTGAACTAAGTGCAGAGCAGCTTCCGTCGAGCGTTTTTGTTCAAATATAAAAATTGACCTTCATCTAAGCTGCGGGGCAGATTATTGTAATAGCTCGCCGAAGGAACGGCCACGCAGCACTCGCATGTCGTGAATTTGGTTCCTGGGTGGGAAGAAATAAAAAAGCGACACAGAAACAGGACTCGCCGTTCCACTCTCTGGGTGTTTAACCAAGCACAATTTGCAGCTTCAATGAGACAACGCTTGTGATCAATGCATAATAGCTCCTTATTAACCTCAATTACCACAATTAAGCCCGACTGCCACTGGGCTGCTTTGATGACTTAATTAATCTGATTCAGCGAAGAGGCCACAGTGTCCCCCCTATAGTTCCAAGCCTTGACTGACCATGTGGCCCCTGTTAAAAGCACATCTGGTGGAACAAAACATCTTCTCGCTGGCAGACAAATGCCTCCACTCTGTGAATGAAAGGCAACCCTCTGCTCTGTGATGTTCCTAATGAATGGTACAAGCCCCTTGGCACAGTGCCTTATTGGGTGGCTTGGATAGCTGCCCAGTTTGTTCGCTGCTAATTGCTTAATTGATGCATTGTTTTTAGCGGTGATATGAATTGCTCTCATTTCGACAACAAAAGGCATTACATGCCATTAGCGAGTCTTGGCTCTCTATGCGTGCTTGTTTTAAAGATTTAAGGTGCCTTTTAAGATTTGGCGCATCAATGCGATTAGTTAACACCCTCTTGGAAGATGTCATTCTCTGTGAATAATATGCTTGTGGCATGATTGTGCCAAATCCACAGCTGAGCAATGGGCTTCTTTTCAATTTACAATTTTGGGAGTCTACCTAGCTACAAGTTGAAATGGGATTTGGCTTAGATTGACAGGTCATGGATTTACTGCATCCTACATACAGTACCCCACCCAATTCTCAGCAGGGGATGTTTTTATAGTTGGAAAACTTAGGCCCCGCTCACACTTATATGTTTTCATTTTTAAATGCATAAGTTTTGCTACGATTACGCCTTCAGTCCACACTTCCCCGGAGTTTTCGAGCCCTGAAAACTAAGCTTTTTGAAAACAATGAAGTGGACATTTTGCTTTTAAAACGCTGCTGCTGCGTGTCAGTGTGGATAGGGAGAAAACGAAGACATCTGAAAATGGTGGCATCTGATTGGGGTTTTTCCCCAATATTAGGCTAGTGCACAAAGTTCAGTCTTGCACCTTTTCCTGAAGTTCAGATTTCGCAAGTTTGATATGTAAAACAAACTCCCGAGGACACGTCGGGTACATCTTCAAAGGGAACAGTCTACTTTATAAGCTCATTCACATCACTTTGGCTACGTTGTTTTACTTATCTTAACAATAAATTGAAAACATGATATAAAAAACAGCTTGTTTTCATTTTGATATGAACTTTCAGACACTAAAAATGTTGAGGCATGGTGTAGCTACATATTTATGTGATCGTCATCTTCACTGTATGCATATAAATAACAAAACGGAGCCTAACATAACTGTTTCCTTTCATTTTCTTCGAAAAATAGGAAGCATACCCTGTCTGTATGGCTGAATATCAGTTTTAATGATCAATAATGGCCATTATACAAATATAACATGCAATATGTTTACACAATATAGGCAAGCAATCAGTCAAATGTGCATAATCAGTGTACATGGTTACATATTAACTTTGCGCTCGACCAAAACACGTTACGTGAGAACAAGTAATAGATTAAAAAGACCAAAGAGTCATAAGATATAGACAAGATGAATTAAATATCAAATTTAACAACTTTAGTAAGATGAAATCCAGCAGAAGATCCTTGGTGAACTGTACGACCTACGCTGCTCTCATCTGGGGAGGTGCCCGCAGAGCACCCGCTGACTGCCTAGAGCGCAGATGCGCGCATACACTGCAGTGCATGCCAGAGTGTGTGTGTGATCACATGATGTGCATTTTCAGCAGTATAGTTTGGATGGAGATCTTTTCAGAAACGCTAAGTGAAACGCCAGTGTGGACGTGGATCGTTTTCATTCTAAAACGTCGTTTTAAAACTAAAAGGTATAGTGTAAATGGGGCCTTAGAGAGCAATGAATGCGAGGGGGGTTAATCAATTGACATTAAAATCTAAATATTAAAAACTTTTAAGGATTAAAGGTGCTGATGACCATTGAAACACTTCATCATTGTCTTATGCAAAGGGTCTATTGAAGTCAACTTTTGAATAGTTCACAACCAAGGCCTCCAACAACTTCTGGCAACAGCTTCTTCTTTGATTATTTTGCGAGCCAAAGACACATTGGCTCCCCACGCGTGAACACAAAAACACACTTCGTATTTACAGTTCCCTCTTCGCAGTTAAAGGAAATGAAATGGCGTTTGACTCAGTGTTGGAGCTGTTTAATTAGCAGGCTAAGGGTTAATAAGTTCCTCCTCCGGCGCTGGAGTGCCTCCTCAGGAGAGTTGACACTTCCATAATGCATTCCCTTTCCTGCTAGAGTGTAGCACTTCCACCCCCTCCTCCGTCTCTACATATTCCCACTGAAGTCTGGGATAAAGAGCTGTTTTTCCCTCTCTCTCTCCGCTGTATGTTTGTCCCCAGACCCTCAGAGAGCATTCGGGAAAGCTGGCAGCCTCTGTGGAGCGTCTTCTGCTGCCAAGGGAGCTCATGGAACTCGCAGGGATGAAGAGAGCGCTGGCCACATGGAGACACACTGTTACTTATTCATCAGCTCGCAGCGCTCTGAGGGAGGAAACAAGGCCTGTGTGCTGTAAACACAACACAAAGACTGAAATAACAAGAGCTCAGCCCAGCATCCCAGCTGACAGAGAGATGGGTGCGAGGCAGGTTGTGCATTCGCTGTGTATGTTTTGGAAGGCATGACTTGAGCGGATGCCTTGATCATGCGGTGTTTGGGTGCACCAGACTGTTGTGGGAGGAGATGTTGATGTGTGTTGCATACCGTATAGAAGACGAAAGCCATCTCTCTTGTGACCAGACAAATGCCGCGTTTGAACATTTTAATAAGAACTGATTGGGGCCAAATGTGCGAGCATCCACCGAGAGCGTGCATAAGGGGGCTCTGTTTTGGTGAGATTTGGGATTTCACGGGGTATAAAAATAGCATGGTTGCTGCCTATTATCTCAACAAGACAGCGCCATACGTGCCTTTCCCCCATGGTGCGAGACACCGGCATTTACATCAGCCTTGCACGTGAGATAGGAAATTACCTGCTTTGTGATTTGCTTGTCTGCTGCGATTACAGCATTATCATAATGTTACGGTGAGAGAAGCGTACCTACGAGGGCTTCTGGCCTTCTCTCTTCAAGCAGAGGGGTACAGACCCCCTCCCGAGCGGAACCGAGGGCCCACACAGATGTGTGTCGTGCCGGGCAGGTGGAGGATGTGGTCGGAGGCATCCCCCCAGGGAGCTGGCGGGTGCAGATACTTGACAAAGCCCCCGTGTAGGCATTCTGATTCAATCAGTGCTTTCTGCTGCAGCAGCATACAGTGGCTCATCCTACTGTTACCACAGCAGCTGCTGCTGAGATAGTCCGAGTTGCAAAGACAAAGAGTGTTGGTGGATTACATTAGGCGCTTTGTGATATGTCCGGTTTTCTTCTGTGATCACTTTAAGGATATCTGTCAGGAGATTATTTTATTTTGGGGTACACTTATTTTACTCTGATTAACTCAGATTTTTTGCTCAAACTGCTAATTTGCTGCTTAATAATACAGTGGTTGTTAACATTGTAGTAAGGTTCAGGTACACTGTAAAACCCAACAGTCAACTTTATCAAATGAAATGAGTGTTGCTAACTAAAAATTAAATGAAAGTTGATTCTACTCAATTGAAAAGAGTTTGAACTCAGTGCTGGAGTTAATTAAATACCCCATCACTTTAATTTAAATGGAGTAAGCTTACAGTACTCATATAGATTAGTTCTTTAACTCAAATGGTTTGTAGCAATTGGTTTCCTCATGGTTTGAGTTGCCTTAACTTATTGGGTTTTACAGTACTCAGTTGGTTTGAGTTCTCTTCTTTATTAGGTTTTACTGTGCTCATATTGCTTTGTTTACTCAAATGGATTAAGTTCAAAGTACCCATTAGGATTCGTTTTTGAACTGAAATGGTTTGTTGCAATCGGTTTCCTTAAATGTTTTGAGTTACCTTCACTTTTTGAGTTTTAGATAGGGTAGAGTTAGGTATGTTGAATAAGATCTTGCACAATATGTACTTTTTAAGTACAAATAAAAAGTCAATATCTTAATGTTAGGCAGATAGTAAGCCACTAAATAAAGTGATTGTTACATAAACAAAAACTACCTAATTCTTCACCTCTATGATGTGGTTTTAAACCTTTATGAGTTTCTTTCTTCTGCTGAACACAAAAGAGATATTTTGGAGAATGCTGGTTGCTGGCACCCATCGACTTCCTTGGTAGGAAAAAATACTATGGAAGTAAATGGGCTTATACAGTTGAAGTCAGAATTATTCGCCCCCTTTGATTTTTATTTAATTATTTTATTTATTTTTCCCAAATGATTTTTAACAGAGCAAGGAAATGTTCACAGTATGTCTGATCATATTTTTTCTTCTGGAGAAAGTATTATTTGTTTTATTTTGGCTAGAATAAAAGCAGTAAAAAAATATATTTTCAGGTCGAAATTATTAGCCCCTTTAAGCTATATATTTTTCGATAGTCTACAGAACAAACCATCAGTATACAATGACTTGTCTAATTACCCTAACCTGCCAAATTAACCTAATTAATCTAGTTAAGCCTTTTAAATGTCACTTTAAGCTGAATACAAGTGTCTTCAAAATATCTAGTCAAAAAGTATGCACCGTCATCATGGCAAACATAAAATAAATCAATTATTAGAAATTTGTTATAAAAACTATTTTGTTTAAAAAATGTGTTGAAAAAAATGTATTTTCTCTGTTAAACAGAAATTGGGGGAAAAATAAACAGGGGGCTAATAATTCAGGGGGGCTAATAATTCTGACTTCAACTGTGTATAAATAAAATTTCAACCAAGAACGGAAACATTTTCATGGGTTTGGCTGTTCCTTTACACACCAACTATATTTGTAGAACATGAAAATGCAAGCTTTTAAAAGACCTTTAATGCATAATATAGAATTTGTAATTGTTTTTGCTGGTCTTCGTGAATGAGAACACCATTGGACAATATTTGTTGCAAAGGTGTTGCATTTGTGACTTTAAACCCCAAAGGTTAAAACGTAATGGCAAATCTGATGTTAAATCCACTACAGAGTATACTCTTGAGTCATGCACCTCTCCCAGTTTCGTCAGTGTTAAGCTCTCAATATAAAATATTGGATTATTATTATTATTATTATTTGTGTGTCTATAATAACATTGTTAGATGCTTTTGGTATTATATTATTCGGCTCTTTCATTGCTTACTAAAGTAAAATCATTGTATTTTTGGTGAGGATGCAATGTGTTTGTGTGTTAACTCACACTAATTGAAGTTCATTTACAATCAGATAACAGTAATTATAGAAATTGTGCACTGTAAAAACAGTCAACTTTATCAAATTAAATGAGTGTAGTTTACTCAACATTTACTGAAAGTTAATTCTACTCATTTTAAGTTGAGTTTTCAACTTAAATGGACTAAGTTCACAGTACTCATATAGATTAGTTCTTTAACTCAAATGGTTTGTAGCAATCGGTTTCCTCAAACGGTTTGAGTTGCCTTAACTTATTGGGTTTTGGTTTGAGTTCTCTTCATTTATTGGGGTTTACCGTGCTCAAATTGCTTCGTTTACTCAAATGAATTAAGTTCACAGTACTCATTAGGATTAGTTTTTGAATTAAATGGTTTGTTGCAATCAGTTTCCTCAAATAGTTTGAGTTACCTTAACTTTTTGGGTTTTACAGTGTGGAAATGCACTGAAAACTATGGTAAATTTGTGCAAGAGTAAGCTCCTACAGACCATAGTCTGCACAACCACTGTCCTGATAAAATCAGCGAGCTGAGATCCAACTATCATCTGCTTTCATGTTTTCATGCAGCCAAAGCAACGTGCTTTACATTTTTAGAGTGTTTAGCAAGCAGTCATAATCAATTAGCTAACAAGATGTTACAGGTTACATTTAGTTGTGGATTCAGCGTTTAGAGCATCTGAGGGGAAATCTTATGAACGGTGAAATATTCATGATGTTTGTTTAAATGCTTGGCACATGGCGTTAAACTGTTTATAAATTCTAATAGGCTGCTTTGGAGTCCTCGCTCTCGACTTTTCTAGCGTTTAGCAGTGATAGGCGGGGAGTCTATGAAACATAAGCAAAGGCCTGCCAAGCCTGTTATGTTGCACCTCTGAAGTGCAAATGAGCGTTTTTCTCCCCAACCAAAACTAGATTATGTTTTTATGAAACGGCAACATCAGCAGACGCATGTTTATTTCATTTCAGATTAGCATAGCACCAAGAGCGAGCATGACAACATAAACAAAATGATGTTAATGCCTTCTTACTGAATTTAGCTCGAGTTATATCTCATATATCGGATTTTTTTTGTCCTCAAGAGAGCCCTGTTATTTATTGGTCGATGAGATCTAAAGCTTCGGAGAACATTAACTGTGTTCAAAAGAGCAGGTAACTCAAGGCAACTGACAGCTTTCATCTTGCCAGAGTTGGCTTGATTGTTTATAGAGCAAGCTGGTATTGACCACAAACTCAACATGTTTTCGCACTATAGAGACCCCGAAAAAGTGTGTGGGTGTGTGTTTTTCTGGGCTAGTTTGGGTTTTGGAGTTGTTATGTTTCACCGAGGGGTCTTCTTTCTCTCTCCAAAGGCCTCAGCGTGGTGTATTTCTGCCTCTGTCTTATTGAAAGAGCTTGAATCAGACTTTGATTAAAGGACGAGAAGCTCGTCGTCTTTCTGCCTGGGTGGTTGAAGCTCCAGCCTGGGGAAATTTGATTTGGATCTAACTGATGTGACTAGATTAAGATCATAATTAGTGGCGTGCGGGATGACGATGATAAGCAGCTATGTCCGAAGAAGAAGAAAAGGATTAAAACATTTCCAGGATGACAGTCAGTCTGTGTATGTGTGTGTGTGTGTGTGTGTGTACGAGTTTATATGGTTTAAAGGGACAAAAACTTGTTTAATGGCATGCATATGAATTAAGACCCTTTCACACATACAGACCTTTCCAGAAAATTACCATCAAAAGGGATGATGTGTGAACAGGCACTATTTAGAAATACCAGTAAATTCGTTCTGGCAATTTTCCGGAAAAAGAAGTTGTAACAATACCGATAATTTCCTGGAATGCTGCTCTGTGTGAACGCTGAAGGAAGATTGCCGGAAAGAGCGCGTTCACATTTAGAACACGCTGACGTGAGATGTCTACTCCAGCTAATCAGAACATTCAGACCCCTCCTCATACACGCTGTTTCTGAAAATAAAAGCCTTTGGATATTTTTCCAGACACATTTAGCTGCTAGATGTTCGTCAGATACCGTTTCTATGTTCCTTCTTAATGCCAACTGTGTAAATAATTATCAATAAAATGCTTATGATAAGCCACTGTCTGTTTATCTTCAAGCTCTGCTTCAGTTGCTTGACGCGTGTGCACGTGAAGGACTGCTCCAGTGAGCGCCAGCACACACACACATATTATGCGAAAGTGTTTCACCATATGTGTTCATCGAAGTTCTTCACAGTAGTTATCCATCCACAGAATTTGTAATGTCGTTAAATGTGTAAGCATTTAGCTGCGGTTCGTGCTTCTGCCTGTGGATGTCTCTGGGACAAAAGCAGCTGCATGAATGCTAAAGCTTTAAATAAAAGTGAAACCATCAACAAAAGCCAGACCCCTTCTGTGTTTACAAATATAAGCGCGGCTGTTTAGAGGTCATTTCTGGTTAATGATGTCAGATTTTACCAGTATTTTGGAATGGATGTGTGATCGGTGTCTTCCATCAAAAATTCCGGAATGTCCAGGCCTGTGTGAACAGCACTTTTTTTTTTTTTTTTTTTTTTTTTTTTTTTTTTTTTTTTTGGATATTTACTGGTATCACTGTCTGAAAGGGGCTTTAGTTGTACTCTATTAAAGTGGTTTACAGGGACACACACCATGTCCTTGTAATTCAAATTGCCTAAAAGTCATACATAATGGGGTCATTTGAAATTCAAAATGTGCCACGGGTTTCCTGTGAGGGTTGGATTTAAGGGTAGGGTGGAGTAGGACCATAATACGTGTTTTTACTGTATAAAATACATTGTCTGTGTCCCTGTAAACCATGGTTAGAAGTGTGTGTGCGCGCATGTTTTTATGACATAAAAACACAAATGTACATAATGACATGGGTATGACACAGATACTAAAAGGTGACTGTGAATTATGAGGACATTGATGATTGTTGAAACTGTACACTATGAGTTTTATTCAGAAGATAAAACTGCAGTTTTCTACACTGTAAAATTGTTTATGATTAATTAGTCATGACAACATATGTTTTACGCAAGCTCTTACGCAAGTTACGCAAGCTCTTACAGGTCAGTTTAACATAATTTAAGTTCAATGGACTCATAAAGTTAATTTGATTCAGCTTAAAAATGTAAGGCAATCATTATTTTTTACAGTGTATAAGGAGTAGGGTTTTATGTAGGGTTGGGGAGGTTGATCAGAAATACAGTTTGTACAGTATAAAAAAAACATGGAAACTTCTGGAATGTCCTCACAATTCACCAAAGCCATGCTCTCTGTGTGTGTGTGTGTTTGTTTGAGTGCGCTGTCAGCTGACAGGGTGGGCAGTCTATATGTCACTGGGACAAGAGTTTGACTGCTAAACATTTCACATCATGTCAGAATGAATACCCAGCACCATGTGTAATGGGCGGGTTAGATTTAGGAACCTGCGCCTAATGCAGGCCCTGGCTGATTAGTGCAAATTATGCCAGTAAGGCTTCATTTAGGAATGAAATGAAGTTCTTTTGGCGCAAACTGTCACCCGAGTGGAATACATAATCCAGGTGATTTTACATTGCTGTGAGAGGGAGAAAAAAAAAAACAGTTCCTGTTTTTACTCATGAGTGCATTATTAAGAAATGACGGTGGGATGCGGGTGATGTGGTAATATCCTGTGACAAAAGCTAATATGATGGAGGTGATATTAACAGGGGCCTTGTTAGGACAGGCTGTTTTTTTTCCTGGGCTGTGTTTTAGGAGAAAATAACTCCCCTCTGTGACATTTTTGACTGGAGCCCTCGGGGTACGAGGGGGAATCGGACAGGGTAATTGCACTAGGGTTTCTCCTTACTAAATTAACCTCTGCTTGGAAATTTATTGGCCTGCTGTTTTTGAAAATTATTTACACTTGTGCTTTTTTTCCCCATTTCCAAGTGTTTCCTTTTCATTTTGATTATACCGGAGAGGATGTTTGGCAGAAGAGACGGTCTGGATAATCCATTCTGGCCCGACAGTGTTTTTTAACTGCTCACCTGTGGAAATATACATATCCATGACGACTGGGTTAAGTCAATACATGTTCCCGGGTCACTGGAGGTGCAGTCACTATTCTGAATTGGGGTGATTCACTCTTTACAGAACGTCATCCAAGAGTGCAAGTGTGTCTTTTGCATTGATGGTTGGCTGCGTCTTATAAAGACATTTACATCACACCCTAATAGTAGCCATAAATGAAAATGTGTTCTCATGTGAAATTTGGTCATTACTATTGATACTATTATTATGTATTATTATTACTATTATTATGTCTCTTATGAAACAAGACTAAAGTACTTTAATGACAAAATTTCACATGATTTTCTGAGGCCCAAAAATATTTTGAACGATTCGTCATTTGTCAATTTCTGACATGTTTGTAAAAATTGAGTTATACACACATTCTTTTTAAATGACAGCTTATTTACATTATGTGATGTTTGTTATAAGTTGTTTACATTTTAAGACTTTTTATATAAAAAAAAGGTTTATTTACAAAGTTGAACTGTAGCTTGGCTCTATAAGGTTCTTTCTGTGAGTCAATCAGCATTTCAAATGCACACACGAGGATCAGCTTTCTTTGTTTCTTTACTGGTTGACAGCGGCAAAGATCGGAAAGAAACACAAAATCAGAGTCAACAAAATAATGTTGCACCACACAAAATTGAGAAGAAACCTGAAACTGAAAAGATGTGTGTAAATGTGATGATTTAGAAGCATTTTTTGACATTGAGATGAGTTGAAAAATAAACGGTTATTAATAAAATGTAATATATTAAATGTGAAATATTTGTATTTGTGTATATATAGTCAGTGAAAAAAATGGCAGTGTTTGTTAAACAACTCATTTGCTTTTTAAATTTGATATTAAGTCTTAAAGGGGGCTTATAATTCAATAAATATAACTCAATAATTCATATAGAGCATATAATTACATAAATATGACCTTAATAATTACACACAATTAATATCTGCACTGAATAAAATATTAAGCACAGCCTTGTATGCTTAATTTTGAACAACAAAAAATATTCAATAATAAATGTTATAGAAAGCAAAAATATTACTTTCTCAAACATCAACATATTGTTACAGTTTTATCTGCATTTGCCCTGTTTATTTACCCCAATTTGCAAATTGAAAAGAATTTTGATCATTTACATTCAGAGTACATTTAGGGTCTCTGTCATGTTCATGTATGAAAGAGAAATGTTATATATTGTTTGCTGTATGAAATGCAAAAGCTTTTAAGCTGAATATCTCAGAATCATTTAGAACGCAGATAGAAACTTATAATTCCAAGGTGACGAATTATTAAATGCTTTCAGAAAAACAAAATAAAGCTACTAGAATGACCCAGCCAATCACCCGACTTTAATCCAATAGAAAATAACTAAATGTCAGAGTTCATAGACTAAATCCACAAAAACCGACAAGATTTTCTTTAAGTTTGGGGGGAAAAATCACATTTTAGCAATTCATTCTCCATAGAAGAGGCATCTCTGTCAAGCTGTCATTACCAAGAAAGCCTTTTATACAAAGCGTTAAATACAATTAGGTAGTTTAGCTCATTGTTTTTACACATAACCAAATTATTATTTATTTCTTTATTGTTTTGTTTTATTTGTATGTTCTGATTATTTGGATTATTGCCAAAATCTGGATCAACTTAATGTCAACAGCTTCTTTAGAAATGTATTTACTAGAAAAATTGATTGATTGCTCAATACCTATGGTCCCTTTTCACATTTCCAGGTTTTTTAGCAGCAGAAGTAGTCATCATAATTGTGTAAACTTTGAGTTCAGTGAATGGGAGAGTCCAACAAAAAACATTTTTCTGCAATATTATTTGCTGAAATAATAAAATTTAAGCTCCACGATGGTGTTATCAAGACTTTCCGAAAAATAAAAAAATGTTTGAGACTGCAGCCAGAACAGAAAACAACATCAACTTTACTGTCCTGCCCCAACTTATTTCACATTGTCTCTTATGAAACAAGACTAAAGTACTGTTAATGAGAAAATTTCACTTGATTTTCTGAGGCCCAAAATATTTCAGACAATTATCAACAGACAAAATATTACAATAATAGAGATATCAGTAATTACTTTCAGAATTTAAATGTTATTTAAAAAACAAATACATGTTTGAGTAGTTTTAGATCATTTTGTGGTATTTAAAAGATCACTTTATTTATTTGTTTAAGTTTTATTTATTTTTTATTATTCAACACATGATTTCTGAAGGGAACAAAAATCAAAAGAATTATGCATCTTACTGTAGATGCTTGTTCTACTTTGCCTCATCTAATATTTTCTATACTAGATGTTTTGTATGTGTTTGATTTGGATCACATTGACTTAGACCAGTGAGGATCATAAAACCATGTATTACTTTCTAATACCTAATAAAGTTGACTGGCCCGACTGTCACCATTTTTAGTCAGTGAGTGTTAGATTTGGCCCAAACTCATATCCCTTAACAGGCATTATTTGATTTAATTTGACCCACACATTTTTTTCCATGCATTTATATCAGTATCAGACATTTCATGCAGTCCTCATTGTTTCATAATGGCCTTGACTTGAGATGCCCGACTGTTGATGCTCCAGCGCCAGCCACATACGGTCTGAGCGATTGCTTTTTATGGCACATTAAAAACCATCATGTGAAAATCCAATGTGGCAAATGCTAACACTTAAAAGGGATATTAAGACATCCTGAGCCATTAGTTCCCTGAACCCGAGCTCACTAAACTTCCTAGACAACCCTTTAAATATGGGTTAGATAAATGACACAATCTCTCAAGCTCTTCCGCTTTCCCCTCCTCGAGCATATTAAACTCCTCTACACCCGGAATAGGTGGACTAATGATGAGGTGTCCGTTCTGATGGTTCCGTTGCTGAAATATGTTGGTCGGCCATCGGAGCGAGACTCTTTGAATAAACATCAATCTCAGGCTCCTTCTGAAGTCGAAGACAATTGTCCAAACCGTACAGCGTAGACGGTCGACAGGAAACTGACAAGTAGCCAAGAGATGCCGGCGAAACGGTCAGCCGATCATGATTTACATGCTCTCTGGCATTTGGGCCGGCTGACGGAGAAAACTATCACTCAGCTCTATTTGACTTTTTCGCTCTGACAGGCCCCCCGAAGTCATCCTTGTGTGTCTATATGTAAAGCGCTCCTTTTTCTTCTTTCCACTTGTGTTCTTCCCTCTCATGTTCCTCTGGTCATTTGCTTTCAGGGTTGACCATCTCGATGTTGCAACGCCAATTTGGCGCGTTGGCCGTGACAAGGGGAGAGTTGTAGCATGTTGTAACGTTCCACCCGACAAGCCACGAAGGTTGTTGTCTGCATCCCTGATGCTCACCAACAGCCCAAAACGCTGGCACATTGATGAACAAACCTTTATTCGGCGTGTAAAATAAGTATTGAACACTTCACCAATCTATTTCCACGGTAAAAGTGCTGTGGACTTGACATTCTTACCGGATGTCAGAAACAACCAAAGTAATCCATATATCTGTACACAAAGATATTGACATCATTATTTTAGAAATTAGGTAATTTTTTATAAAATGAAATTACACAATTGCCTCACAGCAAGAAGGTCGCTGGTTCGAGCCTTGGCTGGGTCAGTTGGCATTTCTGTGTGGAGTTTGCATGTTCTCCCCGTGTTGGCGTGGGTTTCCTCTGCGTGCTCAGGTTTCCCCCACAAGTCCAAAAGACATGCGCTATAGGCGAGTTGGGTAAGCTAAATTGGCCGTAGTATATGTGTGTGAATGAGAGTGTATGGATGTTTCCCAGTGATGGGTTGCAGCTGGAAGGGCATGCGCTGCGTAAAACATATGCTGGCTAAGTTGGCGATTCATTCCGCTGTGGCAACCCCAGATTAATAAAGGGACTAAGCCGAAAAGGAAATGAATGAGTCAAAAAAATGAAATGACTCAAGGAAAATGTGTTTTGAACACATGAAGAAAGTGAGGTCTAATAAGGCATGAAACCCAGACAGCAGCTGAAATCTCTCAGATTTTAGAATGCAGTCCTGTCCTTTGTCAGTGTAAATTTATAAAAGCTGGTTCAGTCCCAAGGCCTACATTACCAGAAGGTGAAGATGAAACCAGGGTGGACATTTCAGCAGGACAATAGTCCCTTTCACACATACAGGTCTTTCCAGAAAATTACCAGCAATTTTACGGAAACGGATCATGTGTGAACAGACTTTTTTGAAAATACAGGTAAATTAAGTTTTAGCAATGTATGCAACTCGAATCTTAATAGAAGAGCCATCTTGAAGCTGTCATTACCAAAAAAGCCTTTTATACAAAGTGTTATATACAATTAAGTAGTTCAGCTAATTGTTATTACACATTACCAAATTTCAGAAATGTTTTTGTTTGGTAAAATCATGATTGCTCAATACCTATGGTCCCTTTTCACATTTCAGTTTTTTCAGGAGCGTATGTAGCCGTCATAATTGGGTAGACTTTGTGTTCAGTGAATGAGAGAGTGCGAAAAATATTTTTACAATCTTATTTGCTGAAATAATGAAAGAAAAACTCCACAATGGTGTTCTCAAGACTTTCAGAAAAAGGAAAAAAATGATAACGGCAGCCAGAAGAGAAAACAACATCAAACTTACTGTCCTGCCCCCATAGACACTGCATTACAAACGCCTCACACTGGCCATTTTTTTGTAATTTCATGCAAAGATGATATAATGCATATAAAACATAAATGTCCATAAGTACAAAAAAAAATCTAAATATTAAAAACTTTCAATGGTGTAATATGCTGATGACCATTAAACACGTCATAATAGGCTCCATTGTACCTGCTGTACTGCCCGAATTTGACGTCACTTTGTTAATACGCTCAGAGTTCTTGGGGCTCGTAATTAAGAGCTGATATTAAAAATGAACGCATGTAGTACCACACTGACCTTTCAGCTAGAAAATAACGGCTCCTCATAATCAGCTCTGTTGAGTAAGCAACCTACAAGGCAAGGTTATAGTCTGGGAAAAATAAAAGGCCGTCCTGAATGCGATTTCACAAGTCAATAAACTTCCAGCGTGTGCGTGTGTGGCCGCGGCGGTTATGCTGATGCGCAGGTTTTTAAAGAGTCAGGACAGCGGGATCCCTCCAGACATTTGTAACGCATCAGATAGGAAAGCATCAATCTCTCCCTCCAAAGTGCCCCGAATTTAACACGGCCAGAGGCAACGCAGGCAAGGAGAGCAGTTAAATGTTCTTTATTTATCTCCCTCTGAATTCTCTCAGTAGGCTGGAGGGGTGAAATTGATATGGATGCGTTCCAGGGTTTTATTTTTGCGGCGTGCTGTGACTTTGCAGTGTCTTGTTTTGTATCCACTTATTTATTTATCATCTGTTTTCCTATGCTTCTTTTTATTTGCAGCACCGTTACCAGGTTTTGTGTCGCTGTAAATTGAATCCCCTTCGACACAAACCCAATGATATTCCACTGAAATGTGCCTCGACGACAGTATATTTTCATATTAACATTTCATTTACAGTGTAGGCTCTAGTAGAAGAGGGAAAAATCCTTGTCTGACAGTCCGTGTGTGTGAAAGTAAGTCAGAGTTTTCTGTTGGAGCGTAACAAGCTTTCCCAAACAGTGGCACTTGTTTTTTTTTCCTCTGCTTTTTTTCTTTTGCGGTCTCGCAGTGACTGAATCGGCAAGTGC
This sequence comes from Danio tinwini, assembly GCA_903798205.1. Classification (NCBI taxonomy): domain Eukaryota; kingdom Metazoa; phylum Chordata; class Actinopteri; order Cypriniformes; family Danionidae; genus Danio; species Danio tinwini. The sequence continues at coordinate 2,986,531 of CAIGQZ010031558.1, read as the reverse complement.
ATCTTCCTCTGCCTTTCTGCCTTTCTCCACGCACCGCAAACTTCTGCTGACACCAGCAGAGAAACATCTTCTTCCACCCCTTAACAATTTTAGCCACTGGTCCATCACTCTCGTCAAACCTTGTGTGTTGAATTTTTACCTCACCGCAGCTGATAGTAGACTGCAGCACGAGACTTCAAGAAAGTTCAAGAAAAACAACGGTTTCAGCTTATTTTACTCACACCTGAGCTAAGCTAACTAGTTGAGCAGTCTTTACTGGGCATTAAGATTAGGTACATCTTCTAGATTCAATGCAAGCATTAAATAAATGTAAAAGTATAGAGATCATGAATCACCACTTGTTTTACTTTTTCCACTTTATTTTAAGGTACTATTCTTGCTATTAATTAACCATTAGCAATGAATTTTTCGTCAAACTTTTAATTCATTGCATATTAATATGAGTATGTATTTTATATTTTAAGTACTAATAAACAGCCAATATTTTAATAATATGCAGGTAATAAGTAGGCCCACATGGAATCTGCTCGTGGATTTGCACAGATTTTTGCCTATCATTGAGTCTACTTATTTACTTATGCAAATCTGTGTAAATTAATTTAGTTTTTTTTATTAATTTCAGTAATATTACTGACTAATATGACAGTTTATGTAATTTACTTACAAAACAGTGTGTAAAGTTATATTTTCTGTCATTTAGTAGATATATGAGAGAGCTTTGTTTACCAAATAATTGTATCTAATTGATTTGCATTGTAAACATTAAATAAAAGTTAAAAAGGTATTACTTTTTATTACATATATTACGTTTTATTTCATATATTGTGTTATAATGCTTCCAAAATCTTTCCGCATACACCCACAGATTTTCCATAAAATTCTGCGCAGAAATGGCAAAAATGTGCGTAGACTCTGTCTGGCCCCTATAATAAGCTAGTAGTTAATAGTGAGAATTGGTTCTTAAGCTAAAGTGGTTGTTAAACAAATAGTGAAACTTCTTTGTTGCTCAGAAAGGCAGGTTTTTGTGAACTTTTAATTTTCAACTAAAACTTCTCAGTTTGTATATCAGAAGGATGAGTTACAGTAATTCCTATGACAATCACAATATAAATACTGTCAGTACATAAGTATAAATCAGCACTTAAGTATAACTGCTGTCAATAAAACATAACTTGAATTAAATCTGGAAAACAGCCCTTTGAGGACATTTAGGACGCAGCGCCAACCAGTGAACATCTTGCGTTGCGAATGACAGTGGTTTTTTGCTCATCACTCTTTGGTTTTGTCATACGGTGCGTGTTTCTTAGTGCACACACAGAGGAAACAGACAAGAGATTTTCAATCTTCATTTTCTAAGTACTAATAAACAGCCAATATCTTAATAATAATCTCAAGCTAGTAGTTAATAGTGAGAATTGGTTCTTAAGCTAAAGTGGTTGTTAAACAAATAGTGAAACTTCTATGTTGCTCAGAAAGGCAGGTTGTTGTGAACTTTTAATTTTACTTTTCGTCCGAAAACGTTTACTTCTCAGTTTGTTTATATTTCTTTAAACCAGAAGGGTTTTGAGTTACAGTAATTCTTATGAAAATCAGAATATAGATGCTGTCAGTAAATAAGTATAAATCAGCATTTAAGTATAACTGCTGTCAGTAGAACAAAACTTGAACTCTAAAAAACAGCCCTTTGAGTATGTTTAAGACGTAGCCCCAACCAGTGAACAGCTTGCGTTGCAAATGACAGTGATTTTTGCGCATCACTCTTCGGTTTTGTCTTACTGTGCATGTTTCTTAGTGCACACACAGAGGAAACAGACAGGGGATTATCAATCTTCATTTTGTAATTCATAAAGGCCCGCTTGTCAGGTATCCAGCAGTGACTGAAACAACTCATTCTAGCGTGCTGGGGTAGAAACCCGAGGGAACGGCAGGCTCCTCCACCTTTCGGCTGTCAGCTCGATGCTCACCGCGCGGGATTAACCCCTCTGTTCCTCACACAGGTGCGCAGGCACCCACGCGTCCAGCCTCATTAAGATAGGGGGCAATTTGGTGCTGCCTGAACAAACGGGAAAACAAGCGGCGCCAGCGGTTGCTGGGTCCAGCTCTGCGGAACCACGTTCCCACCAACGGGAGACTCTCAGTGGGCCTCTCCGCTAGCTCGGGACACTCAAACATGGTTAATTATTCAAGCACTGACGCAAACTCAGCTGAGACGCCATCAAAAACATTAGCTTATTTCTTGTTTGATATGTTTTATTAAATGCATTTTGGGTCTGTTGCTTTGCCCGTGAAATCTTTATTAAGTTAAATTATGAGGTAAAATAATAGTCATAATAGTGAAGCAAATTGATAAGAGTAAGTTGTATATTGAAATCATGAGATCAAAAGCCATAATTATGATAAAAAAGTGAAAATTAGTGCAAAAATATGAAATTGTAAGATTGAAATTGATTCTTGTGGCTATTATAAAAGAATGTGTTACAAAAGTTATAGTTATGACAGAAGTTGAAATTATTAGAAGTCATGTTGGAAATATGAGCGCATAAATAGAGTCGTTAGGACAAAATTATGACAGATAATGAAAAAATTATGTCAAAATGGTTGACAGAAAAATATGACCAAAAAAGTTATAAATACGACACACTGAAAGCAAGGGAGTCATAATTCTGAAATTATTCTTACTGATGACAAAAAGTCAAAATTGTGACTGTGGTTGCTGGGTCCAGCTCTGCGAAACCACGTTCCCATCAACGGGAGACTCTCTGTGGGCCTCTCTGCTAGCCCGGGACACTCAAACATGGTTTGTTATTCAAGCACTGACGTAAACTTAGCTTAGACGCCATCAAAAAACATTTACTTTATTCTGGTATGTTTTATAATAAGCATTTTGGGGAATTTGGGTTTGTCATGTCAACTTGCACTAACGCCAACCCCAACCTATCAGTCTACTTATAATCAAATGAGACTTAGTTGGCATGTAAATGCAATGTAACTTAAATTCAACAAATGGACTTTTAAAATAAAGTGTGACCTATAGTTTGACAGAAGTAAGAATTATTAGTGTCATGTTAAAAATAAATATGATACAATTATGACAGACTTGGTCAATGGAGTCACTAAGACAAAATTATGACAGAAAATGAAACAATCATGATGTCAAAATGGTTGACAGAAAAATATATTACGACATACTGAAAGTGAGGGAGTCATAATTCATCATTTGTCATATCTGATGACAAAATCATTATTGTGACTGTTGATATTAATAAAAAGTCATAATTAGTACAGATGCAGTAAATAACAAAAACACCATTGCTATATTTATTAGGAAGAATGACAGATGAATCAATCAGAAATGCTGTGAGTTATTGTGCATGTACTGCTAGTTGTAACATCTATTATTATAGTTAATGTTTTACCATGGTATAAATGCAAGGCAGATCTCCAGCCTGTATTGGATGTAAAGTACCTTTAGCTCCAGCATCTTTTAAAGTTTTGCAAGGAGAACTAATTCAATCTGAAAGAACACATTTGATTTCCGTCTCTTTTAATTTTTCCTTTTTTCATTTTCATTTCCGGGACGTGGGTGATCAGAAGCAGTTTAAAACTAGTTTACATCATCAAAAGTTCACTTACTGTGGATTTCACCATCAAGGTGGAGAGCAAACTTAATTACCCAGCCAGCGAGGGTGTAGCCGAGGTCCGCTCTTAATAAATCTATCATTAATATTGCCAAGTGCATAAATCTGCAAATTTGAAAATCACTTTGATCGCATCTCGCTTCTCACTCTCTCCATTTGCAGTTTTTACTTTTTCCCATTCTGCTTTTTTTTTCCCTCCCTCGTCTCTCAAACCATTAAAGATTGAAATGTACTTTTTCAAGAAGCGGGCCCAAAAAAAGAGCGGGTTCGGTTCATTTCAGAAGAGCTAGTTTATGGCGACCTTTTTTTTTTTTTTTTTTGCCTGTGAATAATTCACTCTCTTAAGGAGCTCAGTGGGCCCTCCTCACTGAGCTTTGATTGGGGAAAATGTGCTGATTTGCAAGCAATAGCCCCAGGCACCCACCCTAGAGCTGCCTTTGGGGTTGGGGGGGGGGGGGGGGTTCCGCCCCCCCCCCCCCCCCCGATCCCCATCACGATCAACCAGTCGACAGCCCAAAAGTCCGGCCTAAGAGCGGCAAATACAGTCCTTAAAGAATTAGCATAGAGTGCTGAAACTCTTGAAACCCCCCTAAGGAGCGCGGCCTGATCTAGGAGCTGATCCTTAGAGAGACGGTCACTGATAGCTCTCCCAAACGCTGGCCGAAAACCTTCCATCACCCCAGGCTGCAATTTGTCGCTTGACCTGCCAGGGGCCTTTAGAAAATCCTCACCGGAGGAGAGGAGCGCATCTCTGCTCCTGCCGGCTCTAAAGCGTGGAGCCAGTGTCATCCTCATCTGTTTTTATTCTGGCATTTATGCATGTAGAAAACTTGACCGCCATGAGGGTCTGAAAGAGAAAACTTCCAATGTGCCTAGGAGTGCATTTAGGTGGCTGTGTTTTTTATGTTTTAATGTTAGACTGAGGGATCACTGAAGGGTAAACACGCTGTTTTTCATGCTTCATGGCTTTTTGCTGTCCGAAGGTTATTAGTTGTAAACTTCAAGACAAAGATTTGAATCTCAGACCATTTGCTAATAGACTCTTCAAATAAAGGCTTCAAAAAGGCAGTGATGCTACACTAAAAAAGTGATTCGTTGGATTTACAATTTTTTTATGCAACCATAAAAGTTGGCTGAATTTATTGTATTGTTTCTAATACAAGTATCTAAAAATTCTTAAAATAAGAAGCATTTTCTAGGCAAGAAAAACATAATGTCTTGTTTTCAGGAATAATATGCTAATAGTAAGTGAGTTTTTCCTTAAAACAAGCTAAATAATCTGCCAATGGGGTAAGCAAAATAATTATTTTTCCTTTTGACAGATTATATCTCTACCCTATTAGCAGATTATTTAGCTTTTTTTAAGGAAAAACTCACTTCATTTTGACATATTATTTCCTAAAACAAGACATTGTGTTATGCTTGTCTAGAAAATCCTTCTTGATTTAAGAATTTTTAGATATTTGGACTAGAAACAAGACAAAAATCTAAGAAAGGCATTTTTTGCAGTGTTATAGTATTTGATGCAATGTTTAAAAGAATGATTCTGCATCTATCTACTTTGTGTAATTAATATATTCCTTCATCATAACTGCCAATCTAAATACACTTCCCTTATTAAACATTAATAAACCTCCATATCCTTTGAAACTCCATCTCTCTAATTTAGACTGAGTAACTTCTTATAGCTTTAATAATGAAAATGCCAGTTGTAATTAATACACCCAAGACATATTTTTGATTTGATTATTAAATTTCTGTTTTTGTCTTGCATTAATGCTTGTTATGAATGTTGCTGAAGGATCTGTTGTGGTGTTTGTTTTTGGCATCTTTAATAACACCTAAAAAAATAACATTGCCGTTATTAATGCAGCAATTATTCTTAATAAAGCATTTAAGGAAATTATGCCATCTGATGCACGGATAATTAATTTATAACCACATAGTTACCATTTAAAGTGTAATTGAAGCAACTGAGGGTTCACTTAGAGGAATAATCAAATAAATAATAATGTTAATAATCCAGATTGCTTTGCTTTCAGCAAACACACACAAAACAACAAAAGCAAACTGAAAAACTGTTCATTTTGATCAAATTATTCTCAGATTCCCTTAATTTATCCTGTTAAATGAAACTAAGCTATCAAAATCTGTGCTTAAAACCAAACTAAACAGAAATAGAGCTTTCCTCTGTGTTTTTCACATATTTTCTGCAGTTCATAGAGTATCATGAAGCCTCCTCTAATTGCTGTTGCATTTGCTGCACGACAAATCAGAAGAACATGCTTTTGATGATACTGAGAATATTTTTTTTTCTTTCCACAGAAGAATGTCTTACTCAAATCACCACGAACTAGATGTCCAGCCAGCAGCTTCTGCGGAGAACACCTCGTTTCTGGCAGATATCTCGATGCGATCAGATGTCTCATGCTACTCGAACGGTAAGAGCGAAGACAAATACACACACAAAGCATCTCAGTCAAAGAGTCAGGCCTGTTTAAATCTCACTCCTGCAATCTAAATACCACCTGTCCGTGGTTCGCGTCAGCACTTTTCACATCAAAATTAATTTTTGGTTGGATTTGGCTCTTGCTTTGTTTGCCGGGAGTCTTTGCATCTTCAAGAAAGATGGGAACGGGAGGATAAAAGACACTTTTATAATCAACATTTTGTCCTTAAGCAGTCTTTTTCTTCTTAAAACGAGTTTTCATTATTTATAAGCGCTCCGGAGGTGTAACTGGGCTGAGATTTCACGCAAAGGTTTGATAGGAGTTAGATGAAGCTTACAGAATTGATTTGAGAAGCATGGAAATTATTATCTGCTCTGTTAACGCATTTCGCCTTGTATTCTGTGAAGAAGTTGAGATCTCAGCTTGTGGACGCGTGCAGCGGCTTTGTGTGGAAGTGAGAACGCAAGTGTCCACTTGTAACTTCAAAGATGAAATGAAGTGCTCACAAACTGGAATTGAGATGAATTTCAGTCTTGAAGAGGTATCAAAAATATCAAAGAAATCTGAAGCGGCTAATTTGGTGATTGCTTGTGACTGTTTCGTTCTCTCTCATCCAGCATCTCACAGAGTCATCGTTTTTTAAAAGGAAAATCACAGTAAATGCATACACAAGCCTTGCATGCATTTTATTTTTTTTATATGACGAATAGTTCAACACTAAGAATAGCTAAATCTACATTATAAGTGTTTGATGCTGATCTAAAGTCCAGTTGTGTTGCATAAATATAATGAACATAGGCTTGACATTTGCATAAGATGCAATGAGGTACACTAATTCATTATGTATGGAAAAATAGGAAAGAGGTGATAGAACAGTTACTTTGTGTTAACACGGTCACCTCTTATTAAAATTTAATTTTTACCCTAAGGAAATCAACGAAAACAGTGTTTCCCAACCCTGTTCCTGAAGGCACACCAACAGTACATATGAATGTCTCCCTAATCTGACCCACTAAGGTTTTGGAGTCTCTTTTTAATGCTCTGATGAGTTGTGTGTTTAATCAGGGAGAGGTTGAAAATGTGTACTGTTGGTGTGCCTTTAGGAACAGGGTTGGGAAACACTGAACTAAAAGACTGAATGTATGTTTATAAACATATACAGACCTCAAGCTAAAGCGGTCATTTTTTTAAATTGGTAAAATCCATGCACACCAAGTGCAATAGATAACCTAAGGAAATTAACTAAAACTGTGTTTCCCAACCCTGTTCCTGGAGGCACACCA
>CAIGQZ010031558.1:2949841-2973078 GCA_903798205.1 Danio tinwini | reverse complement strand
AGAGAGAGAGAGAGAGAGAGAGAGAGAGAGAGAGAGAGAGAGACTGCAAGCGTTTTCAACCAATTCTGTAATTTCTTAATCACTTTTTTGGCAACCTTTGCATGTGCCTGGGTTAATACCGTAAATTGAATATTGCTTTGGTTTTCTCCTAAATAGGCTATCATGGCATTGCCGTGGCGCTTAGCGAAATCTATTATTGCAATTTGCATAGTCTCTTTTAGTGCAAAGATCCTACAAAGGCTAGAAGAACAAAGAGCTCATGAGGGAGAAAATAGGACAGGAATGATCCGGCTCGTGCCTCTCTCTCTCTCAAAAAAAAAAAAAAAAAAAATCTGACGTCAACCCACTAATGAAATCCTTTGACTGAGACCATAGCAAATGGACAAATTCATATCTGACACTTAATGGTTTGCATAGAAATTAGAAAGCTTGATATGCGCCTGATTAATTTACGCCACTTAAATTTTTTTTTCTGTAGTTATGTCTGAAAATAATTCAATGGGATAGATTTTTTGTTTAAATAATTGCATTTAAACAAATTAAATGTGCATTTACATAATAATAATAATAATAATAATAATAATAATATGAAGAATTAAATAAAATTGCAATGTGCAACGTGTGCCTTTTGGGAGCACCGGCCACTTGATTTCCTATGAAAATTAATCGGCTATCAAACAATCTTCGTCTGCCGAGGATGATTATAAAGCCAGGAGAAAAAGAGAGAGAGAGAGAGAGAGAGAGAAAGAGAGAGAGAGAGAATGCCCTTTGTGTAGGTGAAATGTGTCGGAGACTGTCATCGTAATATACCTCAGTGAAATGAAGGTTAATTCTGATGTACAGCCTGCATGGCAGTCATTATCAGCGAATCATGAAAATAAATTAAGCCACTGAAATAGATACGTCCTCCTCGCGCACACAGCGGGGATCCAGTGAGCGATGGACGGATGAACTTTACAGATTATTATTGGAAAATACTGCCGAATTCAATTAATGCACCTAAAAGACACCTTTATAGAGGGCAGCCATAATTTAAACGACAGTGAGCGTAATTTTGCTTGTTATAAGTCAAATTTGCAGAGTTTCATGTTCCACATATTTCATTTCTCTCTCTCTCTCTCTCTCTCTCTCTCTCTCTTATCTCACATCTTAACGGACACATCTGCAGCATTTACAAAATAAAATCCTCCCAATTTATGCCTCGCTCTGGAATCCGTTACGGCGGGCTTTCTCCTCTTTTCTGGTTTCGAACGAACTGACACACAAACGTTCTGATGATAGGGGCTAAAAGCTTGACCTCTGACCCTCCACGACGGGACGCTTGGGTGTGTGTTAATCCATGCAGGCATCTGACAAGCGTCGGGGTTGGTCGGGAGTCCATATCAGGCTGACCTCGGCGCACGGCACCTTTATCTGTTAATCTGCCGCTCTCTTTAACAGCTTGCTGAATTAACACCCAGGCAGGGCAAGAGGGCTCCCGATTAACACACATCAGCCCCTCTGCGGCGAGCACAAAAGAAACGCTATAGCTTGTGTGTGTGTGTGTGTGTGTGTGTGTGTGTGTGTGTGTGTGTGTGTAAGACGATGCACTGCCGCCCTCCTGTACAGTCGCTCAATCTCTCAAGTTGGGAAAAGTTGGGGTATTGTTGTTTGAATGTGACGAGCGGGAATGGGAACATGTATGGTGGAGGGAGAATCTGGAATGTTCATGTCTAGAAAAGTGATGTGGATGTGATTTAAATAGGTGGTTTGCATGGTTAAATGCATGTCCTAGTGCAAAAAAAGAGTAAACAAAAATGGTATTAGAATGTATGTTAGATTTGTGTTGCAGATATGTTAGACAGTCGCAGATATATAGATTTGTGTTATGTTAAATGTTTGAAATGTAGTACACTTGAAAATACATTATTTGTTTGTTTGTTTGTATATGTATTTAAATCAGATTAATGTTCAGTCACAAAAACACTTCCAAAGGATTTCATTGTCTTATTTGGTTATGGGCTCTATCATACACCTGGCGCAATAAGGTGCAAGATGTGTTTGGTGTGATTTGTTGCTATTTTCAGACCAGCGCAACCCTAATTTTCACGTTTTGCACCACGTTGTTTAAATGGTAGATTTTATTTGTGCCACTTTGTGGACTCATGAAAAAAAATTAAAGGGTTAAAATGTTACAAAAAATATTATTTCTACATAAATATAAACAACACTTTCTCCATGCATTCTTCGTGACTTTTTTTCAGTTTATTCATGACAATTTGCATGTGTATAATGTTATTATTATAGTATTATTTATTATATGCATATTTATAGTTGTTTAGATAAAAACAAGTTTATATTTGTCCACCTGTCGGGTTTTTATACGTCACCACATGGGGTATAAGAATAGGACCTGTGTTTGGATATAACTCAGTTTGTTTGACCACACTTCATTATTACTGTTCATTTATTCGTTTGCTGTAAATTAGAACTGAATTTAGAAATAGTTTTGAAACCAATCTTTGCGCTTAACAAAGGAAATTAAATATGTAGGCCGATGGATGTCTTCAGTGGAGTGCGGTCAGCACCGCTTCCTTATCCATGAAAGTAATGGAGTAAAAGAAAGAGAAAGTAAAGAGGCCGATTGGAGGAGGCTTGTTCTTTATCCTTGTGCTGCAGTTGGTGTTTTTTAACTGTTTTCTCGCTAGTGTAGAATTTAGTTTTTCCACTTATAAAGCAGCCATGTAAATAGCTAACTAACTGACTATTAAAGAATTTGGGAGATGAGACTCTGATTGGTTTAATGCAATTTATACTCAAAACACACCCATAACTCATTAAGAGAATAAGCACAACACTGTTTGACCATGCGCCAAGGTGCAAACCTTATTTTTCTGTCCTTAAAGTAGCAAAAGTGAATTCAGACACACCCTTAATGCATTTTGCGCCATGAGCTTTAGACTTTGCGCCTAGATCAGTAAAATAGAGGCCTATGTACAGTACAGTGTGTATATGCATTAGGGCTGCACAATATTGAAAAAATCTGATATTGCGATATTTAATTTTTCTGTAATACTAATAATAATACGTTTTATTTATATAGCGCCTTTCAAGAGCTCAAGGACACTTTACAAAGAATGTAACAAAAAGAGATAGTACAAGCAGACATAAGTAGAAACAACATTAGGTACATACAGGAAGTAAAATAAAACAAACTGGTAATACAAAACGAGACCTAAGAGACAAATAAGCAGAGTGCAGGTGGATCAAATAAAGTGATAAGTTTGGCAGATCAGAAGTGAAGCATTCAGAAAATAAGTGAGTTTTAAGTAAAGATTTGAATTCTGAGATATTTTTAACAGAACAGAGTGAGCGTGGTAGAGAGTTCCAGAGTTTGGGTGCAATAACACTAAATGATCTGCCCCCCATTGAAGAGAGGCGGTACCGAGGGACAGAATCAGAGGAACGTAATGAGCGAGTAGGGGTGTAGGGGACAAGCATATTGCAAAGATAAGAAGGAGCTAGGCCATTTAAAAAATATTGCAATATGAATACAGTTTTAAAAGATGGTTAGGATAGCTCTATTGACAGTTTTCTGGGCAGTCTAACAGTAATCAGGTAGAGAAGTTGAATAATTACAATGCTTTTCTTATTTTGCTTTGTCTCGTTTTTAGTGCAAATAGTAAAAAATTCTTAGATTTTCTAAAATATTGTTTTGTTTTCACACTCTCAGAAATAAAGGTACGAAAGCTGTCACTGGGGAGGTACCTTTTTTAAAAGGTACACATTTGTACTCGAAGGGTCCATATTGTTACCTCAAAAGTATATATTAGTACCTACAAATTTTAAGAGCAACACTTTTGTACTTTTACCAATATGTACCCTTGAGGTATTAATATGGACCTTTTAGGTACAAATTTGTACCTTTTGAAAAGGTACCACCCCAGTGACAGCTCTCGTATCCTTTTCTCACATACATTTCTGTGAGTGCACCTTCAGAAGAAATAAATCAAACTTTTCATAGATCATATCAATTCTGTATAGATAGTTTAATACAATAAATCTTTGTTACCTCTAAACATAATTTTTTTGTGTCCACATATTCTCAACTCTCTTGAAATGCTCATTCACTGGCCTTAGAAACACATGCATTTATTATGGGTAAACTTAGCAGCGACTCTACAAATCACACGTGTTTTGTAGCTCCCAGTCAACTATAATTCAAACTAACAGCGCATAGTTTAACTATTGTAAATGCACACATTGTGATATTGATGCTGAAACAATATATTGTGCAGCCCTAGTATGCATGTATGTAGATTCAGTATATTTAAATTTTAAATATACTAAATATCAATTGAACTTAATTTCTATGAAATATTTAAAGCTTAAAATAAGACATTGTTTAATTATATTTAGTTTATATATATATATATATATATATATATATATATATATATATATATCACTAATATTTATTATAAAATCTGGTTCTCTTTCTTAATGAAAATAGTTTGACCTCTAGTGTGTTTCAGAATTGTGTTATATGGGAGTTTTTTTCTTTTTGTTTAATGTATATTAATCAAAACAGTGTACATAATCATTGCTTAGTGACAATATTTGAGAGGAAAGAGGCATCCCCTCTGTAAAATATGCATATTTATGCAATATTTAAATATACTAAAAATGAGTAAAAAAAATATACATGTTTTACAATTTTTTATAAATTAAAGCTAAGCTTAAAGCATTATATATATTTTTTTTTCAGATAAAATGTGAAAATATATATATTTTTCCTTTTTTACAGTATATTTTTTGTGATAGTAGATGGCTAATGGTAATGGCTTGACCTCTGCTCATTCACAATTGCTATCTTTTCTATATACAGTATATATCAAATCATATTTTCCCATTTCCAGTTTTTGCTAATGAAATATATTTGCTGCGTCCGTATGGATATTGAACTCATCTTTGGGTTGTGGAATTGGACGTGGACGATCACTCATTGCAGCAGATAGTAAAATCAATAGGTGTATTGTGTGTGTGGCACTGATATCTTTAGCACAGCCGCCTGTATTTGAGAGAGAGAAAAACGCAGCGAGAATAAAATGTGAGGGAGTGGGGCCACCTTTTGACGACAAGAACGCACAGACAGCAATGTTTCCCCCCGCACACACACACCCACACAGACACACACACACACACACACACACACTCTCACTCAGACCGGGCCTTAGACAAAGCAGGCACGGCTAATTCCAATGAGAGCCAAATCAATCAGCTTTTTTTAATCACAGCACTACTTTTATAGTCTGGCAGTAATGATGAAATCCTACATAGGGTGATCCCCTAAGATACAGACACACACACACTGTCGATTTCAGACACTCCAGACACTCACTGTGATGATTTTCATTTTTCAATTACATTATCTAGTCAGCCAATCAATCGTGGGGCTTATCAATAATTAATGCTTCAGTGGCTATTAAAACTCCTAAATAAAACTGCAACATGGCCTCTGACAACATTTAATGATTTTAGCTCTGTGACATATTGCTGGGGCGAAACAATCTCCATATTTAGTTTTAAATTAAGCATTTTTTTTATTTTTTGCAGATGATTCATTACATCTGGAATGAGACAAACCACATATCTTTATTTAAATTATGAATATAATACAGGGCAGATGATGATTAGCTCTCACAGGCAACACACACAAACAGCTGCGTCTTGGGCTGCAGAATTGAACAGATCGAGCTTTTCGTTCGTAATAGAAAGTGTGTGTATGTGTGTGTTTTTCGCCACAGGCTCAGCTCCACTCAGAGGGGTGTTAACGTGTGTGGTTATGGGTCGGTGTTTCGGTCTGCTAGGCTCGCCTGTTGCTGTCACCTTTTGTGGCGCGTGGATTTGTTGGTGATTCAACTCAATAGCCAGAAACAACTGTTTATAAACAGCTCTGGAGCCGCAGGTTTTCAACCACAACAACCTCACAGCACAGGCAGCCTCGATCCCACTAATCACAGGGCAGATCTCTCTCTCTCTCTCATTCTCTCTTTCTCAATGAATATACAGTTGAAGTCAGAATTATTAGCCCCCCCTTTATTTTTTATATTTTTTTATATTTCCTAAATGATGTTTAACAAAGCAAGGACATTTTGACAGTATGCCTGATAATATTTAATCTTCTGGAGAAAGTCTTATTTGTTTTATTTTGGCTAGAGTAAAAGCAGTTCATAATAAAAAAAAAACCCATTTTAAGGTCAAAATTATTAGCCCCTTTAAAAAATTTATATATTTTTTGAGTGTCTACAGCACAAACCAGTATTATAAAATGACTTGCTTAATTACCCTAACTTGTCTAATTAACCTAGTTAAGCCTTTAAATGTCACTTTAAGCTGAACACCAGTAAATATCTAGTGAAATATTATTTACTGTCATCATGGCGAAGATAAAATAAATCAGTTATGGGGTGGGGCTAATAATTCAGGAAGGCTATTAATTCTGACCTCACCTGTAAGTGTGTAATTGGGATGCACTATATTGGACAAATCTGACATTGCAAGATGTAGTTTTTCTGCAATATTGTGATGCGGTTTCACCAGATGACTAGTTTTAATCTGAAAGAATGAATAATGTTTGATTTATTGGGGTGATTTTGTAGGCGAGTGAACCATGCATAAAATAAAATAAACAGGTCACACTTTATTTTAATGGTCCGTTTGTTGAATTTAAGTTACATTGCATCTACATGACACTTAATTCTCATTAGATTATAAGTAGTAAATCTACTTAATGATCATATTAGAAAGTTTTTAACAGTTGAGTTTAAGTTACATTGCATCTAAATGCCAACTAATTCTCATTAGATTTTAAGTAGACTGTTAGGGTTAGTGTTAGTGTAAGTTGACATGTACTTGCAAAGTTTCTTATAGTCAGTTAAATGTCTGTTGAAGGAGCAATATCAACAGATATTAAGCAGACAGTCTACTAATACTCAAATGGACCATTAAAATAAAGTGCTACCAATAAACTAATTACAAATAGCCTAAACCAATATAATAGGGCTGTATGGTTTTCTGTGGTGGGGAAAGTATTCAGTGTAGTATTCAGATACAGAAATGAAAAGGTCTTATGTAAAATAACACTGTATAGCTCCTGCTTAACTATAATCCTGACTGAACATTGCAGATTGCAATATTGACGCTGAAACAATATATATTACGTAGCCCCAGTGTGTATGATGATTGTTTTTTCAAGATAATAGCCATTGGTAGGAAGGAATCATTTATTCATTTTCTTTTCCGCTTAGTACCTTTATTAATCAGGGGTCGCCACAGCAGAATGAACCGCCAACTTATCCAGCATATGTTTTACGCAGCGGATGCCCTTCCAGCTGCAACCCAACACTAGAAAGGTAGGAAGAGACTACAGGTTGTAATTCAGTTTTGTGGTAATGCAAGAGAAAAGTTGAGTGACTGGAGCATAGATGAGATTAAGTTTCAATGTTAGCATGGAATGGCTTTCGCTATGCATTTGCTTTTATATTTTGACGCATTTATATGAAAAAGCAGTCATTTATTCATATATTTGTATTTATGCATCTTTTTTTTTTACCATTCCAAATATCTGCATTACATTTCATTTAACAAACACTTTTATTCAAAATCAACTGCACATAATTTATATATTTTGAAAAATACAATGGAGTAGAAAATACTTAGAATAAAATTATGTCAATAAACTGTGCATAATCATAAAAACTCAAGTTAAGTCAACTTAAAAGTTAAGAGTTACAACTGGTTTGCTCACTTTTTAAGTAAAGTGACTAATCGCTTTTCACAGAAATGTTATGATTAGATGACTAATGCAAATTAGGATACTTTTATATGACATGAGATATGAAGTGTCATTGTCTGAAAAATGTATTGAATATAATTATTTCAGTTATTAAATACAAAATGTATGTGCAAAATGAATGTTTATTTTTCTCACCCTAATGCAAAATACCAGTCTATCTGCCTCAAAACATTGAATGTGTTGCTCAGTTTTACTTTCAATGTGTTTCTTTGAAGTTATTTCTAAAGTTTACAGTGTACTGTATTTCTCATTACGGCTGGTACTTATTCTTGCTTTAAGCTTAAACTCACTTAATTTTGATTATGTTGTTACTTTGAAAAAATAGCTTGAATCTACACAATTGCTTTATGTTGTCACAACACAAATTGATTAAATTAACTTAATGGTTTTTAGAAATTTAAGTGGATTAAACATAAAAAATTAGGTTGTCCCAAAAAAAACTTTACGAATTGAGTTGATTCATTTTAAAGAATTAGTTTGAACAGGAATCAATAAGAATCAATATCAATAATATTGAGTGTAGAAAACAAAACGTAATAACTTAAATCACGTTCCTTCTCAAAATAAATGCATCATGATTTAACAGTGTTTTAATGTAAAATATAAATATATCAAATGAAACTGCTTTGATTATTTTATTATTATGTTTTTAACAGTGGAATAGGGCTGTTTGATTTAGTGAGAATATCTCAATGAGATTTTTTTGACAGATATTTCGATTTCGATTTGATTTGGGATTTAATTTTGTAGTCAAGCTCCAGCTCGATCTCTATTGTAGCTTCCTACCGCTAAAATGCAGTGAGTGTTAGTTAAAAAAAAGAAACTGAAAAGATATTAACCTACTCAAGTGAAACGTTTATTCAAATTTGTTTTTAAATATTCAGAAATGAAACACTCAACAAATAAAATGACCTTACCTTTCTGTAAACATGTTGAACTCAAAAGGGAGATAGTGTAGCTTATTATAAAAAGAAACAAAAAAAATAATTATAAAAATAAAGAACACTCAGCAAACTAACATGGCTAAAACAAGTCTGAAATTATACTTTGCTGTTGCTTGCTACTAGATTAAGTGTCACTGGCAATTGACTTTTTAGCAAGACACTCCTCATATGGCTGCCTGTGGTGTTTTTTTTTTAGGTGGTAGTTGTATGTCTTCGTGCTGTGGCAACAATTCTTACAAGTGACCTGTCTTTGTTCGGTGTCTGTGACTTTGAAACCAAAATATTCACATATATATTTTATATTGCGATTTGATTTTGATAAATTGCACAGCCCTACAGTGGAGCATCTTAAATCGAATGCATGGCATTTACATCAGCGCATGCATTCTCAGAACTAAACCTTTGATTTTGCACTTGTTTGAGCTACAGAATCAGTGTACGATCACAAACAGTTGACATTTTCAAGCAGGCTTTTACTATCTGATCTACATGTTCAATCCCCTGTTCTTTTTTAAACTCTTGTCAATACTATTCACTAATAAACCAATCACAAACAGACCAGAAATGTGCATCAAGACAGTCAGTTCAGGGTGCAAAACTGTCCTGTGCAGGTTGCAGATGTTGGATGTGGTGTGTCTTCTGAATAGAGAGAGCTGGAACATCTGTCAGCACTCAGGCCGCTGTGATGAGGAGTAGTGCTGGTATGCAGAAATCAGCAGGGCCGGTGAACTTGGCACCGTTTTGTTGTTTATTTGGCCTGACCCAGCATTCGCCGCGAGGCTACGGCAGCCGCTCCGCTGAAAGAAGCTTTTGTCCTGCAGCTAGAAATCTGTTGCAAATATTTACCGTACAGGGTGGGAATGCGAAAGCCTGGCCCTCGTCCAGCCAGACTGCGGCTATAAAATTCACTGCACATTCTTGAATTAGTCGTCCTTTCGAACCGCGCAGAATTTATGCCCTCCCTTTATTAATGAGATCACGCTGTCAAAGATTATTGGCCATTTACGCTGTCAATGTATGGATTTCACAATCCCACTCAAGCGAGAGCTCAGCTATAATTTAATATCTCTGAACAGAAATACATATGTGCCTTTCTGAAGTCTGGACACGGCTAAAATATGAATGTTTCTGGGAAAATGTGTAATATTTTAAGCCATCTTTTTTTGTGTGTGTGCATGTTTTATGCGATGTAATGGATATTTTTCCTCCACATATTTTTTCCACATTTAACTTGCAGTATCTATATATTTATGCATTTTTGTACATTAGTCTTAACATCTTATATAATGTAACATACATGCATTTCTGACTCCAAATGTATGTGTACAATTTATTTCTACACTGTACTAATATAAACAAGTCACCATAACAAATGCCTTCATGTTAATTGTAACTTATTAAACTGAGTTCATGTTTCCAACTTAATTTCTTAAGTTATACAAGCTCTTTTAAG
This sequence comes from Danio tinwini, assembly GCA_903798205.1. Taxonomy (NCBI): domain Eukaryota; kingdom Metazoa; phylum Chordata; class Actinopteri; order Cypriniformes; family Danionidae; genus Danio; species Danio tinwini. Next base: position 2,962,844 of record CAIGQZ010031558.1, on the reverse strand, counting down.
TTGGTTTCTTATGTAAATTAATACATATATGCATTTCTGAAGTCTGAACATGAGCAATTATATATATATAATATACCAAGTTGCTTGATCATTTATTCATTCATTCATTCACTTGTTTGTTTATTAGTTTTGGGCATATTTAAAGCATATTATGGATATGTTTTTGACCCGCTTTTGTTTGTTTGTTTGATTGTTTGCTTTTTTGTTTTACACATTAAACAAATCTATATGTATATACAGTGCTCAGCACAATTGAGTACAGCCCATTTTAAAAATGAATATTTTTATTTATTTCTCAGTGAATATAGGCCATGTATTTTGGTGCGTCAAAAAACAAAACAGATTTGTTAAACAGATATATTTATTAAAATAATATTTTTGTCACCAAACATATTTAGAAACTTAAAGATAATACAATTAAGTTCAAGCTAAATATTGCAAAACAAATTACAACCTACAAAATTTCAACTAAATTCCTTTGTGTAAATTACTTTTTTTTTCTTTTGTTGATTTTTTTAAAATATATTTTTTATATAAATTTGTATTAATATTTTTATATAGCAAATGAATTTGGGTGTACTGGTTTTTGGACTGTTATTGTAAGTTATTTTGTTTGATAAGCTCCAGATTTGCCTTAAGTAGTGACTGCTCTAATGTATATGCACAAACATAATATTGCATAATTCTTATTAAAAATATGAATTTATAAGATTTGTGAGGGGTGTTAGCATTGTATTTTTGGAGACTGGTGTTTTATATATAGATGTATAGATTTTAATTTGCTTTAAATTTAAATTCAACGTGAAAATGATGTGTTTTGTCATTTTTAAGTGATAAAAAAGGTTTAAACCAGCAATATTTAATGCATCAAATCAAGTATTTTACATTCAATTTATCAAATCAGGATTTGTTGACCTTTCTTTGGTTATCGATTTTCAGTCATCATTTTTTTCCCCTCTGCTATTTCTCAGAGGAAGAATTTGAACAAATCCTCCTTTTTTCCCCCCTCATTTCTCTCCTCGGGCTCACACTTGGGTCAGTGGTAACAAACGCAATTTCAAACGCCGCATAACATCACAAAGTGAACGTGTGTGTGTGTGTGTTTCTGCGGTCCTCCCCATCTGCCAAGTCTTGCAGCCGGACCTTGCCAACAGCTTCTCCAGCACATTGACATGCAACAAAGCTAATGGTACCCAATGCGGGAGGGTCTAATCTCGACTAACTGACAAGATTTAAATCGAGGAGACATGTTCTGCTGATTAGCTTCCACACCCACAATTATCCAACTGGGGTGTCAAGCAAGGTTTAACATCTCCACTGATTCTTCTCTCTGGAGAGATCCGGCAGAAAACGCAATCGCTTTTAATAACTGCAGCCACCTCCAGCAACACCATCCAGCGACTGCAGCGTTCCCAGCCATTCCGGCTCCCTTCAAAATTAACCTTTCCAGCAAAAATATAATTTCGTGCAAAATGAACCGCCGAGCCCTTCTCTTTCTCTTTCTAGCGCCCCCCCCTCCTTCGAATAATTTATTCAAATTGCCCAACTCAGAACAGTGGAGCAATCTGCTGCCCCAGAGAGGACCTGTGAATTCAGATTTTATTCTGGGGAGAAAAAAAAAAGAAGTTTATACACCTGGCCGTCTCCTGACAAATAAGGGACTCATTTGAAACGTCCCCTCGGTTGCGTGCGAATGAGCGCGCCTCGTTAAAATTCACCTCATTTGAATATTCCGTGCAAAAATATTATTTGATTGCGGGGTGTGTCCTGCGTGTGTTTTTTCCTCGCGCACCAAGCCCCCATCGGGCGGCATATGTCACCCGTGACTTTGAAACACAGATTGACCCCGTTTCGCGCAGGTGCGATAAAGGGACGTCACATGATGTTGACGGACAGCCCGCTTAATTCCGCCCCTCGGAAGCTGGAGTGGCATCAGTTCGGCTTTCGTCTCCACTCAATCACCCGTTTTCCTGCACTAACGAACTGTTTTTCTGACGCTGATGAAACCGGGACACAAAGCAATGCGATTAATAATTTACTGTTTAGTTTTACTAATTGATCTGTTTGGGGAGCGAGGATAAAAGTGAAGCTGCATCCTCAGATCACAATGCTTTCATATGGCATTTATACACAAGCCACAGCAGGTTCCCTCTAGATGAATAATGAACTAAACAAGATCAAATGACTCTCTCGGAGGACTCGAAGAACACAACAAAGTTGCACAAATAGCAAAGGTTCAGTCCGAAGCAAGGATGTGGAAGCGCATCCTCTTTGTCTTGTGGTGTCATTCTGGCCTTGGGTTTACTGAAACATTGTCAAAAGCATAATTACAGGGTTTATATTCGCACATACGAGATGAGCTATTTTTGAAACTGCGAATGCCTGTGAATAAATTAGGCAGATTACTGCACTTTGAGTCAAAGCAAATGTGAGCCATGTTTAAGACTAAAGATATTAGATGCTATCTGTCGCCCGCGCTTGTAGTTTAGCTTTCCTCAATATGCAGGATTGTATCTTATGAATATTTGAATATGGGTCACATTTTTGTGTCTTCGTCCAATTAACTTTGTTAAAAAAGATTTTATGTACAGTATGTTCATGTTTATATGATGAATGAGAAAAAAAATGTAACCATATTGTTGTTAAGTGCTTGTTAGTTTCACTTAATTGCATTAAGTTGTAAACAGACCTGTTTAGTTGCATGACCAGCCCTCAAAACTGTCATCATTATCTCATAAACAGCTTATCATACTGTGTGACTTGTTAAATGTAATTAATTTGATACTATATATTATGCAACATAGTAAAATTTGGATTATTATCTGATTTTATTATGATTACTGGAAGAAATTGTTACAATTATCTTACCAAACCGTCCAGTAGAATGTACTTTTCAAAGTAACAAAAGCTAAAATATTATCAATAATAATAATAATATTAATAATACTATTTTTTTTTATTTATATTATTATTATTTTTGTTGTTGTTGTTATTTAAATTAATTAATACAGCTTTTTGTGTGGTTGCGAAATTTGAGAGAAAATGGATTTTTAGGTTTTAGGTTTACTAAGTTTTGTAAAAATTCTTAGTAAATTGTTAAATTAAATACACAATCTTTAATAATCATCTTTTTGATTACTAGAATATACATTTGTGTCATAGTAACTGAATTATTCCTTTTTCTATCATTTTTGATCTGTTTATTAGATTGTGACCTGTTTAATGACTTAGTGTGGCATTTATTACACTCTTGAGGTGTGTTTTGTATTATTTTTCTTAAAACTTGTACATTTTAGTTAGGATGTTGATTATTAGTTTACAATAATGTAAATATGTACACTAAAAAAATCTGGTTTCCTTAGATTTTTTAAGTTGAATCAAACTAAACTAATTAGTTATTTTAACTTAAATTACATTAAACTAACTTAAAAGAGCTTGTATATCTTAATAAATTAAGATTTTGGATGTTAATTATTTACACTGTAAAAAACCTGCTTGCCTTACATTTTTAAGTTGAATCAAATTAAACATATGAGACATTTTAACTTAAATGACATTAAACTAGTTTAAAAGAGCTTGTTTTTCATAATAAATCAGGGGTTTGGTAATTATTTACAATATTTATCAACACTAAAAAAATCAGGTTGCTTTAAATTTTTAAGTTGAATCAAATGAGTCATTTTAACTTGCACTACATTAAACTTAAAATAGCTTGTATAACTTAATAAATTAATAAATTGAGAGTTTGGATGCTAATTATCTACAATATTTATCAACACTGTAAACAATGCTGGCTGCCTTACATTTTTAAGTTGAATCAAATTAACCTTATAAGTCATTTTAACTTAAATGACATTAAACCCACTTGTAAGAGCTTGTATAACTTAATAAATTAAGGGTTTGGATGTTAATTATCTACAATATTTATCAACACTGTAAAAAAATTCTGGTTGCCTTAAATTTTTAAGTTGAATCAAATTAATTGTATGAATCATTTTAAATTAAATGGCATGAAACCAACTTAAAAGAGCTTGTATAACTTAATAAATTAAGAGTTTGGATGTTATTTTTTTTATTTATTTACACTGTTAATAAACCTGTTTGCCTTATATTAAGTTTAATCAGATTAAACATATGAGACATTTTAACTTAAATTACATTAAACCGACTTAAAAGAGTTTGTTTATCTTAAGAAATCAGGGGTTTGGTAATTATTTACAATATTTATCAACACACAAAAAAATCAGGTTGCTTTAAATTTTTAAGTTGAATCAAATTAAACATTTAAGTCATTCTAACTTAAATGACATTAAACTAACTTAAAAGAGCTTGTGTAACTTAAATTAAGGCTTTGGATGTTAACTATTTACAATATTTATGTCAAAAAGATTTGGTTGCCTTAAATTTTTAAGTTGAATCAAATTAAACGAATGAGTCATTTTAACTTAAATGACATTAAACCCACTTGTATAACTTAATAAATTAAGGGTTTGGATGTTAATTATCTACAATATTTATCAACACTAAATAAAATTTGGTAGCCTTACATTTTTAAGTTGAATCAAATTAATTGTATGCATCATTTTAAATTAAATGACATGAAACCAACTTAAAAGAGCTTGTATAACTTAATAAATGAAGACTTTGGATGTTAATTATTTACAGTATTTATGTACACTGTAAAAAAAAACTGCTTACCTTACATTAAGTTGAATCAAATTAAACATTAAACATGTGAGACATTTTAACTTAAATCCCATTATTTAACCAATTTTAAATTTAACCTATTTAAAAGAGCTTGTTTATCTGAATAAATCAAGGGTTTGGTAATTATTTACAATATTTATCAACACAAAAAATCAGGTTGCTTTAAATTTCTAAGTTAAATGAAATTAAACATTTGAGTCATTTTAACTTAAATGACATTAAACTAACTTAAAATACCTTGTGTAACTTAAATGAAGGGTTTGGGAGTTAACTATTTACAATATTTATCAACACAAAACAAAATCCTGCTTTCCTTACATTTTTAAGTTGAATCAAATTAACCATATGAATCATTTTAACTTAAATGACATAAAGCCAACTTGTATAACTTAATAAATTAGGAGTTTGGATGTTAATTATTTACAGTACTTATGTACACTGTAAAAAAAACTGCTTGCCTTACATTTTTAAGTTGAATCAAATTAAACATATGAGATATTTTAACTAAAATGACATAAAACTAACTTAAAAAAGCTTGTATAACTTAGTAAATTAAGGGTTTGGTAATTATTTACTACATTTATGTACACAAAAAAATCAGGTTGCTTTAATTTTTTAAGTTGAATTAAATTAAACATTTGAATCATTTTAACTTAAATGACATGAAACCAAATAAAAAAAAAACTTGTGTACCTTAATAAATTAAGTTATAAGTAACATAAACACATATGTTGTCATGCCTTATTTATCAGATTAGTACAGTGTAGAAATAAATTGTACATAAACATTTGAAGTCAAAATTATTAGCTCCTCTGTTAAAACTTCATTATTTATGTTCAAAATATGCCTGCATTTTTTTTCTGTAAACTACCACTGTAAAAAGTTCTTCAAGGGTGTTGTCTATAGGAATTTATTTTAAAAAGTATATTTCTTCCAATAAATTGATTACCTTTTCTTTTTGAATTAATTTAAGTTTTACATAAGTAAAAAGTGTGATTGTTTTTGTAACTTAATTTTACCCATCAAAAAATTGTGTTTTACTGACCTTCAAAATAAATTGCTTCTACAAAACTCTATTTAAGTGTTTATATCCAAAGTAAAACATCCCGGCCCGCCCACATGATGCAGCACGCATGCAGAGCTTTAGCAACGACGCCGTTGCTCATACCTGTACCGGACCAGTTTCGGATTTCTGTGGAGTTTTTGAGGGCTTTATACAACGGGCAACACATGTAAGTAACTATTTACATTGCATAAAGTTAGATTTTAGCCGAATGAGCACACATTTATTGCACTGTAAAATGTAAACAAGTCGCCTTTCATGACTGTAACGTTAAGATTGTCAGTTCTGCAAGCGCCATGCGGCCCTACCGAATGTATTAAAGTTAACATTAATCCTAAAACAACTATCGCAAACGTAGGATCGATATTTGTTAGATATATTGCCAGATTATGTTTCTATATGGTTTGTATACTTTTAGACAAAAAAACATTGTCATTTTGTTTGTCTAGTAACGTTAGCTTTGGTGAATGTGAATTATTCTGTCTCAAATCATTCATCTTAATTGTTCTGCCTCTTTCCAAATTAGCTACAGTAGCAAAACATTAGTGGCATGGGCTCTTATCCTCGTACATGTGTCAGTTAAAAGTTAACGGCTACGTTTGTAGTCACAGTTGTTGTTCCTGCTTGATTGAAAAAGATGAGGACATTATATTTTTGGCGCCTCTCTCTGCAATGTATCATAAAAATTCGTAAACACTTTATCTTTTTATATATTTGTTTGAAATATTTTAATTTGCCTTAAACCATTTGTTCAACTTAAAAGATTAAATATTTACTTGCATTCCAATATCATCAATGATCCTGCTATTTTCCTAAACTCTTTTTTTTAAATTTGTGTTGCTTTTTTAGAAAGGGATGTCAAAAGCATAAATGACATGATGGCCAGGACATATAACTGGAGAATAATGGAAGTAGCCCCCAGATGTACCAAAATTAAAGAAATATGGCCTGCCCAGGTAAATGATTTATCACTGACATGCTGCTCACTCAGTTTTTGTTTAAAGGCAAATAATAGTGAACAAAGATGTTTGTGATGCTAAACACACTTTTTGCTGAACACTTACTGAAGATTCACCCCACATGTTTTATGGAGTATTATATTGCATTAGAATGAAAGGTTGCCAATCCTTTACACATCTTTGTTCCAAATAACAGACAAATAATTGATGTATTACAGATAAATGAAGAATTCCGAAGGTGTACTGCAGTTCCACTAGAATCAGTGTTTATGTCCCAGCTGGACAAGTACACTCCTAAACATCTCGACCTGTTAAGTGCAAAGGGTGGAGCGACTAGTCAATGCATCAATTGGAATTATTGGAACTGATACAGGTGAGGCAAAAGTGGTAACAAAGTTGCAGATACATGTTTACACAATAAGTACTTTATTTACTCATCTTACCTAATGGGTGAATAGTGCAACAAAAAAATTATGTGTGTTTGTGTGTGTGTGTGTAGATAGATAGATAGATAGATAGATAGATAGATAGATAGATAGATAGATAGATAGATAGATAGATAGATAGATAGATAGATAGATAGTACAGAACCACAGTGATAATGACATTTTATGTTTGTAATTATATTGCCTGCAATATTCAGTTTTTCATTATTCACTTAACAACTATAGGATCCAAGTACCTCTGTGGTGAGGAAAAGATGTGACTGAGATGCCTCATTGAATACATGGGAGAGAGTAGGCAAGAGCTCATCTCTTACTACTATGTAAGTATTGTTTAAAAAACACATTTTGACTTTTTTGGGGAAAAGCACTTATTCCTCAGATATCAATCTTATGTCTGACTGAGTTATAAAGCTGAAGCTCTGTCAAATGTTCAAAACACGCCTACAAACACCTAAATGTATGTGCAGGAACCAGGGTCCCAAGTTAACCTCTTGGTCTTCCACTGCTTGTAGGCTTAATTTAAAAAGTAATATCATATTTTTCAACTGCTATTTCACAAAAGTAAAATCCTTGTTTTACATTATGCAGAAGTTATAATCATCTGATGATATAACTGTAAGAATGGCATTTTCAGTTTTGCCACTTATTGTTCTGTTTATTCTTATACAGGGAAAAACAGAGAGCAGTGTCCATGAAGACTTGATAATGCACAATATGAAGATATATGTCTGCCAAGCACCAGGTGTGGTGGGCATCATCATTGAGGGAATCCCAGTGCCTACTGATCTTGGAAACCTGGCCAAAGCTCTGAACCTGCAGTATCCACCACAACTTGGCAAAACATTTAAGGTGTTACAAAGACTTTTTGTGGGACTTGACACACTGCGCCCAAAGTCTTCCTCCCGATTCATGACACAAAAACAAACTTCTGAGTTAGTTGGTCAAATGCCTGCCTCACACTAAATGACAATCTTATGTTTTTGTCGAGTTTTCAGAAGATTGTTGTGAATGTTTAATTGTTAATTAGCTGCAGCTCAGAGGTTCTTTTTCTTTGCTTCATCACTCTTGTTCAATGAGCAGTTTAACTTAGAACAATGTGGTAGTCACGCACAGACTACTTCAGTTCCTGGGTAAGTCAGCAGCATATGGGCATTTGATGTGTCGAAGTTTGTTTTGTTATGTCAAAAGCTGAGATTAGAGGCCCTTTATTTTATTTCAATGTCTTAGTACATTTGAAATTACACTGTACTGTGCACTAAAGTTAGTCCATTTATGTAAATTGCTCAGGTCAAGAGTCACTGTATTTTAATGTTAGTGTACACAGATTGCACTTTAAGGTCTTCTATGCTACACTTAAAGATGAGGTTAGAAGTTTCTGTAATTTTGAATGTTAAAATGTTTACAACATTAACAATAAAATTGATTATAGAAACTTAGTGCACCCAGTTGTTTGCATATGGTAAATGTTACAGAGTAATAATTGTTTGAAACTAATACCTCTTTTTCCTTATTAAAGTTGGATTTAAAAAATAATTTGTATAAATTAAGAGTAATAGAGAAAATGATTTAAATAAAATTAAAAAGTTAATTTTTTTATTTTAAATGTTACTTATTTTAATTAAGTATTATTTGGTCAATATACTGATCTTTGTCACAATGGTGAAACTCACAAGTTTTGCTTTATATTGTAGACTCTACTTAATTTTTTAGCATACAGTGAAATAAATAATATTAATTTTTACCAAATCAAAATAACAAGAAGTTCACTAAACTTACAAAAAGTAGTTGGAAAATGTTGCCTTAATTTTTTTAAGTTTAATCTAAGTAACAGTTTTTACAGTGTACACTGAATGATATTTTAATGTACAAATCGTAAACCAATTATAAACTAAATCTGTATTCCATTGTTTTGATGCTTGAATCACCCTTTGCATCTACTGTATGACACGTGCATGCATCCACCATTATAAGCTCAAGTTTATGTCATCCGTCTTCACAATAGCTTAATATCGTGTCCCAAGGTCAAACGTTAAGCCTTCGTCTGTATGATCAGAACAGCCCCTGCCATCCCGAGGTGCTGTTGCTATTAGCAGCAACTCCGAGACATCCAATGTGCTAATTTCAGGAGGAAAAAAAAAAGAGGAGGAGGAAAGGGAGGGAGAACGGAGATATGAGCTCCTTAGTAACATCAGTGTACGGAGTGGGATTAATATAGAATGGGATACATTTCCGCGGTCTTAAAAAAAATCTGGATGAGGGAAATTACTTGCAAGATATTCATCTGTGCTCATTCGCGGATGGGAAAACTCCAGCTGCATTTCTCCAGATGCGTTCGCAGTGTTTTAAAACATTAATACCGCAATAGATTTAGCCTACTTTGTATTCATTAAGTAGTTTACAATCCATAATTGTGTCTGTAATAAGCCCAGACAGAATGGCGCACGAACCAGTCTGAAGCGTCATACCTAACATTCAAATTTCCTCTTGTATTTCATGAAGTGATGAATGAATTTGTGTCAGAGTCCACTGGATTTGCCTCTTTTTTCCATTTGCGATCTGTTTATTAGGTTGTGACGGCTAATCATTCACAGTTTTTATAATCTGAAAGTTTTAACTTTAGTAAGAAGCACTATGTATGAATACTGTATATACAGTGTCTGCCATAAATAAGTACACCCCTTACAGATATCTCTTTAACTTAATCATTTCTATACTAATATAATGTATTTGTGAGCATTAGATTAGTCAGTACCAAAGCCAATACTGGAAGTGATCTAACATGGTAACTTAAAATCATGGTCCATAAGTTTGTACAAATCAATAGGGATGTCCTGATGGGTTTTTTTTTTGCCCTCTAGTTAGAGTCATTTGATTTTGAGTATCTACTGATACCAAAACCCGATCCGATACTTCTATAATACAAAAAAATAAGAATAATGAAGAGAAAAGAAACAGATCCAGGATGTTTCTTTTTTTTATTATTATTATTATTTAATTCACCTTATTTTAACATTTATCAACTCAAGCGCACTTCTGTGAGGTAAATCAAAAAATAAATAAAACAGTAAATATAAAAAAATCTAACAAACAGCACCTCAACTTAAAACACCCGGCAGGCAATTCCAAGTTTATATATCTCACAGTTTGCTATGGCAATGTTGTCGTCATCAACTGTATAATACCTCTACTTCAGTTTGTCAGTCAATAGCTTGGAATGAGTCCGTTAAATCGCTGTCGATAAGTTTTGTCCCATTTATCTTTGCAGAATTGTTGTAATTCGGCCACATTGGAGGATTTACGTACATGACCGGTCTTTTTAAGGTCACGCCACATTATCTCAATTGGATTCAGGTCAGGACTTTGACTAGGCCACTCATAAGTCTTTTTGTGTTCTCTTGGATGGGTTGTTGCTGTGCTCTTGTGGCAATTTTGATCAGAATAGTTCTCCCAAAGATGAAAATCATGTTTTTATTTAATCACCCTCTACTTGTTTCAAGCCTGTATCTTTATTCCATTATTCCCCAAAGAAGATATTTTAAAGAATGTTGGAAGCCGGTAGCCATTGACTTTTCTTACTGTGGATGTTTGAGCAATTTAAAGGCTTAACTAGGTTAATTAGGCAAGTCATTGGACGACAGTGGTTTATTCTGTAGCCAATCGCAAAAAAATAAAATTAATTCTTGAGAGTGCCTATAATATTGACCATAGAAGCTTTAAAATGTTTCTGTTTGTTTTATTCCATAAGATGAGATATTCCTCTATTCTCGCTTGCTTGCGGATGAAAAACTCAGCTACATTTCTCCAGATGCTTTCGCAGTGTTTTTAAACATACATACCTTGATAGATTTAGCCTGCTTAGTATAATTAGTTTACAATCCTTAATAGTGTCTGTAATAAATCCAGATAGACATACAAGTGCCAGAGCTAATATTCCAATTCTCTCTTGTATTTTCAGAAAATACGTATAAATTTGTGTCAGAGTGACTGAATCTGGCTTTTTTCACATGTGCGATCTGTTGATCAGATGGTGACGTCTAATCAGTCGGCGTGCCGTTTATTTGCGACAGCTTTCTAGTCCGTCTCTTTATCTGCCACAGTGAATGAATGGACTAAGACGATTTGTGTTCGCTCCTCCAAATATAGTTGTGCAATATATAACTACATTACGGGTGGGCTGTCACAGTTGTACCCGCATCTACATATGAAACCAGACAGATCTATTTCCAAAGGTGAAACTGAGGCTTAAACAAACCCTGATGTCAATCATAGGGGCGATTCTTATTTTAGCAAAGTCAAGCACATCTGAATATGCATTATTTATGATGGAAATAAGCTTCTTAGGCAGTTTAACCCGAGCATGCTGGCAGATATTAGCAGGAGACATACTTTTCATCAGAGCTGGGTGTTTGAAGTCTAAATAACGCACGTGTGATTAGACCCAAGGTAACTGCCGCCGTCCCGGAAAACTCTGGAACAAAGAATTCTGTGTGTGTCAGGAATTTCAGGGAGTTTCGTTTCGCCAACAAACTCTCTTTTTCACACTCTCCATTGTTGGGTTGCAGGTTCTGGTTGCCTGTTTTCCTTCAGATTGCCTTACAGATATATATGGCCAGTTTTGCTTTAAAGAAAAATAGGTTTATGCATGTGCTTTATTACACATACTTTTAAAGTCACCGAAATAAGTCTAAAACATATACACTGTATGGGCAGTTTGTGCAGAAAGCAAAGGCTTGTTGACTTGTGTTGTTTCTGAGAGGGTTTTAAGGCACTTAAGAAGTGTTAACAAGGCCTGAAATTTGAGCTTTTTCCAGTATCATATAAATATGTTTTAGGATAAAATCTGATGACATTGCATTAGCACAAACGGTGCTACAGTAATATGCATGTATATATGTATGATGTTTTGTTTTGTTTTGTTTTCAAAAATATGGTTTTGCATGTGCTTTATTACACTTACTTTTAAAGTTGCTGAAATAAGTCTAAAAACAGATGGTAGTACCACAAAATGATCTGAAAATCACCCTGTTTGCTTGTTCTCTTATTCACGAAGAATTTTGTGTGTCAAATTTTTATTGCAGCTCTCTTAAGCAGGTCGCACACCAGAAGAGCCGTGTAGCTCCATGTATTTTAGAATTCTAAACATATGTTTCTATGAGAGTACACACATCGCCCAGCCACGACTCAGGACACTGTCATATTTCTGCAGCGCCACAGAGCGCTTTATTACACTTATTTTTAAAGTCGCGGAGAGAAAAAAAAAACATAATAATACCAGTATTGTGCACGTATCAAATTTTGGGGAGTTTCGTTTCGCCATCAAACTCTCTTATTCCCCCTCTCTGTTGTTAGGTTGCAGGTTCTGGTTCTCTGTTTTCCTTCAGATCTTCTTACAGATAGATGAGCAGTTTGTGCAGAAAGCAAAGGCTTGTTGACTTGTGTTGTTTCTGAGAGGCACTTAAAAAGTGTTGGTAAGGCCTGACATTTGAGCTTTTTCCAGTATCTTATAAATATATTTTAGGATAAAATCTGATGACATTGCATTTATCTACAATAATATTCAAGTGGCATGCATGTATGATGTATGAATAGGGTTATGCATGTGTTTTCACTTGTTAAAGTCACTGAAATAAGTCTCTAAAAAACATATAGTAATATATGCAGCTTTTGTTATTTAATTGATAATGGAGTTTATGCAACAAAAATGATCTGAAAATGCCCCCAGTTGCTCATTCACTTTTTCATGAAGTATTCTGTGTGTATCAGGAATTTTTGGGAGTTTCATTTTGGGAACAAACTATATATATATGCAACAGCAGGCTATATATATA
>CAIGQZ010031558.1:2927630-2949741 GCA_903798205.1 Danio tinwini | reverse complement strand
TATATATATATATATATATATATATATGTATATATGTATATATATATATATGTTTTGCTAACTTATTGATATTGCTTAATGGAGTTTTTACAAAATTATCTAAAACTTTTCTTCACTTTAGATTTTACTCATTAATTTTTGGTGAGTTTTGTCACTAAGTCACTAAAATAAGGCTAAAAAAACTGATAGTATGTATTTATATGTGTATATATACAGCTTTTGCTAACTAATTGATAATGATTAGTGATTTTACCACAAAATGACCTGGAAATCACCCTGTTTACTCCTTCACTTTAGATTCTGCCATACACTTTTTCTCAAAGAGTAAGGAATTTTTTGTTGGGTTGCAGGTACCGGTCCTCTGTTTTCCTTCAGATCGCCTTACAGATATATGGGCAGTTTGTGCAGAAAGCAAAGGCTTGTTGACCCATGTTGTTTTAATGAACACTTCTTGGTGAAAGGCGCTCTCTGTGGCCCTGTCCTTTTGTACATGTGTGTGCGAGTGTGTGATTTCTCTCTTGCCTCTTTGCCAAGATTTATTTCATTCATAATAGATTTGCGGAAACTCTGGCTTGTGTCTTCATTGACAGCTTTAGAGTTTTTCTTTTTTTATTGTTGTTGTCGCCCCTCCCTTTCCTCTATCTGTATTATAGCAGCGTTTTTCCACTCAGGTTTACCGGATTTCTTCCAGCCTCTGACGAAAGAATCCGCAAAACATCGGTACTAAAATGAGGGTTTGGTTTTAGTTGTTTTGATGCTTTTCAATTCCAGCACACAAACAATTAATTAGTACACTGTAAAACCAAACAGTCAACTTTATCAAATGAAATGTGTGTAGTTACTCAAAATTGACTAAAAGTTAATTCTACTAAATTGAAAAGAGTTTTGAAGGTAATGAGTTAATTAAACACCTTATTACTTCAACTTAAATGGAGTAAATTCACAGTACTCATATAGATTAGATTTTTAACTCAAATGGTTTGAATTAGTTTCCTCAAAAGGTTTGAGTTGCTTTAACTTATTGGGTTTTACAGTACTCAGTTGTTTGAGTTATCTTCATTTATTGGGTTTTACTGTGCTCAAATTACTTTGTTTACTCAATTGGATTAAGTTCACAGTACTCAGGATTAATTTTTGAACTTAAATGGTTTGTTGCAATCGGTTTCCTCAAATGGTTTGAGTTATCTTAACTTTTTAAGTTTTACAGTGTAGCTAATGGCTGCTCATAATAACTGATTATTTAACTTCTTCAATTAAGCTCTGGGGTTGGTGGAAATTGGGATGTTTAGGCCAGGCTAAAGCCATGGGATCATCTTTTTAAGAACATTTGAATGCACAGCAAAAAAAAGTGTTCTAAATGGTTATACATGTAATAATAGTCAATGTTTTGTAATGCAAATCATAATATTTTATCTCTGACACACTTGAAGGTCAGATATTTATTTTCACATTTTTAAAAATGTAATTTACAGGTTAAACTTTTTACATTTTTTAACAGATTTTTTTTATGAATAAATATTATCCATGAATAAATAAAATAATAATAATTTTTATATTAAAATTATAAAACATTGATAATTTACACAATAACTGTATTCTGTGCATATTAAAATTTATATATATATATATATATATATACAACTCACACGTGTCATTTTTCAAAAACATATATATGTTATATATATATATAACATATATATGTTTTTGAAACAAATAATATATATTATATATTATTTGATTAATTTTCAGATTTTTTTATTTTATTTTCAGATTAAACAGCATGTACCACTGAAATTACATTACTGGTTTGCTACAAAAATATATTGTGATGAAGTAGAAATCTAATCTATACTATATCTGATGCTATATTGTTAATTATAACCTATTTAATAAAACCTGCATTGTTTTATTATAATCCCGTTTAATTGTTTATTATTTTTCCATTTATTTTTGGTGACTGAATGCATCAAATGCATGAACACAAGCTGATTTAAAGCTATTCATCCTGTACCCTGGATTCCAGCCCGTCCACGCCAGCAAGAAAAACCCAGTAAACGAGGAGCGAGTACAAACACCAGGGCCACATCAGGTGGGAGGCCCCTGCCGGTGCTTACACTCGCGCTCCCTTTTAGATCTGCTTATTTGGATGCACTTGATGACACAATGGATGTGCATTACTCGCCCTCCAGCCTTCCGGCAGCTGTAATTTCATAGCAGTTACCACATGCATCCTACTTGACATACAATTCACTCTCGCCGGGAAGGGAGCCAAATAATGGGATTTAGCTGGGGCTGCTAGCGCGTTCGTGCCACCGCTCCTCTAATTAGCCTATCCAGACACGCGGCCCTTTGCACTGTCAGCCACACATCAGCCCGTGACGCACCACTCCACCGCTGAGAGGTCAAATCTGTTTTTCAGAGCAAATGGAATAATGGACTGGTACGGGCCCCGTCTCTTCTTTGCCCTGAGCACTCTTGAGCACACGTCGAGCTCTACTGATAATGCTTTAGATGGTGCCGATGCACTGCAGCATGACAATGTTGACTGCAACAGCAGATGGATTGTTGAGTTGTGGGTAAATACAGCAAATTATGGCCTTTCGTTGTGCCATAGATGTGTTGTGCAGGTCCTTGAGCGCTGCAGGGGTTTGTAACCTGCTATTGGGATGTGATCTTTTTATTTATAAAAATACTCCAGTGGTGATTTTGAAGACGTTTAGTTAAGCATAAACTTTCACAACAGGTTGGTTTCCTATAAGTTATTGGCCGGAGCATGTACACTAGATTTGCCAATGTTTATCGAAGTGTAATCTAAAGCAGATTTCTAAATGGTCTTCATTTTTTTTCATTTTGTACATTGTATATATAGTGCAAAGTAGTATATACATTTTTATGTACTGTAAATGTACAGTACCTGACAAAAGTCTTGTCTCCTATCCAAGTTTTAGGAATAGCAAACAATAACTTGACTTCTAGTTGATCATTTGGTATCAGAAGTGGCTTATATGAAAGACAAAGTAAGGTCTGACTTTGCTTAGACAAAAGTCTTGTCACTTAACAAAAGTAATGTACAGTATAGAATGTAAAGTCATGCTGCAGTGGAAAAAGAATGAATATTGTGTCTGACTTCCATGAGCTTGGAGGACTGCATCCATACATCTCTGCAATGACTCAAACTACTTCGAAGCGTTCAAAAGCATTCTTGCAGGACTCCCAGAGTTCATCAAGATTCTTCAGATTCATCTTCAATGCCTCCTCCTTTATCTTACCCCAGACATGCTCAATAATGTTCATGTCTGGTGACTGGGCTGGCCAATCCTGGAGCACCTTGACCTTCTTTGCTTTTGCACGCTCCTGTGGTTTGTAATGTAATGGACAGCACAAATGTCTTGATACCTCAGGCTGTTGATGTTGCCATATTCTGCAGATCTCTTGCATGCCCCTGTACTGAATGTAACCCCAAACCATGATTTTTCCTTCATCAAACTTGACTGATTTCTGTGAGAATCCATGCAGGTTCCAATAGGTCAGTATTTGTGATGATTGGGATGCAGTTCAACAAATGATTTATCGAACTTCTGCCACTTTTCCAATTGATCAACTAAGTCAAGATAATATTTGTTGCTCTTACAACTGGGACCCATGACAAGACTTTTGTCAGGTAGTGCATGTAGCATATTTAATATAATTTGCTGTTTTGTGAATGATATACTGTATGTGGGGTATAAATTCCACCTGCTAATAGATCGATATTCTTGATTGTGATAATTCAATTGAAGTAGCCATGTGCTTATCATGAAATTTGAAACTAATAATCAAAATTTTGAATGGTTATGTAAGTCTATTACACATATACTGTACAGTATATATATATATATATATATATATATATATATATATATAAAAGCAACATGATGAATACAAGCTAATCATCATAGTTTCAACATTCATTTGAAGATTTGATTTGCTAAAAACAAAGCACTTAATGTGCATTAACTTTTATAAATCATGTTTTTTTAATTATCCATCGAACTGTTCATTTGAAATTAAAATAGGTAACACGTTAGTTTAGGTCACAATTCATTCTATTACTAATTGGCTTATTACCAGCTTATTATTAAGATGTTATCAATTTATTCTTTATAACTGCAAACAATCTTATTCTACATCTTTAAAACATCACCCAAAACCTAAACCCAACTTCTACCTCACTAACTATTCATAAACAGTTAATTAGTAGTTTATTAAGCTAGTACTGTAAATGAATAGCTTGTTAATACCGTGAATTGTGAACTAAAGTCTTACCAAACGATGATTTATGAAATAAACCTCCTCAGACATACTAAGTAAGAATTGGTAATGGCAGTAGAATAGTGATTCCCTATTATTCCGTTTTTCATGAATCTGTGATGGCAAAATCCTTCACAAACCAAAACACAACCACCAAGGGGGAAGGAAAAATCCACATTCATAGAAAATGCTTGTAGATAATAAAATAAACAGTTTGTTCAAGGTCTGTCTGAATGAGCGATGGCGTGCGGCCGATCATGTGTGGTTTGTCTGGACATTGTGCAGGACTTACTTTAATTGTTACAAGCAGAAGCTTCATCGTAATAACCTCCACCGCCGTCTGCAGTCGAGCTGTCAAAAACACACTGGAACAATTTCATCAGCTCCTGAGAGGGAGACTCGCACACTGCCTAATCAGCCGGCCGAGCAATATTGACTTGTTTATTTAACAGTAATGTTGCACGGGGCCTTTGTTCTCTTTCTCTCCAAGACTGTCATGCGAGAAAATAAAGATAGGGTCAAACAATTAACAAAATTAATGAGTTTATTCAGTGCGCAACCAAACACAGGGAGAGATGAAAACAGATACCTCAGCAGAAAAGCGAGCCGTGCTTTCTTTGTGTTTGTGTTGGGAACACACAGCTCATTAAGACTGCAGTTATTGAGAGTTATCTGTTTAATTGTGAATTGCATTAAAAAATGTAACACCTCAACAATGAGCGCAAGGTTCACTGATCAATAGTGGAAAATGGATCCTTTGTGGCACTATCGCAAGTAATTGTATTTCTCTGCCTGCTTGGATCAATAAACAAATTAAAAAATAAGTTTGAGTAGCGTGCTGTACATTAAGCTTTGAAGAGATAATGCTGGGCGAGTTGAGAGTAGCATGCTAATTTATAGTGGATGTCGAATTAGAGAACAACCTACAATTTCCTACATTTTTGAGGTCACTGCTTAGTCCTGTTTGAAGTCATCCTAACATAAATAGAAAAGCTGTTTTTAAGCATATTTCATAAGCTATGCAAGTCCTGAAGCACATATACAGAGATTAAAAGGATAGCTTAACATAGAAGTTCTAGTCAATTGAAGTTATGTCGGTCCAGAAATCAATAACCATTGACACCTATAATAAAACGCATACTATAACAGTGCTTCCTACACTTAGGGCCCAATCATACACCCAAAAAGACGCAATAAGGTGCAAGACGCATTTGTTTTATTAAAAACAAGCTTAGATTTGTCCACCTGTCAAGTTTTAGACCATATGGGGCATAGCATGTGTGTTTGGATATAACTCAGTTTTTGGACCACGCTTCGTTATTACTGTTTCTTTATTTGTTTGCTGGAAATTAGAACTGAATTTAGAAATAGTTTTGAAACAAATCTTTGGGCTTAACAAAGAAAATTAAATATGTAGGCTAATGGATGTCTGTGCGTACAACACGTACAAAGAGAGAAAGAGAAAGTGAGGGTAAAGGCTGAATGGAGGAAATAGCAAATGCGCCATGGGGCGGCGCAACTGACTTAAGTGGAATGGGAGATGAGACTCTGATTGGTTTATTCTCAAAACACACCCATAACTCCTTAACAGAATAAGCTCAACCCTGTTAGACTGTGTGCCGTGGTGCAGAGCGTATTTTTCCATCCTTAAAATAGCAAACTGGTGTCAAACACGACCCTTAATGCTTTTGTACCCTGCACTTTAGACTTTGCGACTAGATCGTTAAAATACAGCCCATAGACTTTACTTGGGGCAGGCCACCCAGGTATATTAATGACCGCTCAAGTATATTTGGCAACACTTTTTTTATAACTATTATTATCATCCTTTTTTAAAACCAAACATCTGCGACCGATTAAGCAGTGGAAAATTGTCTCTCATTTACCCATTTTGTAAACTACTGCTAGTTTTGTGTGCCTGAGAACTGTCAATGCTCCCACAGAGAGTCACATGCTCTGCAGACCCATAGAGACGTACCTTTTTGGCACTTAAAAAATGCATCCGGCCGGGGTTTCTAAATCTCCTATGTCCAGTGTTTAGTTTAGTTTAGTTTAGTTTTGTTTAGTTTAAAACTTTATTAATCCCCTTGGGGCAATTTATTCTGACATGGTGGTGCTTCACATATAACAAGAATGACACACTTAACACAATAAACACCAACACTTAACATCAAGTACACAAACAAAAAACTGGGAAAATAAATGAATCAATAACAATAATAAAAAAATAATAATTATAACTAATAATAATAATAAATAATAATCCATTGATTAACTACATTTATTACGTAAACGAATTGCTTCAGGCACAAAAGTGAAATTATAACAATTTGTTGAACATCTTATTGTCCTTAGACGTCGCCCAGGGGCATTTCGCTTTCGAAAGTTGTCGTTAGTTGTTTGTGGTTTTACATTACCTTTTTATTTAAACCTACTTTCACTTGACTTCGCAGCTGACTGCGCGAGTACATCCGTGAGAGCGAGAGAAACAGTCTGTAAATAATTCATTCTTTAATAAACAACTCAGAAAAGCTTTACTATATACTCAGAGGGGACAAAATGACATTTAAACTGGTTACAAAATATTTGGACACCATTAGAAATGGTTGAACAACTAATTTGACTATTTAAATAATCTACACTCATTTTTTTTTAGATTTTTTTGAGATATTGTCTGTTTTTTTCCTTTTTTTTCTGTCATTTATTTCTCATTTGCCGTATATTTTATTAATTTGATGATGTTGATATATTACATAGCCTATTTTATACATATCTAAAATGCTTTGGCAATACTGTACAAAATGTAATGCCAATAAAGCATTACTTGAACTTGCTTTAGAGAGAGAGAGAGAGAAAAAGAGAGAGAGAGAGAGAGAGAGAGAGAGAGAGAGAGAAAGAGAGAGAGATTGCTGTAAGACCCCAGTGACACTCGAGTCTTCATGTTGATCCTGAAGGGCCAAGCCTGTACACTAACCTCTCCCACCTGCAGTTTCTCCACAATGGGACGTCCAGCCTTTTCAGCCTCCAGTGCCTAGACTGCAGCTCTGCACAAGAAGTTTGGCCAGAAGAGAAATGGTCATGCCCAACTGAGGCTGGTTTCTCTCTAGGACGTCTAGCACTGTATAATAAAAAAAATATATAAAATAAAATAAAAAAACATATGAAAGTAACTGGGAAGTAACTGGCCAAAATCTTTCAAAATAACAAAGTTTGTGTTCAACAACAAACAAAAATAGAAACGTATACAGGTTTGTGACAATTGAAGGGTGAGTAAATGATGACAGAATTTTCATCTTTGGGTGAAAAAGAAAAAGAGCATTGAGTAAAATTAACAAACGTACTGTACCTTCTAGTTATTGATTAAACCACAAAACAAATTAAAGTGACTGCTAATGATTGAACATTTCAGCCATAGCAAGAGGTGGCGCAGTGGGTAGCACGATCGCCTCACAGCAAGAAGGTCGCTGGTTCAAGCCTCAGCTGGGTCAGTTGGGATTTCTGTGTGAAGTTTGCATGTTCTCCCTATGTTCGTGTGAGTTTCCTCCGGGTGCTCCGGTTTCCCCCACAGTCCAATCACGTGCGCTGTAGGTGGATTGAGTGAGCTAAAATTGTCTGTAGTGCATGTGTGTGTGTATGAATGAGAGTGTATGATGGTTCCTGGTGATGTGTTGCAGCTAGAAGGGCTTCTGCTGCCTAAAACATAGGCTTGATAAATTGGCGTTTCATTCCGCTGTGGCAACCCCTGATTAATAAGCAGAAAAGAAAATAAACGAATGTCCCCCAAAATGGCTGGATGTCCATGAAAGACAAACTCAGGAGAGGACAAGATATTGTGAAGAATCCCAATGGTGAATTTGTCCAACACTGCTGTTCTGAACATCATAAGGATTTGTATTTCCACAGAGAATTTGGACTGGAAACCCTTCAGTGATAAAACCTTCATCAGTATAAATAATTAAAAGACTCAGTTGGTAAATCATATGTGCAAATGTATATCAGAGTCAGTTTATGTAATGCAATTGTTGCTCAACTTCGCCCAGCATTTATGTACAGAAATAAGATCACCATCTGGACTTTGTTATGTTATAAGATCACCATCTGGACTTTAAGTTATGGACTTACTCTAAAAGAAGTGATAAGAAATAAATCAAGATGCACATTTTTTATGGACAAATTGCCTGGATTTCAAATTGATCATACTCTTAAAATGCTTATTCCTGCATGAGGTCAGAAAAGTTGGCAGAATGCAGTCTGTTCTGCACAGAATTCAAAAACACGAAGCCAGTATTCATTTTCAATCCAATCTGCCTCCATCTACTCCCATGTTTTGTCGAATGTTTCAAAGCGACAGTCCCCAAACACTTTAAATGCATATAAATACAGAACCCCCCCCCCCCCCCCCCCCCCCCCCCCGGCCCTCCCTCGAAGCCTGTCTATTTCATGTCGGACTTTAGATTGTCAGCTCTCTAATGAGGAGCCATTTTTTTTCTCCTGTTTGAGCCTGGTTGCTCTGGGCTTCATTAGTTTTCCTGTGCGTAGTCAAAAGTGAGACTCACACATTCACAGAGTGCGGGGCGGACACTAGCTAGGAGTTGACACCCAGAGATGGCGAGTCGGTTATGAGTGTGTTTGTGTGCGCCGCCGCCGCAGGGTGACACCTCGGCTGGCTCTGATCAGCGTATAATTACCTCAGAACAGGAAGTGGCGGGTGTTTGGGCCATGATGGATGTTGACCCCTCCCGGGAAGGATGGCTCCTGTTGTGTCACCCTGGGGGAAGGGCAGGAAACAAGAGCTCTTTAGAGGATACCACCACCATTAGGCCACGGCAGGAGTCCTCTTCATTGCACACGCAAACACACACACACAAAGAACATATATAAGAAAGAACAAGTGTCATCGAAGAAGAATGACCTCGCTTTTTCCTATAGTTCAGTCCATGAGAGGTGTATAGCCCATAAACTCCCTTAATATCTTCCCCCATCTCGCCCGCCCTCTTCCGTCAGATGCACAATAAATATCTTGTCAGACCAAACGGCGATGCTCCTTCATGGAACACTGGCTGTTTATTAGCGGCAGGCTAACTTTAAGAGAAATGCTAACATCATTCATTAATGGGCCGCATCTTGCGTCTGATGAGGCGTGTCGGCGGTGGCGCGGGACCCGGCGTAATGGTGCCCGGTAAACGGGCGTCGTAATTGTACGTCCGAAAAAACGTACAGTGGGGCCGTCCTAGGCCTGACAGTGACAGAGCAATTATGGCGAGCCAAGCAGGCCGTGTCAAATTAGCAGCCCTGAAGAGAGCGCTCATCTCTCCCACCCAGGACGTGATGGTGAGTGATGGGCAAGACATGGATGCGGCACTAACGCTCTGATTTGTCAATAACAGGTTTTTGAGAGTCGAGTGTCAGGACTCTATTGAGATGTCGAAGGTGGGGGTCCGGTGACCCGAGCAGGGAGTCTTTCACAGGGAAGGTCATCAGTCAATGTTCCTGTCAAGCGGAGATCACACGGATGCCTGCAGACCTCCGCAGTAATTACACTTGACTGGGGATGAGGAGACGTCTTCTTCTGTGGGCCTACAATGACTGCATAATTTATAATCAACGGCAATCAGGCAAGTCAGACGAGAAGGCTTTTGTTTTTGGGGCTGTCTGCTTAGTTCACTGCATGGATAATCTTTTTGACATGACAGAGCGAACTAGTGCGGAGACGGTTCGCTGATTCAGGAATAAATATCTATGCAACTCTCTTACAAGTTTAAGTAGGTTAAATAAAGAAAAAAAGGGTCGATTCTTCCATTGGAGTCCTGCCAATTTCTCACACTTCAGTTATGCCTCTCAAACAAACACGGCAGACTGACTTACAGCTGTCGCAAGGAAGCATTTTAACACTCTTCATGTTTTAAGTGGGTTTTTTTTTTTTATTCTTTTCTTTTACATAATTGTAGTTCTGGCAGTGTGTGTGTGTGTGTGTGTGTGTGTGTATGTGTGTGTGTGTCAATCTCATTTCCACCATTAATGTCACTTTCGACTCGTCACTCTCAGATTATGTTTAATTATGAATGCTTTTCACTCATAAATGTTAATACAGATTTGCATGGAGTTTTATGTTGAGGAAGCGACGTCCTCTTTTTCACTTAGTGTTTGCACTTGCATCCTGGTGGAAGGGATGGAGGAGATTGAACATTACATATTCCGAAAAATGAATAAATGAATGTGAGTAATAGAAAGAATGAGGGGAAATAAAAAGGAAAAGGGAAGGTGAAGGATGAGAAGAATGATAGAAAGAGCAACACAAAAGAACAAAGGGAAGAAAGAGTAGTTGGAATCCTTCAATCTGCAGTATTGTTCTACACCAGGGATCACCGAACTTGTTCCTGGAGGTCCGGTGTCCTGCAGATTTTAGCTCCAAGCCTAATCAAACACACCTGAACAAGCTAATCAAGGTCTTACTAGGTATACTTTAAACACCCAGGCAGGTGTGTTAAGGCAAGTTGGAGCTAAACCCTGCAGGGCACCGGACCTCCAGGAACGAGATTGGTGACCCCTGTTCTACACACACCGTTAGATTACAACTCTGCATGAACCAAAAGTTGTGCTGTTTGATTTAATTATAATGTTTCCAACAAGTTATTCAGTGATTTCCACATGTTTGAATGTTTTAGGTCATTTCGGTTGTTCATGTTCAAAGATTTAAGTGGACAGGCCAAAAATTTAGAAATCCACCAGCTTATTTTTCACTAGTTGTAGAGGGAGAGCTGATGATATATTTATACAACATAGATGTACGCCCAGTGTTATGCTCTGAAATATTCCTCATCTTTTGGGGAGGATTTCACAGACAGCGTCGATGTTGCAGACTTCCATTCAACATCTTTCTTTGTAACAGACATCCATACGACAAATTCACCATCCATATTTGATTTCTCTTTTGTATTTTATTCTTATTTTACATTTGTATGCATTCATTCGCATGTTTTAAGGTGCTTGTGCTGTGTCAGTTGGGTAATGAAAGGATAAATGTTTTAGCCTTGTGTTAGTTTATGCATTCAATATCAGGTCTTGTTGATTCCTCAGTTTGTCAAGCACTCCTGGCATTGCACGTTTGAAGTCTTTCTGGTTATTCCCATAAAACAAGATGAGTGGGCCGAATCAACGAGGCGTGGTGTTTAATTATTCACTCTGTCCTCCACGCAACCCTGATGAAAGTGTCGTTCGTTATTCACGTTTGCTATCTGCAGGGCGCTTCTGTTTTATACGTCAGAGATGTTGATAGGGTTTGGGGGGGGGGGTGTTTCTCAGTTGACACATTGGATGTGTGCAGCACGGATTGGGAATTTACCCAAAGACCCATGAAAGTCGTAATCTCGTGGCCCACTTTTGATGCGATCTGTCAGTCTTGAAATAACAGTTTTTTCTTTGCGCCCTTCTTTTTAGTGCGCCCCGCTAGTCATGAGGAAAAAACAAGTAATGGGTGGGAAGATCCTTAAAAACCAAGCTGCAGAGTTCTGAACTTGCACTTTGCAGCGGAGACCTCTCGGAGCACAAGATTGACGGAGTTAAATGATGGCGCGGTCTTGTGTTGGACCACGGCTCCTTTAATAAGAAGTAGAAGAGGTCCACTTCATTGTTTGTCTGCTGAGTTTTGGATGTGCCACATAAGACTTTTTCTTCTCCTGAGGCACCGAGGCTTGACAGGAACATTTTTTTCCCTGCTCTTTTTCTCCACCCATCCCAGAGTTCCTCTTCGAATTTTCTGAATGCTCTCGTCTCTCTCTCTCTCTCTCTTGCTCCTGACAGGTGCGCTGCGGCCAATGGGATTTGTTTCTGTGGCCGGCAGGTTGTCAAGAGAGACAGCCAATAAGCAATCAAAGTGGCATGAGTTGCTGAAACAAAGAACCAGTCCCCCACCCCACCCTACCTTCTCCTTTTTTATGGCAGCACGGTTTGGCGAGTCTTGCATGTATAATTAAGTGAGGGGAAAAAGGAAAGGCCACTTAATCTTCCCCCTAATGGCGATTCCTTCCATCTCTGGCTTCCTCTGGGGGGCATACCCCAAAGACCGCTCCCCGGGTCACCGGTGTCCCCCAATTGTCATTGGTGAATCTTTTTTATCAGCCTGAGAGGTGTTTGCTTGCGATGTGGCATTATTCCATTCATCATTGCTTTGTTCCTTTAAAAATTCGTAGGGCAGTGGAAGAGTCGATCACTGGGGCGATTTATCATCTGGAGGAAAAGACGAAAGATGTACAGGGCCCTAGTTGCATATTTCACATGAGATGTGTACACACACACACACACACACACACACACACACACATATATAGTACTGAATCCTGTCCTTTCACAGTTCTTATTTGTTTTACCACTTTAGTGGCTGCAGCAGAAGCATTTTTAAGAAAGCCGCTGGTTGTAATTGTGTTGTGTTGCCAGAGATCCAAATGTATTCATCTTCTTTAATTAACTACCCACTCGCTGTCCGCACCTTAGACATTAACGGCACGCACCATTTACTGTAGATTATTCCGACTACACTGGCTTTGTCACGTACAGCTCATTACGAGAGGCTCTAAATAGTCAGTGTTTTAATATCTTGCTTTGTTGTAAATATGTAATTTTCTGTCTTGCCTGCATTTGCACATCGTTAATTCTCCATTTCCACTATGCAAATGCACAGACTGCTGAAAGGCTGCCAGCAGATTTTATACAAGCCAATTGATAAATCAGAGATGCAGCTTCAGTGTTGCTCCACCCTTGAGTGAGCGAACTAGCTATTATCACTTTTGAGTGTCGTCCTCACGAGTTCTGTCCTCTGTACAAGTGTCCCCACACTCATGGGCAAAGGAGTTGCACCAGAGCCTGTGATTTACCCCAAATGGGCCGCACTGCTGCGCTCTATAATATAGACTATTATGTGGTCTCACCACTGACACTAATGGGATGTTACAGCGATTTAAAATGATTTAATGGCTCCCAGGTTGGGCCCCTAATGGCCCTCTTTATACTGCAATGCCTATTATGAATGTGAATGACAGTGTTGTGAAGTGCCTCTGTTTTTTCCCACATCTGCTCAAACACTGTGACAGGTGCCGCTTTACCGGCCGAGTGGAGGGATCAAGGGAAAAGAGGGGGAAGGCACGTGTTGACTGCTCAGTCCCTCATTTGATTGGCTTCTCGCTTTACTGTCCATCCTTCCTGTCTTCCTGACACAAAAACGACTTGGAGTTATGGGAACTGGCGTTATATTGTTTGGTGGGAAGAACGGGACATTAACTGCCTGAAATTGTTCAGTACCACTCTGCTTTCCTTCCAGTTCATCAGATGATATAGTGTTGTTAAAAATGTGTACATTTAAGGTGCAACACCTGGAGCAGTACCCTCTGAATTATATCTGTACACCTCATCTAATTGGTGCATATTATTATACCTCTGGAGTACTTTAAGCTACTAATATCTGGAGTTGCCAACTTTAGTCATGGAGCGCCACTGTCCTGTAGTGTTTAGGATAAACTCTGTAAAATCTCACCTGATTGCTATTGTGTTCAGTTGTAGTCAATTAGCCTTAAGGGTAATCTCTGCAGAATTAGTGGCCTTTGAGCCTAGAACAGAATAATATACATTCTGTAGAGGTACAGAGAGCAGATTACAAGTTAGGGGTAAACATTTTGCTCACTGTTTCTGATTGTGTTACTGTACCAGCAGCTCCATTTGAAGGTTGTGGTGTACGGTTAAATTCAGACCTGCCAACCTGAAGCTGCTGGTTAACCTGATTTCCTGAATAGCCAAACTTTTTTTGTATTTTCTCCACTGAAATACCCTCAGATTTACTAGTGAATAAACGTGTGAAAGTCTGGTGTACCATTAGAGGTATGGAGAAGGTTTTTTTAGATTACGTGTGCGCCTGGCTGTGACCTTTCACCATTGTCTTCTTGAGCGAGACGTTTAACCTTGTTTTGCTCTGGGGGGTGTTTCTGAAATAAGTTCATGGCACCGTTTTATGGAGAGGTGAGGTCTGTAAAAACCCTTGGTATCCTTGCACCAGTCATGCATTTCTTTCTTTTTTTTGACCATCCTTTATTTCCAACAACTTGAACAAATTTGGCTTACATTTTTTTAAAGATGGCAAAGCAAGTCCTAGAGGGTATCATCATCACAGCAAGCATATTAGCATTTTTATAAGGCTAAGCTAGCTTTTTAGCAGAACTTGACCTATTCAACATGCAAGTCCCTCTGACACAAACTCCTCACAGTCATCATGAATGGTTCACCGCCTGGGTAAAGCCTATTGATCGGAGCGGTCAGAGGCGGCCATGGGGTTAAGCTAATTGTGTCACAGTCCCAAACATTGTGTATGAACTTTCCTCCCTAAAGTATCTGTCCTGCCCTCATTAGCATTAAACAACCAAAAGCAGTTTGTGGACCGCTCATTCCCTCCCGAAAGGTGAAAGTGTCCAATCAGAAGGGGATGCTGAAGGGTGAGTGGGGTTAAAAGAAATTGAAGCCTAGAAAAAGAAGGCATCACTGGACAGGAGCTGCCACTCATCCTCTTTCTCGTATTCCAGACCCTCTGGAAATAACCGCACTGTCCACAGGCAATTTTTATAGACAGACACAGAGAGAAAGCCACTGGATTGACACCTCTAGCAGTCATTACACGCTGGGTTGAATACTAGATTACTCCAAAGTGGCTCAGGGTCAAGCAGCAACGTGTTCGCTTTTGGCACGCGATGACTTTAATACCGACTGTGGTATTAGACAATTACTGCAAATCCCACACCATACCACATCAGCCCAAAAGAAAGAAAAATCGAGCTTCAACCTCGTTCAGACCAGACAACAAGCTGCTCCATTTTGAGACAATAGCACACAATCTGTTGTCTAAAATGGCCACTATAAAAAAAAGCCTCATCGAACCCGTTACTTGCTATCCTTTTTTTCTGGGTGAGTGATGCGACCTTTAGGTGCTTTGGTGACAATTACAGAAAGCGAAAAATTGAATTATTAGCCTTTTTCTTTGCCTGCCGGTGGCTGTGTAGGCGTAGCTGTAAAACGCGGTAATTATTTAGCTAAATTGCCATATTATAATTCTTTTTTTCCCCTCCTTTTGGAAAATGAGTTATAAAGGAGATGGCATGCTGGTTGTTGAGAGGGGTTTGAATGAAGTTAAGTGATTTAAATAGCTGGTGTAAGCTCGGCTTGATGTTGACTGTCAATAGGAACAATAGACACGCTTTCCCAGAGGTCACCGGGAGACTGTTGGAGTGATGGGAGGCCATAGTCCTCCATTTTGCCTCTCTTTGGCTTTCCCCGGT
The DNA here is from genome assembly GCA_903798205.1 of Danio tinwini. Taxonomy (NCBI): domain Eukaryota; kingdom Metazoa; phylum Chordata; class Actinopteri; order Cypriniformes; family Danionidae; genus Danio; species Danio tinwini. Next base: position 2,934,139 of record CAIGQZ010031558.1, on the reverse strand, counting down.
TCATCAAGGTGATTTCCTTGATGGTGTGAACTTCTCTGGCCTTCTCTCACCATTTCCTCTACCGCTCCTTTTTTTCTCCCAGTGTGTCTGATTGTAAGCATGTTCCCGCAGTGGCTGTAATTATTTTCCCCTCAGTATCTGCCCGAGATGAGCTTAGTTTTGCTTAGTGGCTTGTATCCGGCCTTGACAAGCCTCATTTTGATTATTGTATCCAATGATTTGGCAAACCCTAAACCGCGGTGTCGCTAATTAAGTAGCGTTTGAGTGGAAGAGATGACTGCGAGGTCCTTCCAAGGTCATTTCTGCCTCTGCGAAGCCTGGCTATAAATTTGAAGTTTGAACGCAGAGGGGAGCAACGGGGCCAGTGAATATGAAGATGAAAGTCCCTGGACAATTCATTTTTGTGCTCACTGGGATGTGAGCGCTGTCATGTGCACTCACACATCGGCATTAACCTTTTCCTGCCTTGCCCCTTTCATCCCTGCAAAACATATTCCTCCCCCCGATATCTCCTGTCCTGTTTGTTTTTCCCAGATGTATGTTTCACAGTGTACGTCCGTGCATTTATTTTCCTTGGATGTGTGCCCGCTCTCATTCCATCGCACTTATTCCAGTCAGCTCTTGAGATGTCCAGGGACCAAAATCTTTAATGAAGGCCTGATCGCAGACCCTGTCCGTGTCCCTACGTCCAGACACCTGAAAAGCCTGTCTAGCGTGAAATAGCATGCACCAACTGTGGTTCCCATTTTGAAGAGTTAGCCATTATCATTTGCAGTCTTTCACTGCAATAAGCTTACAAGGTTAGACAGAAAGAGGTTCGGTTCCTTAAATTTGGAACACTGCTACAGGATTTAGAGTAACATTTATACAAGAAACAATATATTAATCTAGAACAGACTACCAAAGGGTTTCCTGTACTTTAATGTACAGTACACTTTCATGTAGTGTTTTATTAAGGGAACACTCCACTTTTTTGACAATAGGCTTCTTCTGCAAGTCTAAAAAATAGTTGAGCAGTTGAGTTTTACCATGTTTGAATCCATTCAGCCAATCTCCCAGTCTAGCAGGAGCACTTTTAAATTAGCTGCATAATACTACAGCCGTGGTACAGCAGCACAGTTCCTTGATTATTACGCCAGATCAAGATTATAGTTCTCATGCTGCGTTCACACCAGATGTGCAAGAAGTGTCAAGCGCGAGTGGTTTACTTGTTAAGTCCATGCAAAGGCACAAATAAACATTCTGTGGCACGATACACATGAATTAGATGGCGCGAATGTCGCGAATCGGCGCGAGTTGATCGTTTTACAAGACTGAAGTGATTGACGTGCTTAACACGAATCGCTCAAGTTGAAAAACTGAACTTCAGACATTCGTGCCGTGTTAATCAATCTGGAGCTTTCTCTTGTAGGGGGTGTGTTTATGCCGTAGCGCTTATTGTTGGTGTCCCGGGGTGAAATCCTCCTGCCAACACCAGACAAGTTGATCAAACTGAACTCGGCTCAGTCTGAAGCATCGCTGAAAGCTTCCATTATCAAGGTTAAGTTTCTAGAGGAGTTGATGAACTCACAGAGCTGAGTGCGCCTCTGAAAGGATCTAGTGAACTCAGACACGGCTCCAAACAAATCAACGCTGTTTTTCAGCCATCAAAAAGTAAATAAACACAGTTATTCTCTCAGTTAAATCCATGCTATTTAGCAGCAAAGCTAGAGTCACCAGGCAGACAGAAGCCCTGCCCATGATGTGAATCTGTGTCTATTGTGAAGTGAATTTGACGTGCGAATAAAGTGAATTTGATGCGCAAATGAAGCGAGTAAACTCAAAATGTTCACGCGTGTATTTACGCGCAAATAGAGCAATTTATCCGTGCATGCCGCGTCTGGTGTGAACACAGCATTAGTCAAATCAGAACCTTTTCATTTTTGGTCAGTCTTAGTACTCAATGTAACAATGTTACAATGAATGTTATTTATTAACAAGGTGCAAATGGTCTATTCCAATGATTTATGCTAAGTTAACATAAAAAGGCTTGCATCAGACCCACAGATCAGCTAAATGGATTAAAACTTACTTTTAATTCAAAATTCAATGATCTTTACTTGTAACAAATGGCAATGTTTGCATTCAGACAACAATCTAAACGCTGGTGACGGTAATGATTTTTCCTAAATCTTTTTGAATGATCCATGACCATTGGAACGTTCCAGAGGAAACACCCTCATCACCATTTATACATTCACAGATTCTGAGATTCAGGGTGAAAGATCACTTGGTTTCCTGTGCTGAATTAAAGTAAAGTAAGTTTCATTTCTTGTCCAGCAACTTGTGAGGTGCAGACAATTCACACCCATCGACTGAATTGAAGCCAGTTCTTTCATACTGCATTTTTGCACAAACTTGGTATCCGGTTCTAGTTTTGTCGCAGTGTCGTTTTGCTGATAATGTGCTTTTGTGCTCTTAAATAATTATTTCTCCTCAGAGCTGCTGTTCCTTTTAGGTGGCGACAATTGGGGTGCATATTTCTTGTCTTTGTAAGTCTGTCTGCAACCGCAGCAGCGGGGAGCAGGTTACCTGTTATTCTGCGGGAACTTCTCGCAGGGAGGCCAGAGACACATTTATCAGTTTTTCAGATGGTGTTAAATCACATAGACACAGACAAATGGAAGGTCACATCCTTTTGCAATGGGAGGCCCAAGACTCACTCCCAGTCCAAATATTGACACGGGTATGCTAAACTCAAGGCAATAAAAATCATCAATGACTAGCTTTAACCACCGATGTTATTCCAACACAGCGTGTCCTTGAATTACCACACAACACAGAGGCCATTCTTTAGTTTTAAGTAACTCTGGTGTTCATTTGTGTTGGATCGTTTTTCCCGGTCTGTCTCATAGCACGTCGTCTACGTACATCTCTGGACACTTAGTGTAATAAGAGCACCAAGTCTTGTAATATCAATAAAAACAGTTCGGAAATGCAGTAAGAGGGTCTGCATTAAATCAGAAGGGGGTTTCATACTCGTTCAAGGTCGGATGAAGAATGAGCCATTGCTTGCATGTGTCTCTGGTCAAACGGCCCTACGCCGACCCTCTGTGTTTTTAAATATGCAATGAAGACCAGAGACCTTCCGACGCTCTCGGTGTAACCCTCTTTATGCAACAAGGGGTGAAATCTGCATTCTGTGTTGTGTTGAGAGGCCTTAAATGATCACCTGGGAGCAGATTTGACCTCATGCATAACCTCAGAGGGAGAGTCGGAGGGTTTTAGTTTCCCCTATACTAGATGCTGAAGGTGCGTCGCATACACTCAAGCGCATTGAAGGACATCCGTGTCAGACTGGGCTCTAATAGGCTCATGCTTGCCCACTGTAACTCAAAGGGAGTTGATTCTCATGCGGGATAACAGAAGCTTGTGTTTTCTGTCTGTTATTATCATTCAGGAAATGAATATCATGATTTTTTTATGACTCATTATTTTCCTGGCCCAGGAAGGAGGGCTGATATTGATTGCGATGCAGAATTCATAAAGAGCCAGACTCTTGCTTTTGTTCCTCCACTGTTTCCCTAGTCACGAAGTGTCCAGTCGGTCTTCCAAAGGAGAGTGTGGTGCAATTTTTTTCCTCTGTTGTATCTCACTTGTGTCAAGAGCTGTGGAAAGGATAGATCTTTCCTCTTTCAAACTAGTACCTCCTCAGGAATTCATTTATCTTGGTAAGGCCTTGTGTGTAAAGTGACATGGAAACTGAGGCGCTTTTGTGGCGGGAGGATTAATGGGACAAACGGAGCAATAAAAACGTCCAGCACTCAGAATCCCACTCAAACGCTGATCGCCTTAGGTTCAAAACAGCCTGTTCATCATAGAATGGGGTTTATTTAAGGTAAAACCGTTAATTTTGCTCTGTTGTTAGATCTTTCGTATGCTTTATATGGGTCAAATACTATTTGCTTCCATATATCATAATGTCTTAATTAATTTAGCTTTTTCTTCTGAGCAAAAAATATGTATTTACTATGATTTATAAATTGCAAAATGTAATGCAATTTTGCAACTGTTTCTACACTCACTGGCCACTTTATTAGGTACACCTGTCCAACTGCTCATTAATGCAAATTTCTAATCAGCCAATCACATGAGAGCAACTCAATGCATTTAGGCATGTAGACATGGTCAAGACGAGTATAAACTGAGCATCAGCATGGGGGAAGAAAGATGTTTTAAGTGACTTTGAATGTGGCATGGTTGTTAGTGCCAGACAGGCTGGTCTGAGTATTTCAGAAACTGCTGATCTACTTTTACTTTAAAACCATCTCTAGGGTTTACAGAGAATGGTCAGAAAAAGAGAAAATATCCAGTGAGCTGCTGTTCTGTGGACGCAAATGCTTTGTTGATGCCGGAGTCAGAGGAGAATGGCCAGACTGGTTCCAGCTGATAGAAAGGCAACAGTAACTCAAATAACCACTCGTTACAACCGAGGTATGCAGAAGAGCATTTCTGAATGCACAACATGTCGAACCTTGAGAAGGATGGGCTACAGCAACAGAAGACCACACCGGGTGTCACTCCTGTCAGCTAAGAACAGAAAACTGAGGCTACAATTCACACAGGCTCACCAAAATTGGACAATAGAAGATTGGAAAAACCTTACCTGGTCTGATGAGTCTCGATTGCTGCTGTGGCATTTGAATGGTAGGGTGAGAATTTGGCATCAAAACCTGAAAGCATAGATCCAAATCTGCAGCAACTGCATGAAGCTATCATGTCAATATGGGCCAAAATCTCTGAGGAATATATTAATCATAAAAATTAATCCTAAGAAACATTTTATACTTTTTAATAATAATAATAATCTTACAAACACTTAAAAGTTTGTCACATTTATTAGCAGCAATCACAAAAAAAAACTATTTATTTAAGTAATGTAGCTAATTAGTCAAACTATATTGTTTATGGTTGCCAAGCGACGTTGAAATGTATCTTTTTAATATTACATTAACATAGAATTGTTTATGCGCGCAGTTGCATATATCTCGTCTTTATTAAACGAGTATGACTCATTTGAAAGTAGCCCTTCTATAATGTAAAAAAGATTTCCCAATGACCTTAAACAAAGCCCTACACATTCACGAAGGGGGAAATTGTGCTTGGAGCAGATGTAGTTAGCCAGTCGCCATTTAGCAGAATCTTTGTATTTAAAGTGACTCACAGTGCACTAATTGCATGGACAGTCCCAGCAGGCTGACCTTAGGTTAAGCGCCCTGCTCAGGGGCACAACGGTGATACAGCAAGATTATGATCTCTGTAACTCTTTGGTTTCTACATCAGGCTGATCGGTGTTAATGTGTAGAGCTTTAACCAATAGACTAACAGCACCCCAGAACAATAAACAAGACAATTAACAATTTACCACATGGAGAATGGCTCATATTTATTCATTAAAGACCGGATTATCACAGCAGCAGCCCAATAAACGTTGCACGCTGCGTTTGGCAACAGGGTAAACTGTGCATCGAGCCTTTGTTTGAAACCAAACAGGGCTTATAATTTTTTTACAGAGGTGACATCCAAATAAAAGAACCAAAGCATGGAGAGTGACATTTTCTTTCCCCCTCCTCTTTTTTTTTTTTTTTTTTTTTAAAGATCTCATGACAAATGGTAACCTGACACTACAGAATTACCGAAGTGTGTCTGAGAACTAATGAGAAAAATTTCCTAAGGGAATCTTTATCTATTGCTCCTTGGAGTGCACCTTGGGGACCTGCTCACCCGTTTCTCTGTCTGTCACTCCACACACACACATACATATACTCAGACACACACACACACAACTTGCACTTGACACCCTGCTTCCTTTACACTGTCGGGGAGTGAAGCCATTTCACTTTGCACCTTGCAATTAAAATCCGAGCGAGAGAGCGAGAACGAGAGAGATACACTTTCTGTTGTACGATGCGCACATACTTGCCACGTTCTCCACCCCTGAAATATGTGGCATACACATGTATGCAGTATGTGTCAAGATTGTGGAGTTGAGAGCAATGACAGGTATGGAATTAATTAACAAAGAAATCACACAGTTCCCTTTTAGCTGCAGCATTTTTATATCAGCTTTTTACATTACGCCTGCGTGGTTGGATGAAGAGATGCTGTATTACTGTGCTATTTACAGATGTCTGTTACAGTTTTAGCTCTCGGCTTTGTTAAGGCAGGTGTTGGGGAAATTGTGTAGTGTTTGTCTTTTAAGGGCACCTCTTATGAAAGAGAATTACAGCCGAGCTGTAACAGTTATATGATCTCATAGTTATACTGTGGTACTTTTAGAGTTGTTGAGGGGAAATGTGGTATGTAAAAATCATCTAGTCCTATAACAATTTGTAATGATGGATTCATTTAGAGTTCTTTTCAACACAAAGAGGTTTGTTTAGTATTAATCTAAATCTACTGTAAACAATCAGACATGATATGATATTTTCTAGCTTATAACAGTAACATTTTTAACTGTGGTTGAAGTG
>CAIGQZ010031558.1:2895340-2912572 GCA_903798205.1 Danio tinwini | reverse complement strand
ATATACACAGTTGAAGTCAGAATTATTAGCCCCCTTTTGATTTTTTTTCTTTTTTTAATATTCCCCAAATGATGTTTAACAGAGCAAGAAAATTTTCACAGTATGTCTGATAATATTTTTTCTTCTGGAGAAAGTCTTATTTGTTTTATTTTCTCTAGAATAAAAGCAGTTTTTAATTTTCAAAAAAACATTTGAAGGTCAAAATTATTAACCCCTTGAAGCTATATTTTTTCGAGAGTCTACAGAACAAACCATCATTATACAATGACTTGCCTAATTACCCTAACCTTCCTAGTTAACCTAATTAACCTAGTTAAGCCTTTAAATGTCACTTTAGGCTGTGTAGAAGTGTCTTGAAAATTTTCTAGTAAAATATTATTTACTGTCATCATGGCAAAGATAAAAGAAGAAATCAGTAATTAGAAATGAGTTACTAAAACTATTATATTTAGAAATGTGTATAAAAAAATATATGTGTGTGTGTGCGTGTATATATATGTGTGTGTATATATATATATATATATATATATATATATGTGTTGGTACAGAGTTAGACCTCTTTCTTTACTTCATACAGAAACAGCAACTTATGCGTCATGACATCATTTTGTTGCAGATACGCCATTGGTTAAATGCCGGTAAAGTAGAACACGGAAGCAGCTTGAAGCGGAAAGCACATGTATGTCTGCGCTCTGGAGGTATTATAAAGTTGATGACAACAACATTACCATAGCAAACTGTGAGATATGTAAACCTGGGATTGCCTGCTGGGTATTTTAAGTTGAGGTGCTGTTTGTTTTTATATTAGATTTTTTAATATTTACTGTTATAAGTTCAAAATCGAAAAATGTATGTTATTTAATACTTGATTGTTTAAGCTACTTCACAGAAGTGCTGTTTGTTAACAGAGTTGTTGAATGTTAAAATAAGGTGTAATAAATAAGAACTAAGGAACATCCTGGATCTGTACATAGTACAAGATTTCTGTTCATTTTTGAACCATGTGAATTTATAAAAAGTGCTAAGGGAAATGTATTTCATGTACCATGTTATTATCATGTAAACATATCCTAATTTTGTCAGTCTATTCCTCACCTAAAACATCAGAAAAAAAATTTACATCAAATGACATATATGGGGTACTTTTATTTTTCTATTTTTTGGAGCTGGAATGCCCATACAATAGGAAAAAAATATTTTGTATTCCACCAGACAGACTGTCATATGTTTTGCGTTGACATGACTTTTAAGTTCTCTTTAATGTTTACTGAGTACTCCTTTGTGACTTAGTATTTTACGTTGGCTCCAACAGTTATGCTTCCACATCACATAAAGAAACAAAGCTAAAGTCCCTCAAACACTGTTAATAACATCACTGATTCACCCAAGAGAAAGCAAAGACAGCACACTGGCCGAAAACAGAGAATGTCACATTAATTAGAGGAAGAAGGAGAGCAGGGAGGAATGTATCGCTGTGAAGTCATTAATTACATGCTTAGTTTAACCTCTTGACTTGGTTTCTATTTGTTCTAGAAGGGGGTAAGACAGAAACATGCAGATGTGTCAGGACCTGCATTAACACTCCATATTTTAGAGCCTCCACAAGCTGCAAACAGTCATCAGATGAAGCGACACCACCTTGTTGTCAGTCGACTTTTTGTTAGCGCGGCATCGGCTCCTTTCACTCTTTTTGTTAATTCTCGTCTTGCCTTTCTCTGCTTTTGTTTGTTTTAAATGCTTGTAAATGTTTTGACTGTGTTTAAACGGGTCATACGGCACTACTTTTGACAATATGGAAGTCTCTGGTGTTTCCATAATGTGTCTGTGAACAGCTCCGAAAAACCAACAGATCATCTATTAAAGGCTGACCAGAGACGAGCAAAAACCTATCATTTTTTTTCTATGTGTACCCTTAAATGCAAATGGGATGTTCCCTTTCCACTCCTTTTAGGAGAAAATTGCCTAGACAATTAGGGAAAAAGTGAGTATAATAACAAATAGAATCGAAATGGTTATGGTAAAATATGTAGTAATTATCATTCATTCATTTTCCTTTGGCTTAGTCTCTTGTTTATCAGGGGTCACCACAGCGGAATGAACCGCCAACTATTCCAACATGTTTTACGAAGTGGATCCCTTTCCAGTCGCAACCCCAGTACTGGGAAACACCCATGCACTCTTACATTCACACACACACACACTTATACATTATGGCCAATTTAGTAGAGGTGTGAACCTACACTGGTCTCACGGTTCAGTTACGATTATCATGCCATCGATTCGGTTCAATACGATATCTCGGTGCATCACGGTGCATTGACGATTCTTTCCATACACAGTTTTATATTTTCTTCACAGCACAGCAATTCTTGTATTAAAATGTATAAATATATTTATATACTATTTGTAAAACAATTTTGTCCTTTAATACAAACAGTCAAATATATAAACTGTACCTTTAAACAATACGAGCATTTATAGCAAAAAAAACAAATATAAATATCCCGCTCGCTTTCTGAGCCTTTTCTACCAAGTTATTTCTTACACCCCTTTGATTGGTCACATGTTCAACAGAAAGGGCTGTGATTGGCTCTTACACGCTGGCGCTCTTCACAGATGCACTCATGGGCCACAGTGAGAGAGAGAGAGAAATGGAGATTACTTTCATTCTCTTAATCGCCGTGAAATAGGGGCTTTTGCTGTAAGTGTCAGTGAAACAGTGTTCAGCGAACACACGCAGTGAAATTGTGCAGTTTCTGAGTTTTACATAGTTAGAGCGTTGTAAATACTCATGCTCGCGGCTCGCCTTCCTCGCCATAGTAAGCTACGGCGACAGCTCATGTGAGATAAATGACGTCAGTACATAATAACCGGTTATGATTATTACTGAACCGATACCGAATTGTCCGCGTCTGCATCGCAGTGCACCGAAGAAACGATTAATGTTGACACCCCTACAATTTAGCTTATTCAACACAGCAAAAAACGATTATTTACTGTACTTAAAAAAATTAGTAAACTTGTTGCCTTAAAAGCAATAAGTTGATTTTACTTACAAAAAGGCAGTTAACCCATTATAATTAGGGACATAGTTTGTTTACTTAATAATTCTAAGGCAATGAGTTTACGCTCTTTTTTTTTTTTTTTTTTTTACTAAAGTCAACTAATCGCTTTTTACCGTAAATTCACCTATACCACATGTCTTTAGACTGTGGGGGAAACTGGAGCACCCGGAGGAAACCAGGTTTATTCTGACAAAAACTCATTTTAATATGAAAAATATTCCCTCTATCGCGTGCCGTTGCTAGAACACGACTTTCGTCAGACCGGCTCCTTAATCTGACAACCTGCACTTGCGTTTGTTTTGATGCAGAAATGTAATACCTAGTTCAACCACTGGGTGTCAAACTTACATACTGCACCTTTAATGTTGTAGAAAACTGAGCCAGGTTTCTTTTGATGCTATTATTTGTCAACATACTAGCGTAGATATGTGATGGAGAATTTTATTAATCAGCCCCTACCTCAAAACAAACAAAAAAAATCAGTCAACGTCAATAGCCTAGTGATTAAAGTGTGCTCACATATGTCACCATGCTGCTCATGGTAACCCGAGTTTGACAATGCCAATGAGGTTCTATGCCAATCCTTCCCTTCTAATGCTTTCCCATCTGTCCTTCACTATACAGGATACTTCACAATAAAAGGTCAAAACCCCCTTAAAAAAATTAATTAAACAATTAAAAAATGCTTCTTTGGCTGACTTTCAACTTCGTAATTTACTTACTCATGCACAAACAGCTGCATTACACACTATTAAAGAGTAAACCATGAAAATGCATCATAGGACTACTTCAAGAAGAGGATCCGTGCATTTCAGACTGTCATAGCAAAGGCTGGAATATAAAAATGTGACTTATTTAAATATAAAAAAACGTATTCTGCTGATACGAGCGTTACTTTTCATTCTCAGATGAATAATCTTTCCTCATGTAGACTAAACACTAAATTAAAAGAAGCTCTCGAAGATCTCCTTCGCTTTAATAAGGCGATGGTGGAAGTGCGCACCGGTGACTTTGAGAGATAAAAAAGTGGCAGCGGTAGCCGCGCCATGGGATAAAGGGAAATACATTTCGCGCATATGTAACGGGGCTTGATTAACAGCCTTCCCAAGCAAAAAGCTAATTATTTTATTGAGTCAGGAGACAGAATCTCACCCGGGGGATTTGGCATTAGCTTTCGAATAGAGTAGAACTGTGTCTTTTCCCCCGCCTCTCGGACGACCGGCAGTCTCACAGAGGGATGAGCCCCAGGTATGGGTGGTCTCAGCACATGTGTATCAATAAGGAGCTTACCGGCAGTACTCCAAAAAGGAGGGAGTACAATACCAGAGCAATTTGATTTTAAGCCCCTTAGGTCAATCCGTTGAACCCTTTTTTCCCTCCACAAGAGCTTTTTTTAAAGTTCTGTGTTGGCGAGAATAATGTTTGCTGCCTTTCAGTGACGTTTTCTTACCGGATCATTCTAAAATACAAGAATGAGATATTATTAATTAATATGAATGAGCCACTACGTCAAAAAAGCTGAATGAATTGCATTGAACATAACGGACTGTGTCATATTGGTCAATACTGAGAATATTTTCAGTAATTAATTACTTTAGTATAAGTCTGTTTCGTACCTGGATGATGCTATGGCAGCCATATTGTGCCAGATCACACTCTTCACACCCGCTGATTGGTGAAGAGGTTGGTTAGGAAGCCATGATCAAGAGGCCAGTGGGCAAGTTTGGGGTTAAACCTACTCTTTTTCAAAGGACATCTTAGAGGTTTTAATGACCATTTTTCAAGACCTCGGTTTAACGTCTCATCCGAAATAACAGTATATTCTCCATCAGCATACTGGGGCATTAGGACCCACACAGAGCTCGGGTTTAGCACCCCCTGCTGGTCTTACTACCACCACTTCCAGCAGCAACCTAGCTTTCCCATGTGGTCTCCCATCCAGGTACTGACTGGGCGTAGCCCTGCTTAGCTTCTGTGGGCATCCATGTGAGAGTTGCAAAGAGCTGCCGGTGTTTGTTTTGTCCCATACAAGGACAAAACAAATGATTTTGCTATACACTACACCCTAAAAAAATCAGATTCCATCTCTCAAGGCACTGCTAATATTTCTGTTACCCATTCTTCTTTCAACATTTGTTTCAGCAATGCTATTTTGTCTATGTCTGAAAATAAAAGTTGATCACACACACAAAAAAAAAGGCACTGTACATTTACACTCCCGAGTGATCCATAACTGAAGCAGTGGCACCCCGACAACAAATCGCCCTCTGCACAGGTCTGTGTCTCCAAATGCTAAGGTTAGACTTTAATTGTGACGCAAGGGGGGAGAGCGCGATGGTTATGGACAAAATAGCAACGCACATGTCACAGGACGTGTTGCGAATAGTTCACTTAATACCACTGTATACACAGCGGACAGAGAGCGGCCACCTTTGCTCCCCGCTCTGCAAATCCCTGAATAAGAATGTGACATAAATTCTGCACATATAAAATTAGTAAATGCCACTGTAGCCATAGTTAAATATCACACGATTCCCCGAGGAGGCCCCTTGCAAGTTACCTTGCCCTATTTTGCAATAAAAAAGAAGGGAATTGGACGACAAAAAAAAGGAGAAAAAAAGTGGGGGTGGGAAGCAAAGAGAAAAAACGGTGCAGAAGAAGTGGTGTGCAGCTGTGCATAGTTAGACGCAGAACACGAGAGGAATCGGTGGCTTTCACGTTTAGCGAGAGCTCATATTGAAGCTATCAAATAAAACAGCATCGAGGAGGCTTTCTCATATGGCTCATTAGGGGTTAAGTGCGGCCTAATCTTTTCTCTAATAAAGTTACTTTGAAGTGCAGAAAGTGGGTGGTGCGGGACATTTTGTAGAGCCTCTAGACTGTGTGCAATCTGTCACTTTGAACTGGAGTCACATTTGGAAATGCTTGGGCTTTCCTCTGCTTTGCTTTGCATGATGGGAGATTTTCCTTTCCGTTCGGCTGGCGTGGTGCCATGTGCATGAGGGAAGCCCCTCATTAATTTAGCCACAGATTGCTGTTAGCTCCTCGCGCACGGGTGAGAGGTGTTTACAACAGTTTAGCGGCAAACTGTCACAGTCTGAAGCCTTAATGTAGTACAGAATGTGCCGCCTGGACGAGGCTTGTTTGTTTTTTTGCGTATGTTGGCATTTTCCGTTAATAGGCACGGCTGGGCCTCTGCCAGGACGCAACAGGTTGTCTGTGAATGCCTGCGGGGTGCCAAGCGCTGTATCTAACACATTGCAATATGGTTGTGATTCCCAATGTAAATGTTATTGTAGTTGTCTGTGCATATGTGTGTGTGTGTGTGTGCATGCTTCATGGTGTTTTTTTATCCATCCCACATTTTTTTAATCCTCTCCATCCACCAGGAATGAAAAAAAAGGAGGAGGGGGGGATTCTTTCTTCAGAAACAGATCATGTTAAATTACGCAAAACCATTTAGCGTCCAGCACTGAAATGGCATTTTTTCACATGTGGAACTCTTTATTTAATGTTTTCCTTGTTGATATACAGAATCTCTAACAAATGGTAATGATTTGCAGCTGTTGAAGGGATGTCAGATGTTTGGTTGTGGCTGGAATGATTAAGAGGTGCCTCGTTCCTGCAATAATGCACATTTACTGCTGATTGGACACTGGGGTCAATTGATTCAATACTCACTGGGACAATAAAAGATCAACCCAGAGCGATTCTCAAGATGTGCAGCCACATATTATAAATGTCAATCAAAACCCTTTTTAGGGGTTTTTTCCTCCATGCATGCTTTCCTGTTTTCCTATGTTTTTATCTATCTATCTATCTATCTATCTATCTATCTATCTATCTATCTATCTATCTATCTATCTGTCTGTCTGTCTGTCTGTCTGTCTGTCTGTCTGTCTGTCTGTCTGTCTGTCTGTCTGTCTGTCTGTCTGTCCATCTATCCATCTATCTGTCCATTTAACTGCCTGTTTGTCTATCCATCTGTCTGTCCATTTAACTGTCTTTCCATTGATCTATCCATCCATCTACCCACCCACACATCCATCTACCCACCCACACTTCTATCCATCCATCCATCCATCCATCCATCCATCCATCCATCCATCCATCTATCTATCATCTACTGTATCAATCTACTGTATTTATCCACCATCTATTGTTTCTATCTATCTACTGTATTCATCCATCCATCCATCCATCCACCATCTACTGTAGCTATCAATCTACTGTATCCATTCATCCATCCATCCACTATCTACTGTATCTACCTAACTACTGTATCATCCTTCCATCCATCCATCCATCAATCCACCCACTGTATACATCCATCCATTCATCCACCATCTACTGTGCCTATCTATCTACTGTATCCATTCATCCATCCATCTATCCATCATCTACTGTGTTTATCTACTGTATTCATCCATCCATCCACAATCCACTGTATCTATAGATCTACCGTATCCATGCATTCATCTATCCATCCATCCACCATCCACTGTATCTATATATCTACTGCATCCATCCATCCATCCACCATCCACTGTATTTATCCATTTACTGCAGGGGTGCTCAACCCTATTCCTGGCGATCGACCTTCCTGCAGTTTTCAGTTGCAGCCCTTATCAAACACACCTGCCTGTAATTATCAAGTGCTCCTCACGTTCTAAATAATTGGTTCAGGTGTGTTTGATCAGGGTTGGAGCTGAAATCAGCTGGAAGGTCGATCGCCAGGAACAGGGTTGAGCACCCCTGATCTACTGCATCCATACATCAATCCATCTACTGTAGCCATCCATCCATCCACCCACCCACCCACCCATCCATCCATCCATCCATCCATCCATCCATCCATCCATCTACCATCTACTGTGTCGATCTATCTACTGTATTCATCCATCCATCCACTGTATCTACAGTATCTATCTACTGTATCATCCATCCGTCTGTCTTTCTGTAGGAATTGATTTATTTGGCCTTTGACTTACTGTCAACTGTCTATATGAATTACCAGTTATAAAACATTTATTCAGCAGTTTATTGTACGTATTGATGGTGAGAATGATGATACAAAGTAGTTGAAAATGCTTTATTCATTAAACCGAATAACGATGAAGAAAGTGTTCAGTTCAATTTCAGTTTTTAGCTTTTAATTTATTTTTAATATATTTCAAAGTTTTTAGCCACGATACAGCCACAGATATTAAATCACTACTTTTTTGTGAGACATGACCAATTGACCCCACTCTATAGCTTCTTAACTTATATTCTATATATACGCTATCAAAATTACTTATATAACTTTAAACAACTTGTAATAATAACATTTTTTATTTTAATTCTACGCTGTAAAATTGCCTAAAGTGTTTAGTTGAATCAGAACTTTATAGTCATCGCAACATACATCAGAAAAACTGACTAAAAATATGAAGTTAAAAAAGGTTGAAACCCAATTAATTCATTAAATTGAAGTAAAAACACTTGTTATCATGACTTTTTTTTTCCATATCATTTTCTTACAGTGTAACAAGTCATTTAGTTTGCTAACAACTTTTTGCAGTTTGCACACTTTTTTCCCTGCAAAATAAGCCGTGACAAGCATAAATGAAATCAAGCATTCAGGTACATATCCATTAAAACTGTTTGACCTGCTCTGCATTTCTGTATGTATAACCTGGAGAAATGTATGTTTCGTCCTCACCACCTCCGTGATTGCCATGTTCCCCTCAACTCCAGACCATCACAGGCCTAGTTAACACACCATGCCGTGTTTCAGCCTGTCATCAAATTGACTTGATGTAGCATAGCATGGCAGCGAGAATGTTGATTTTCTGAAACCCCAGGCCTTGATTATACCTAGCCGACTGTGACCAAAGCAAATCATAACAATAATCGCACATTCTGCACTCTCTGGGGAGGCCAGTATATGAATGTGCCGTCAGTAATGCAATAACGAATGTATGGAACTTTATTTCCAACAACAGGTCTGCTGTGATCATTATGGACAGATGACTCAGTCCATGTGTTGCTACCAGTATTGTAAACTTGGGAAAATGAGAAGGTGACAGACAGTCCTGATGATTGTGTTGTCTTTTTTGAAGCTTGTAAAATACATACAGTTGAAGTCAGAATTATAAGCCCTCCTGTGGATTTTTTTAAAATGTTTCCCAAATGATGTTTAACAGAGTAGGGCATCTCTCACAGTATTTCCTTTAATATTTTGTCTTCTGGAGAAAGTCTTGTTTGTTCTGTTTCGGCTTAAATAAAAGTAGTAATTTTATAATACTATTTTGAGATCAATATTATTAGCCCCTTTAAGCAATATTTTTTAATTGTCTATAGATCAAACCATCATTATACAAGGTCTTGTCTAATTACCTTAACTTGCCTATTTAACCTAGTTTAGCCTTAAAATGTCACTTTAAGCTGAGTATCTAGAAAAATATCTAGTGAAATGTTATGTCCTGTTATCATTGCAAAGATAAACGAAATTGGTTATCATTTGCCAACAACATGAGGTCTTGCATAAAAAAGAACTGCTTGTTACAGATAGAAGTTGAGGTAGATAAGTTCACTTACATTGCTTGTTTGAAGTAAATTATTGTTCATATTTGTTATATTGTTATTCTTTGGTAGCAATATAACATGTCTATAATGTATAATATAATGTGACCGGTCGTCATTTGAATTTTTTTTTCTATTATTATATGCGCGATGTGTGATTGCATCACAACTGTCGCATAATAGAAAGTTATTTAGAGTGCCTTGGATGGTGGTTCGATCTCTCATTCATTGTCGCACACAGGGTATCCGCGGGGTCTTAAAATGTCTTAAATTTTAAAAACTAAATTTTAGGTCTTAAATTCACTGAAATATTGTGTTGTATGTCTTAAATAATTTTAAACAGGTCTTAATTTTCCTCTGTACAAGTAAAGCTACCCTATCGGGCTGACGTCCATCTTGTCACCAGCATCCCAACTTAATAAAATCAGGGAAAGAAAGCTAAAAACAATTACACAATTTCTTATGATAACAACAGAGCAGTATATCGCATTCATACAAAAACTATTTACAGAAGTAGACATAATATTTATAAATAGCCATGAAATCTAAGGTTTTATAACAATAATGCATTAGGTTGAATAGAAGTTATACTCAATCAATTTGGACCAAAAGCCAACAAATATATATTTTTGATTATTTATGTAATTGCCTCCATGATAAATATACTTTTAACAATGTTAAACTTGTAATTTGAAAAAAGGAAGTAATCTTATGTTAAAAATAGTGTATAAAACTAGTGTTTTCCTGTTTTGACACATTAAAGAATGTCACTAAGAAATAAATACATTAGATTTTTTGTGGCAAGCAAATAAACAAATCCATTGACCCCACCAGGTCATTAGAGAAAACCCTTAGTGTTTAGCTGTAAAATTTCATTCATAATGGTCTTAAAAGAGTCTTAAATTTGACTTGATGAAACCTGCAGAAACCCTTCACACAGTCAGAGCATGCAGGGGAATCCGGGTCACGAGGTCATGCTGTTTTTCTCTTTTATTAATATATTGATTTGGTTGAACATTTGATTTTGGTTTATTTGATTAAATCATACATTTGTTGAAACTTTTTATTTGATTGAATAATTTGAGAAACAGTGGGGTTTTCTACCCCTGGCGCCCAGCCCATTTTATAAGCCAAATATCGCTACAATAATGTGGCCTAATGAGTAGAGAGTTGTGATTGAAATGCTCCAGGATCGAGTGCTGTGTTCAATTCAGTGTGTGTGCACATGGATTGGGTTAAATGCAGAGCACAAATTCTCAGTATGGGTAAGTGCACTTGGCCATGTCACAACGTTCCTTCCTTTCCTAATTAGTGATTGCTTTTCCTACAATTTTCCCCTTTGATAAAATACATTCGTAAAGTTCTTCTGAAAGTAAAATGTTTGTTTGTTTGGTTACTTTTGTTTTGTTACTTTATTTTTTATTACTTTTTTTTTTGCTCCAACAAAAAGTGGTTAGCACTGTCGCTTCACAGCAAGAAGGTCGCAGGTTTGAGACCCGGCTGGTCCAATTGGCATTTCTGTGTGGAGTTTACATGTTCTCCCAGTGCTGGTGTCGTCCGGGGGCTCCGGTTTCCCCCACAGTCCAAAGACATGCTCTATAAGTGAATTGGATCAACTAACTTGACCGTAGTGCAGGGTGCGTATTGAGGGGGGGGGGTCTAGTTCTTTGGTTATGTCCGGCAATATGCCTCAGTGAACCAAATTTATATATTTAATTAGTGTTTTGAGGGATATCGAGTGGTTCTCAATGACATTTGTGATATTAAATAAACAGGTTAATAGACAGGTTTGCCTTCCTGCACCTATTAATGGATGACCATCAAAAACTGCACATATTTTTTTTTTGTTTTACTGTTTTTTCCATGAGCAAGCAAGTGTATAATAAAATACAAACTATGTATCTAGTTATACAGACACCTACAAACACCTTTTTTAAAGAAATATGTTTCGTGAACACACGCTATCTGTTGGTGCTCTAGATTTGCCAGTTTCAAACGGATGGATTACTATTTTTGCTGCAAACATGAATTCACAAAAGTATGAACCATTATAGGGGTGGTCAAATGTATATTAAAGTTATCTATTATTTTAAGTATTAATATTATTTAAGATACAGATCAGAGCAAACTCTTTACTATTAAATGGCAGAACAATACACCTTTCCCCCCAATACATTTTGTTTTGATGTCCTTCGGGGGGGGATCAAGCATTAATTATGGTGGTCAGACCCCCTCAAACCGCCCTGCAATTCGCACCCTGCCATAATGTATGAGTCTGTGTGTGTGAATGTGAGAGTGTATCGGTGTTTCCCAGTACTGGGTTGTGGCTGGAAGGGCATCCGCTGCGCAAAACATATGTTGGAATAGTTGGCAGTTCATTCTGCTGTGGCAACCCCTGATAGATAAGGGATTAAGTTGAAGCAAAATGAATAAATGTTCCAAAACCATTCACTTTAAGAATATAAAAGCGCTCAAAACATCTATAAAAACACTCATTAATGTTGATGAAGCTTTTTAGGTGAAGCTGGGGTTTTTGCAGGTTCATAAAGTTCAGCTACTGGCAATTTGAGTGTCAAGATTCATACACAAGACACAAAAAAAATTAACACTTGAGGCTCACAAAACGAACAAATGCACTTAACTTCACAATGCAATACACAAAAGCTCAAAAACTTGAGAAACTTCTGGCTGTAAAACTATACAAACTACAAATAAATGTATAAGTAACGCCTAATTTTAGCTGAATAATAACTTTGTAGCTGGCTGTCGCTCTGGGTGGTGATCTGTTGCAAAGGCAGGTCACTGTAGGTTTACAGCACGGAGAAGGAGCTGAGAGAGGAGCTACAGCAGCAGCTGAGAGAGAATCACGTGAGCTCTACTGCTACTCCTATTGACTGTCGCACAAGAAAGTCGCTCTTAATTTGCATAAAGCTGAAATGCAAATGCCGGATCGCTCGACACCATCCACCTGGTCGCCAATGATTGCTGTCGCTCACATAGACAGAGGTCGTCGGAAGTCGCTCATTCTCTATTGAAATAAACAGTTGCTTGTCGTTTTGCTTGTCGCTCGTAGTGTGAATCAGGCTTAACAGATTGAAAGACTACAACATTTAATGTCATACAAGTATGTAAAGCTACTTAGGGGTCATTTGTTTAATAAAGTAATGGCAGATAGCATATAAGAATTTTTAAAGAAACACTTTTTTTTTTTTATTGAATTGAATTTTTGTTGTGGGTGCACGGAATCCATTAACAGTAAATATTCACATTGACTTCTGCCAGAAAAACCAACGTAATGCTTTGCAGATTCCAGATGAGCTGTTGTTGCAGTGCACCGCCTTCAAAGAAAAGCCAATTCATTACTCTCTATCTCTCTTCTGACATAACATCTCTGACTCAGAAACAGCACAAAGAGTCTCTCATAGTCAAAAGTCATTTTGTTGTTTGATGTGAACAGCAGACTTTGGTATTATAATAAGAGCTTATAGGTTGGAGATTTTGCAAACTTAACCGATTCTGTCTTGACTTTAAGAGGTGGATCGTGTGGACGATTAGTCTTTTGTAGAGCCATAATGTGCATCCTTTAGTGAAATGCCTTTATTGCATTTTTGCTGAAGGCTGTCATTGACTATTACCTGCGCATGTTTGTTTGACAGCCTCTATCGATAAAGATAATCTTTGATCAAACAGTGCGCATTGAACTCCAAAGCGATGCCTAGATAAACAACCCGCTCAATCACTACGCCGTCAGCGGAGCATCCTCCACTCGCTTAAGCATCCAGGCCTGTTTTCCTGACAGCTTCATAAGCGCATTTTCCTCTTCTAAGGCGTCGAGGAATGATCCATTCTGACAGCGCATGTTTGGAGTCCACAATGGGCTTGTCACTTCTTTGTGTATGCAGATATTTGTGTTCATCTCATTTGAGCCCATGGCACTGAATTCCCTTTCATATTGAGATAAATGTCAGAACACAATGTTGCATATTTTTTTCTTCCCCCGGCTTGTTGTGCTAAATAAATATTTAGGCTCGAGTGTCACGCCTTGTTGTTTTTTTTTTTTGTGGGGTTTTTTTCGCTTTCATGCATATCTGTTTATCACCCTGCTGAGAAGCGACCGGGGAGATGGTTTGAATAATACAACAAATTAGCAAACACAACAAGTGCTTGCCATCCTTTGGCATGCGGCTGTGAAATTAAATATCTATTATTTACAGTTACATCTTGTTGCCAGAAGAGAAGCAGTTTGTTTACTAAACATGCAGATGCCAGGATGAAAGCGTCGCGATTGCATAATTCATGCACCACATGTTTGCGCGTGTAAGTCAAGCATCCTAAACTCTTCCCAGCGCATTAAATATACACCACTGTAACACAGCAAAGCTCCCAGTATTGTTATCATTTATTCAGTCACAGTGGCATTAATATTGCACACGCGCCTCTGCCCTCCCGGTCGGTTTTTCCGAGCTACCAGGGCGCCGTTCGGGATACCCATTGCGGCGGCAGCTAGGACGACCCGAGTTCTGCTCTCCGCCGAAAATGAATCCTTATTATAATGACACCTAGATTAGCCCAGGTGAGACAGCCTGCCGCCCTTCGGGGCATCTCGGCGCGTCGTTTAATCCAAATGCCAATTTGGCGTGGGTTTGTTTGGCGCGAGGGAGGGCTGCGCAGAGAGGGGAAGGCGCTCCTCCCAGCTTGGTGCGTCTCTAATTGGAGTGCAGGGAGCGGGTGGAACTGCCTGGCGTCAGTCAGTGTTTAGGATGCCCGGGGGCAGCGCTCTCCTGTGGGTATCAAAGTGCTCTAATTAAATGCAGGGTCCATAACGCGGCCCTCTGCATTACAGGCCTGGAGAAAGTGCCTTCTTGCTTTTGACTAGCCTCTGCTAATTACCTATTGTCCAATTGACTTCCTAGTCAACGTCCTACCTAACAATGAACCCCGCACTCCCCATTTGGCTGTTTTTATTTTTTTCCTTCCTGCTTCCTCACCTTGTCTTAGGCCGACTGGCCTAATTAATCTTATGGAGATCTGCCTCCGCCAGGTTTTCCGCGCGCCTGGCCTCCTGTTTATAATTTGATTTGGAATGATAAAAGTATGTGTAGCTATAAAAGACGAGTGTCATTTTCCCGAGTGCTGGGACGTGCCGGGGCTATCAATCTTGCCAACGTGCCCGGCAAACTGATTTCCCAGAAAATTAACTTCAATTAATAGCACAAATCCCCTCGGCGTGGCCGTGAAGGCAGGCGTCGCTTTGAAGGAGAACCATCAAAGATGCCTCACAACGGTGTTTCGCACTCGCATCCGCGTCTGCCCTTTTGTTTCCCATAGCATAGGAAATATTTGCTGCATCTACACAAATATTCCCACATCAACATGAAAAATTGATTATGCTCGAGGAGTGGAATGCTAAAACAGACACTGTGTTAAAGTAAGGCATTCAGGACGTGTGTGTTTGCATGCATTATTACTTTTGTACTTTAAATGAAGGGTGCTGGGGTTTGTTTTTAGGTAAAATGGGATTTTATTTTTGCTGTAGGCCTTCAGTTGAAGACGTTTAAACTGGCAATTCTTCACTTTTATCCAAAACAACTCTTTAAAATTTTATTTGGGACATGTACTTCATTATTATAAGCACAGTTTGGGAATTGAACCCATAACCTTGGTGTTGTTTGCACATACGCCAAAAGGAACATAATGAAATTATAATTAAAACTGTTTTTAGTTTATTAAAAAACCAAGAACTTAGCTAACGGTATTCTAGTTAAATTATAGAGAGATATCAATAAAAACATGCAAACATATCTGTAGAAAAACCAAACAAAAGTAAATTGTACTACTTTAAATAAAAACAAAAGCAGAACATGCACAATAATAGTAATAGTAATGATAATAGTACAGTTTTTGCATGCAACTATTACTTTAATACTTCAAATGGAGAGTATTGGGGTTTGTTGTTTTGTTTTTGTTTTTATTCATTTATTTGTCACAATGGGAATTATTTTTTTATTTGTTTGTTTATTATTTGCTGTAATCCTTCAGTTGAAGAGGTTTAAACTGCTAACTTTTATTCATAACAACTGCTTAAAATTGTATTTGGATCATTATTATAGGCACAGTTTGGCAATTGAACCCATGACCTTGGTGGTTTTAGCAGATGCACCACTGTTTAAGTAATATGACCACTTAACCATGCTGAAATGATATTCAAAATTGTTTTTAGTTCAATGATATGATATTTGTGCTGGGGGAAAAAAAATGTGAAGCAGCCCAAGCTGGTTTTGGTTGTACAGCTGGCTGGTTTTAATGGTTTCTCTTGTTACATTAGGCTAGGAGACTAGCTATAACCCAACAAAATGAAACTAAATGAAATCAAAATTTAAATAAAACAGAAAATGCAAAACAACAGTAATAATAATCATCATAATCATAATATTAACAGACAATTACAGTGTTTAAGCTGATTAATTACACGTTGTGGTAGTTAATGTCATTAACAACAATTGAATTGAACATCAAATTTATAAATTTGTCGGAGTATTAAAAAACAAAGTATAAAGCAATTATAGTGTTTAATAACGTCAATAATTGAATAATATATTGCACCTCTGTGTATCAACATAAATTATACAATATAATATAAATTATACTTGAACTAAAGCATTTAGTGCCCCCAAATTAACTCATATATTTAAATGCAATGTATTATTAAGTGCTGCCACTATTAGTAGTATTTTCTAATGCAAATAGCATACAGCAATAAATCAGATTGAGAGATTTGAAGAGAAATGAAAAGCTACTCACTAATAACTCTCTCAAGTGGTTCAATACCTTTCAAGAGTTCACACTTAGATATTGCTTGATAATAATAGCAGGTTTGGCATGCTATCCCGGAAGAGAACCCTGACCTCAGAGACAATTGAGCCCAGGGTTCCCGCCTAGTCAATGAGCATGTAAGGGGGTACGAGATCAGGTATTTCTTGAAAGCTCCACTTGGTAAAGGAGGAAAGGGGGAGATGGGGTGGATGGGGGGGATTCTGATGAGGGAGTAATGCTAGTCGGGCAATTTATAGTGAATTTGGAATGATCCGATTGGCTTATTAATGATTACACATGAGAGACCAGCTGCGATCAATCATATCACGTGCTGCTCGAAAAAATTACTTTGTGAAACTTCACTCATTAACACAACAGAAGATAATTTGGAGAAAGCTGAAAACCTGTAACCATTGAATTCCATATTAGGAAAAAAACTATAAAATAATTTTGTGTTCAATAGAAACAAGGCTTTTAACAAGTAAAGGAAGAATAAAAGCCCTCCTTAGCGCGATGCTAATCTGCGCTGATTGGACCGATGACACAGTCTGTTGTGATTGGTCGACTGCGTTCAACTTGAGACAGAAATGCAGAAATGCCCACCACGACTACAGTATGAAGTAGAAAAAAGTATGTGAGAGCCCAGTGCAGGAATGCAATAAAGCAATGCAGTTAAACACCAGCATATTACTCTACTCTTAATCCTAACCCCAAGTAATAACAATGACACACATACATTATTAATCCACACAGTGGCAAAGCTGAACTATTCACTCGTGCCCCCCCC
>CAIGQZ010031558.1:2868056-2873559 GCA_903798205.1 Danio tinwini | reverse complement strand
TATTATTATTATTATTATTATTATTATTATTATTATTATTATTATTAATAATTTATTCATTAATTCATTAATTGTCCTTCAGCTTAGTCTCTATTTCAGAGGTCGCCACAGCTGAATGAACTGCTAACTATTCCAGCATATGTTTTACACAGCGGATGCCCTTTCAGCCGCTACCTAGTACTGGGAAACACCCATACACACTCATTCACACACACATACACTACGACCAACTTAGTTCATCCAATTCACTTATAGTGCATGCCTTTGGGCTGTAGGAGAAACCGGAGCAGCCAGAGGAAACCCACGCCAACACAGGGAGAACATGCAAACCACACACAGAAACGCCAACTGGTCTAGCCAGGGCTCAAACTAGCGACCTTCTTGATCTGAGGTTACAGTGCTAACCACTAAGCCTCTGAGCTGCCTATTATTATATAAAATATAAGCATATAAAACTATTTCTCTCCACCTTCATTTCATTCAAACCATTTTAAACGGCATTATGAAGATTACTTTATAATTAGTATTCATGCAACTTTATGACCTCATTTTAATGGGATATTTGTTCTTTTCAAAAATGCATTCGTCACACAGCAGGACTGTTTAAAAGGAAGCATTTAGTGAAGACAAAAAGATTAAGGGAGCCTAAAATAAATGGTGACCGGTCCCTGCACCCTGATGCATCCGTTTAATTTAATACTTTACATCATGTTATTAATTAAAAAAGACACAGATGACCCATTTTCTTTCAAATATCTACAAATATTTAAGAAAATATGATCAGAAATCTTAGTTTTCTTTGTTGGTTTGAGTTTGAGGTTGTTTATATTCAGTTGAAGGCCAAATTATTAGCCCTATTTTTTCTAAAATAACTTTTTTCTAGTGATATTTAATCACTTTAAGAGCAGGGAAATATTCAGAGTATTTTTTTCTTATTTTTTCTTCTGGTAAAAGTTTAGAAAAAGTATTTTTTTAATTACTTTTACTTTTCTTTTTATCAAACATTTGAATTGCTTAAGGTGATACCTGCATATTAACCAAACTTCATTTCTGAGTGTGATACGCCTTAAATACACATTTTTGCAGTAGATAAAGCTATGAAATGCCAAGGCCTGAATGTCTAAAATCAACTTGAGCTCTGTAGCTAAACTGGCTGTGAGCAGAGATGGGTTGAAACTGAACACAGAATATTTGCAGTTGAGAAGTCTTATGCTTTTAACATTGTGCAGAGAATTTGTAGAAAAAGAGGACGTATGTATGGGTGCGGCCGACAGAGGACTGGAGAATTATTAACAAGTGACGAATTCCACTAAACTTCACCTGTTAATATCAGCTGGGTATAAATTCAAGTCAGGAAATGCAGATGGGGGGGCGCACCTCCTGAATGTAACTTATTGCAATGAGGATACCAGAATTTTGTTTTTCAAATCATTCATTTGTATCCAATAAATTACTAATATTTTTGACATTGAAGAAAACCCTGACCTTTTTTATTGAACATATATGGAGTTTATTATATATTCCAACAAAAGTCTTATTTGTTTTATATTTCGGCTAGAATATAAGCTGCTCTTAATTTTTTTAAAGCATTTTAGGGTCAATAAGGTCATTTAAGGCCCCCTTAAGCAATTTTTTTTATTGTCTGCAGAACAAACCATCGTTATACAATGATTGACCTAATTACCCTAACCTGCCTAATTAACCTAATTACCCTAGTTAAGCCTTTAAATGACACTTTAAGCTGTATAGAAGTGTTATGAAAATATTTAGTCAAATATTATGTACTGTCATCAAGACAAAGATAAAAGAAAAAAATGTGTTTAAAAAACTTCTGTCCCTTAAACAGAACTTAGGAAAAAAAAAATTAAAAAAATATATATATATATATATATAAAAATAAATAAATAAATAAATAATTATATACACTTAAATAAAATACACTTATTTAACAACATACTTTACATGCCAATTTGCACATAACAGCTGCACATATAACATTGTATATAGTAATATACCTGTACATACACTTGTCAATTTGTATAATTGCATTTACTACTTACTTCTATTTTTAAAATATATTGTACTGTATAGGCTCTGTCACCAAAACAAATTCCTCGTATGTGTGAACATACTGTACCTGGCAATAAAGCTCTTTCTGATATATATATAATAATTTTACAGATGGGCTAATAATTTTGATTTCATCTGCATATTTTTTGACGTCTGTCCATTTCTAGACATCGGCTGTGTTTGTGTCTCCTGGACTTCATGGACGGTCTTCATGGTGAATCAGGCTGAAGTGGATCAGACAAAAGGTAAAGCTGAAGAGTGTTTATTTGTCAGTGTCAGGTGTGTCGCTGAACACACAGGTGTTTGTTGTGTTGTGAAAGAGGACGTGTTGGTCTAAAGAGCTCACTGTTATCACCTCTATACTGACAAGGCATGAAGGAGTTATGACTTCTCCCTATCCCTCTCTCTCTCTCTCTCTCTCTCTCTCTCTCTCTCTCTCTCTCTCTCTATCACTCAAATTTACTCACACAATCTTTTTTCTATTTACTTTTTCTTTTTGATGAGATATTTTAATAGGTTTTGGAGTAGTATGCTAGAAAAATACACTAATATAAGATGCTATTTTTTTCATTCATTCATTCATTCATTTTCTTTCAGCTTAGTCCCTTTATTAATAAAGCCGAAAAGAAAAAGCATGAATGAATGAATGAATGAATGAATGAATGAATGAATGAATGAATGAATAACAGTATAATATGGAATACTGTGGGGAAATAAATCCTTACTCTGTTAAACATCACTTGGGAAATATTTGAAAAATATGTTAATAATAATAATAGTAATAATAATAATAATATACTGTATATACTTTTTTATCCTGCTTTATTCAGTTAATGTTAACTTATTACGCTTCCAAAGATGTACATTCATTAAACAACCTCACAACTCTGGATTATTAAAAAAAAGTGTTGAATTGAGAGAAACTTTTGCTGGAAAATCCAGAAGCAGCTCTGCTCAGTTATAGGTGGGTGGATGGTGAGCGCTGCATTTTGGGTAGGTGTTCATGTACAGCTATTCAGCACAGTTCACTGGTAAAAATAGTTATTGTTAAAAAAAGACTCAGATTTCGACATTCAAGATAGTTTACGCACACAGAAAAGCGTAAAAAAAACAATACAAAAATAGGCACTAATCAACATAAACACCCATACTGCAATTAGCGTCATTTAATGGAGATTTAATTATAATAACGTTAAATAAAATATAATTAGTTATAATATATAATATAATAGTTATAATACAATTAAATTTATGGTCAATTTATATTTATTATATTCACTGTTATTAAAACAGCACTAATGAAGATATGTTGATATGGAGAAAGTGTGGATAAATATGATTAGAATTTGTCAAAAGGATTAATATGCTGGAGAAATGATAGTATACATCTGACAAAAGTCTTATCGTCAATTCTAGTTGTAAGAGCAGTTCTAGTTGATCATTTGGAAAAGTGGCATTTTTCAGATGAATCATCTGTTGAACTGCATCCCAATCATCACAAATACTGCAGAAGATCTACTAGAACCCGCACGGACCCAAGATTCTCACAGAAATCAGTCACATTTGGTGAAGGAAAAATCATGGTTTGGGGTTACATTCAGTATGGGGGTGTGCGAGAGATCTGCAGAGTGGATGGCAACATCAACAGCCTTTTGTGCTGCCCATTACATTACAAACCACAGGAGAGGGTAAATTCTTTAGCAGGATAAGCTCTCCTCATACTTCAGCATCCACATCAAAAAGTTCCTGAAAGCAGTGAAGGTCAAGGTGCTCCAGGATTGGCCAGCCCAGTCACCAGACATGAACATTATTGAGCATGTCTGGGGTAAAATGAAGGAGGAGGCATTGAAGATGAATGCAAAGAATCTTGATGAAGTCCTGCAAGAACACTTTCTTTGCCATTCTGGATGACTTTATTAATAAGTTATTTAAGTCATTGCAGAGATGTATGGATGCAGTCCTCCAAGCTCATGATGGAGTCAGACACAATATTCATTCTTTTTCCACTGCAGCATGACTTTATATTCTATACTGGACATTATTTCTGTTAAGTGACAAGACTTTTGTCTAAGCAAAGTCAGACCTTACTGTCCTAATTAAATAATTAAAAATCAAGGCATGATCATATTTAGTTTTTGGTAAAATAAGTGTAATCTAGAGGCCTTTGCCTTTTATATAAGCCACTTCTGATACCAAATGATCAACTAGAAGTCAAGTTATTATTTGCTGTTCCTAAAACTTGGATAGGCGACAAGACTTTTGTCAGGTAGTGTATAAGTAGCCATGGAGTTTTTTGCATTATGTCATGTTCTTTTTACTATATTGGTGTTTGGACTGAACTTTTGGGACTTAAATCTTCTCAACCTTATACAGTATACTTGAATTAGCATATGTTGCATAGCTTAAATTTAATTTTGTTTACAAATAAAATCTCTATGTACAGTTGAAGTCAGAATTATTCACCCCCCTCTGAATTTTTATTCTTTTAAAAAAAAAATCCCAAATGAAGTTTAACAGAGCAAGGAAATTTTCACAGTATGTCTGATAATATTTTTCTTCTAAAGAAAGTTTTATTTGTTTTATTTCAGCCAGAATAAAAGCTTTTAAATTTTTAAAAAACATTTTAAGGTCAAAATTATTCACAGCTTGAAGCTATATTTTTTCTATAGTCTACAGAACAAACCACCGTTATACAATAACTTGCCTAATTACCCTAACCTGCCTAGTTAACCTAATTAACCTAGTAAAGCCTTTAAATGTCACTTTAAGCTGTATAGAAGTGTCTTGAAAAATATCTAGTCAAATATTATTTACTGTCATCATGGCAAAGATAAAATAAATCAGTTATTAGAGATGAGTTATTAAAACTATTGTGTTTAGAAATGTGTTGAAAAAATCTTCTCTCTGTTAAACAGAAATTGGGGGAAAAAATAAACAGGGGGGCTAATAATTCTGACTCCAACCGAATATGATACGGACTATATATAAATTTAAATATCTACTGTATGTAAAACATTTTTGTATAGTTTTGTTTCTATGTATGTGTATTTATACATATAATACACACATTGTCAAAACAGACTTTTATTTTGGATCTAATTATTTACAATTAATCTTATATAACGTAACCTATATATGTTACTCTAAATTGTAAACAAAAAATAAAATTGCATTATACACACAGAAACACAATATTTAAAAACACACACGTGAAAGAAATTACTAGTAAATAGAAACACACATGTCTTGTGTTAAGCATCATTCAGTGCAGATGATTATTTACTAAACAGGCTTTCTAACAAGTGTGGAGTGATTAGAGAGAGATAAAAAAAAACCTGGGCTAGAGGAATATCCATCATAATTGATGTGTTGCAAAGCAGATTACACACATTAGCGCACACAGTTTTCAATATGACAGCTCCAACTGAACATG
>CAIGQZ010031558.1:2860556-2865556 GCA_903798205.1 Danio tinwini | reverse complement strand
AAATACCAGACATGAATTGATTTGATTGTGCGGCATTTGTGAATCTGCTAATAGCACATCGCACAGTCTAACATCGCAACACACAATGAAACACATTCCTCTCTCTCTTTCTCTCTCTCTCCGGATCCATATGTGCTTTCTTCTCCCACTCATGTTTTCTCCAACACGTGTAAAGTCTAATAAGGCTGTTTAATTTCCCTCACACTCCTGGGTGTTATTCAAGTCCTTGGCAGATATTTTACCCAACGTACACTGTCGCGGATTTATATCAATTGTAAAAAGTATGTTTGCTGACTGAAAGGCAAATGGAAAAATGTGTTCTCTGCATAACAGCCTTTTTACACTATTTATACTGATAAGAATTAAATCATTTCCTTTTTTTTCCTCCTCCTTTTTCTTCAAAGAGCTCCATCAAACTCCTCCTGGGATGTCGGTGGTGTAGCATGGCCATGTTCGTAGCTTGTAAGAATTGTTTTAAGCGATTGGTGATTGCGTATGGCGCTGTTTTAATCGCTGTTCAATTAAAACAATCAGCGAGCGTGTGTGTGTGTGTTGTTTTGAAAGCTTGTAGTGTGCATTTCAGGAAAGTGAAGATGGTTGAATTCTGCTCCAACACTGACCTCTAGTGGCAGATGTTTCCTCAAGGTGCAAAAATCATTCATGCAATTGTCAGTTTTCTTGTCTGATTTGGAGCTTATTTGTGTGTTTTCTTGTCTGTGATATGAAGAAGAGACTCGTTATGCACTTTTAAGTGGCTTTCAGTTTGTTTGTGCACTTTTAAGGGTGCCTTTTGTTACACTTTATCAATTTGTATGTGTAGATTTAAAGTTTTTTGTTCTCTCATGTTCACTGACAGATACAGCTTACAGACTCTTATCTCACACTGTATATTTAGCAGTGGTGGAAAGAGTACTGAAAAATCATACTCAAGTAAAATTACCATTACTTGCCTAAAAATGTAGAGCAAGTAGAGTAAAAGTATCTGTTGTAAATATTACTCAAAGTATGAGTAAAAAGTAGACCTTTCAAAAGTACTCAGGAGTAGTGAGTAGCGAGTATTACACTGTAGCTTATGCATTTACATGTAATTTGTGGATGTGTGTAAACGTAACATTCTGTAGTGCATTCAGTTATTGCCTATAGCATGCACACAACGTCATAAAACATATATATTAGGTTAGATTTTGGTTGTGAAGTTGGGTGACTAAAATTCAATGTCTAGCCAGCGTCTAAGGACAACGTTATTTTGATGTCCAATAACGTTGATATTTGGTTGATTTTCGGTTGTGTCAGAAAGTGACCAAAATCCAACGTGGAGTCCAACGTCATATTGATGTCAAATACTGACATTTATTCATCAGGTATGGCAACCAAAATCCAACATGACGTCATAGTTGCAACATCCCCACTACACAGGGGTACAATGTTAATCTGACGTCATGTTGATGTCTTGTGCTTGCTGAGTGTTTAAGGCCATTTCGGTCATTCATTCATTCATTTTCTTTTCGGCTTAGTCCCTTTATTAATCTGGGGTCGCCACAGCAGAATGAACCGCCAACTTATCCAGCATGTGTTTTACACAGCGGATGCCCTTCCAGCCGCAACCTATCTCTGAGAAACCATTTCGGTCATCATACAGTAAACATTCGTCATATCATCAGTGACATGCATCTAAACAGACTCTGGGTCAATGGGTGCGAAGATTTTAGACATCTTTTTGGACACTTTAAATTCTTCCAGACAGTTTGCTGCAATTATAAATTGTCCATGTCTTGAGGTAGTTCATTATGATTTACCTTTTATGTGCGATTTGATTGGACAGGAATCACAAAATTCCCATAGACAAGAAAAAATAGAGACTGCAGGTTGAAGGAAAATAGTGGAGTAAAAGTACTGAAAGAGCACTAAAAATACTCAAGGGAAAGTAAAGGACACATTTTTTAAACTACTTAGTAAATTACAACTTCTGAGAAAAAAACTTCTCAATTACAGTCATTAGAGTATTTGTCATTTGTTACTTTACACCACTGATATTAGGCATGGGCAGGTTTAACATTCTGACGGTATGATAACCTTAGATAAAAATATCATGCTTTCACGGTATTGCGATTACTGCTCTAAAATATATTCTTTTAAATTCATTCATTTATTTTTTTTCCGGCTTAGTCCCTTTATTAATCCAGGGTCACCACAGCGGAATGAACCGCCAACTTATCCAGCACATGTTTTATGCAGTGGATGTCCTTCCAGCTGCAACCCATGTCTGGGAAACATCCATACACACTTATTCACACTCATACACTATGGATAATTTAGCCTACCCAATTCACCTATAGCGCATGTCTTTGGACTGTGGGGGAAACTGGAGCACCCGGAGGAAACCTGCGTGAACACAGGGAGAACATGCAAACTCCACACAGAAACGCCAACTGACTCAGCTGAGGCTTAAGCCAGCGACCTTCTTGCTGCAAGGCGACAGCACTATCTACTGCGCTACTGCATCGCCCTTCTTTTAAAATGTCTAGGTAAAAAGCAATAACTTTTTTTCCCTTTGAACACAATATATTTTATGTTGAGAAGCGTTTCAAATATTTTGGAACAGTAAACATCCCAGCAGGCACAGGACATCAACATGATGTGTGATTGACGTTGTACCCCAACGTCATGGGGTCGTTGCATTTTGTTTGGAATTGAAAATCGGGTTGACAGAATACAATATCCAACCTTAAATCAACCAAATATCAACATCTAATGATGTTACAGCTTGACGTTGTGTGGACGTTACCACTTTGATGTCTATCAGACGTAGATTTTGGTTGCCATACCAGATGAATAAATGTCAGTATTTGACATCAATATGATGTTGGTTTAAGATGTTTGCTCGACGTTGGATTTTTATCACTTTCCAACACAACCTAAAATCAACGTCGTTATTAGACGTCAAAATAACGTTTTGATTAATAAAGGGACTAAGCCGAAAAGAAGTAAAAAAAGATCAATGTATTATTATTATTATTATTATTGCAACAGATAATACACCCAGCTGTTGTTTTTATTATTATTATTATTTTCTAATTACACGTATAAAATTTGTTATTATGAGCAATAATTGTAATAATAATGCATATTAATGTTTTTATTATAACTAAATACTGAATAGATATTAATAACTCATAGTATTTTAATTATATTCTGTAATTGTAGTATAAATGTTGAGGATATTTTTACTAACAGTATTTTTTAAGTATCACAAAGATTTATATACAACAGATAATACACATAGATGCTTTTGTTGTTTTTATTATTTTCTATTAATGCATGTGTAAAATATGTTATTATTTATAATAATAATAGTAATAATAATACTAATAATAATATATAAGCATATTTTATTATAACAGAATAGTACATTAGCATTATCCATCCACAGTAGTTTTATTATATTCTGTCATTGAAGTATTAATGTGAGAATAACATTTTCAATAGCATTATTATTATCATCATCATCATCATTATTATTATTATTATTATTAATATTATTGTAGTATTACAAATATTTATATACAACAGATAACACACGTTGTTGTTGTTGTTGTTGTTGTTGTTGTTGCTGCTGTTTTTATTATAATTTTCTAATAATACAATCAGAAAATATGTTATTATAAGCAGTAATAATAATGCATATTCATGTTTTTTATTGTAACTGAATACTGAATAATTATCATTAGCTTGCATAAATTATATTATATTATATTATATTATATTATATTATATTATATATTATTGTAGTATTAATGTTTCTTGAGAATAAAATTGTGATGAGAGTAGTATTTTTATTATATTTATTATTATTATCAAAGTATCACAATGATTTCTATACAACAGATAAGGCACTCTTACAGGCAATATTAGTTGTTTAATATTAATATTTTTATTATTATTAATATTATATATTATTATTTTATTACTATTATTATAGTTGTTATTATTGAAGTATTAGAGGAATTTATATACAACAGGTGGCTGCACATGGCTGTTGTTGTTATTATTATTATTATTATTTTCTAATAACATGTAAATAAAATGTTATTATTAGTGATAGTAATGCATATTAATGTTTTTCATAACTGAATAGTGAATAATTATTATTAACTTTTAGTATTTTATCAGATTTTGTCACTGTAGTTTTAATAATTCTTGAGAATAAACATTTTAAAATTATTATTATTATTATTACTGTTATTATTCTGCTATTAATAAAAGCATCGTTACTTCACCAGCTCGCTACCTTAAATATCATACCATGAAATATGAATGGAAGATTTATTGTGGGGCGAAAGACTCTTTCTTTATAATTGGCTGTTTAGGCAGGAAACTGCTGTCCCAACCCGCCTGTCACCTGAAGTTCAGCGTACGACCCTGAAAAGCAGTCATAAATATGTAGCGCTGACTCTGTTTGACCTGCACCTGTTAGTCCTCTTTCCTCTTCATCCGCTCCTCTTTGCTGTCCCGTCCCGCTGCAGAGCTGCTCAGACGGACACTGTTCACTCCACAGCCTCTAATAGGCATAATAGGGTCAAGCCTCTGCATTTAATAAACAATTATACATTAATAATAAATAAGTCTCTCTCTGAAGGGGCGTGGCCAGCAGCCGGACATGAATAATGCAGAGTCCTGGTCAAACACAGCGACCTGCAGAACACCAATTATACCAGTGTGATAACCAGAGCTCAACCTGACACCTCACACACACACACACACACACACACACACACACACACACTCACACACAATCTCACGTACACACACATATGTACTGTACCCTCACACACATACAATTGAACATGCACACATTCTCAGATACACACAAATCAATCAAT
This sequence comes from Danio tinwini, assembly GCA_903798205.1. Lineage (NCBI taxonomy): Eukaryota > Metazoa > Chordata > Actinopteri > Cypriniformes > Danionidae > Danio > Danio tinwini. The sequence continues at coordinate 2,860,676 of CAIGQZ010031558.1, read as the reverse complement.
CAATCAATCTCAAAATACACACACTCGTCTCATATACACACAGTCTTACATACACACTCATATACTGTACCATCACACACACACACACACACACACACACACACACACACACACACACAC
>CAIGQZ010031558.1:2842975-2855556 GCA_903798205.1 Danio tinwini | reverse complement strand
CTTACACAAAATTCTTACAAACACACACACTTTCTCACACACACACATAGACTCTCTCTTTCTGTCTTTCACACAGACACACTCAGAGAAAGAGACAGAGTGTGTGAGCTCAGAGTAACTGTGGCAGTGGATGTGGATTAATATCTAGTGTGTGTGTGTGTGTGTGTGTGTGTGTGTGTGTGTGTGTGTGTGTGTGTGTGTGTGTGTTTGTGTGTGTGTTTGTGTGTGTGTGTGTGTGTGTGTGTGTGTGTGTGTGTGTGTGTGTGTGTGTGTGTGTGTGTGTGTGTGTGTGTGTGTGTGTGTGTGTGTGTGTGATGTTGCTGATTTCCCTGCAGTGTTTGGGCAGGAAGGCTCTGCTCCTCCAGACCTGTCGCTCTCATTCTGAATTACAAATCAATCACAGGTGCCGCTCGTCTCTCCGTCCCGTCCGTCCCTCCGTCAAGGTCACTGCCATTATCAGAGAGCGGGACATTAGCATAGTCCAGCTCACCGTCTGGAATTAAAGAGCCCCCGCGGAGAGACGCTCACAAATCCCACAATTCCCTCAACACTGGTGCGAGGATGAGGATGGAGAGACCGCTTTGCACTTTGCTCCGGTCAATTATAGATATTAAGCATAAAGAAAATATATCGGGATCTCCAGGGAGACTGAGGGAATCTGACGGAGATCAGTCCTGATAAGATGAGGCTCAGTTTTAAAGCTCTGCCTGGTAGCTGTTAGACTTGTGACCTATTAATATTGCTGTATTCCACTCTTTATTACTGATCATTAACATTGCATTTATTGGCTGATGTTGTGTAATTATTTTAGTTTTTTATGTCCACGTCTTTGTATTCATTCATTTTCTTTTCGGCTTAGTCCCTTTATTAATCCGGGGTCCCACAGCGGAATGAACCGCCAACTTATCTAGCACATGTTTTATGCAGCTTATGCCCTTCCAGATGCAACCTATCTCTGAGAAACATGTCTTTGTGTATGTACTGTATGAAAAAAATGTTGAGAGCATACATCTCTTCCATTACTTTTTAATAGTCAAGGGGGAACGAAAAGGAAAACATTAAGCCAGTTGTAATTATTGCTGCCATTTACAATAGATGAGGAATAACAAGACATGAAAGTGCTATTTAAGTGAACTTGTTTATTATAAACAAGCTGTGTGTTTTTAAATGCTTATGGAAAAATAAGGTTTCACACAAACGTAGTTCGAAATAAGACAACGAGTTCACAAATTATTAATTTAAAGGGACACTAAACCCCCCTGTCTCAGCAGGGTGTTTTCACACCTCTAGTTTGGAAAAAGTCAGGAATGTGGGCGTGTCCAGCTCTGTTTAGGTGGGAGTGTCGGGGGAGGGAAAGAGGGAAGATTTTGCATAAAAATGGAAGGTTACGTTTGAAATGGGAGGCAAAACAAACACACAGACGCAGGGGAGAAAGACAGTGACTGTGTTTACATGGACATCAGTAATCAAATAATTTGCCAAATTATTAATTTGTCAACTTTAACTGCAGTTTGGCACTTTCACTTTTTATTTAGGAACATTTCCTGCATGTCCCCCGTGTCAAACGAGATATTGAATGCAAGGAACTGCTGGAGAGTGGAGTTTTAATGGAGTATTTGATACCACACTGCGTATGGGAGAAAAAAATCCTCCGCATTTCTCTGTAACTTGGATGCACTCAGTAGGCAGCGGAGATAGGTAGGTTTACATTCGGAGAGCAGCATTTGCAGCAGATCTTTCAATCTATAATATTGTAGTAATATTAAAGTACAGTAAACTTAGTAACTACATCATTTTGACTAAGGTATGTCTTTAAACACTGAAAGAGCACTGCTGACGATACAAACTAACTTTGCCATCTGAATGAACAAAGACCACTGATCGCTCACTTACCAAATCTGTAGCGACAGGACAATAAACACCAACTGGAACCTTGTCTTTTTTTTAAAAGGAGACGAGCGGCAAATCCGGATTTTATCATTTCCAGATGTGAAAAGCTCTCGGGTAAAAAACAGTTTCTTACAACCGCATTTGTGTCGTGTGCGCTGTAGTCCACACGTGAGTCCAGCTGCTCTCTCATAGCGGGAAAATGAAAGCAAAACCTTTGTTGCAGCACATTAATAATTGCAACACTGATGACCCATGTCTCCAAATTCTTTTTCTTTCACTTGTTTTGGCAACACAACGTGGCGCCTATCTGCCGTTTGAACACTGTAACGGCATGCATATTAATGAAGTTGCACTTCATTCTCAATAGAGCGCGCTGATTGGTTTGAACCAAGTCTTTCTCATGAATTAATGCCGCAAACTCAGAGACGTCACGATGTACTCGCAGGTACAGACATCCACTCTCCACGCTGGATTTCACGTAAGGATCTAATCGCCTGGACGCAGCTTCAAAAATTAGTTTCAAACTAGAAGAACGAATTTGTTCGAAATAATGCAAAAACAACCAATTTTCACTTTTTAATGCAAAATATGTGTCCTAATAGTGTTTATAGCAGCGTGGGACACATATATGACTGTCAACAGCTCAAAAAATGTGTATGGATGTTTCCCAGTACTGGGTTGCAGCTTAAAGGGCATTAGCAGTGTAGGTCATATGGTGGAATAGTTGGCGTTTCATTCTGCTGTGGAGACCCCAGATTAAAAAAAGGGACTAAGCCGAAGGAAAATGAATAAATGAATAATGTAAAGATTTTACTGCATTGAGCGAGTCTTGACAATTTTATATACACCTTTTTAGCACTTTGTGTGCATTGTTTATTTAATGATTATTTTAATGTGTATTTTTTTATCAATAAAAATAATAAAACGAGGCTCATTAAGCAGTTTTAAATACTTCTATTTTAAAAACAATTTAGATTTCGAAAGAAAACAGTTGTTGTTGTTGTTAAAATGACTCAACTACTGTATATAATGATTATTTTCATTCCTAAAAACTCTAAATCTGTATTTTAACATGTACATAAACCTGTTAAAGCTGATAGATAGCATCTGTTCCTCATTTACAACATATCAGCTGATTGATTATGACTATTTATGACATATTGCTATTATTTATTGAGGACTCAGAGGACAACACATACACTTAATACACAAATACACTTCATTAGACATGTACGCAGGCATCACCTACTGTATATGCTGTAAAATTGCAGGTTAACTATGTCTGCATATAGGAACTTATGTTTGATTGTAACTTTAACTTAATTTGATTGTAATGCAGTAATGCACACCTTTTGTAAAATAATTATTGTAAAAAGCGCTATACAAATAAAACTGAATTGAATTGATGTCGTATTGCTACAATTGAGTCTATAATGATTATCACGATGTTAAAATTCATTCAATTTTAGCAAAGTGAACATATGAAAGCTGCACTCACACATACACCTGTGAACACAAGTAAATCTGGATTGAATATTAATATGCGCTCATGAATATGCATCAGGTAAGCATAAACTGAGAGTTTCCCTCAAAAGCTTCGTCTTCAGACCTAAAGAAAATTACTGCCTTCATTTTATAGTTGAATCAAATGATTTTTTTCTAGTCATATCAACTTGCATCAGTCAAACTGACTACAAATATTAAGCTAAATATTGTATAACTTTCAAAATAAATAGTTGAAAGCTGATGAACTTATTAAAATAAGTTAAAGTAAGCAAGCTTTTTGTTGTGATTGCTTTTTGTACAATTATTTCTTACAGTCTAGCATCTCCAGCATTGAATTAGCAAGCATCTTCATTCCTCCGTATCTCTTTCTCTCTCTCTCTGTAAATGATCTTGTCCATTAATGTCCGTCTGGAGCTCCAGCGGGTTCAGATTGTGCTAATGACAGTCCTGCACGATTTCCACCCCCTGATTTAAAACACACTCCGGCAGCCCCGCAATATCAAGCTGCCGTCTGCATCTGCGCCACATCTGGAAGTGTGCGTCTAAATAATTGGAAGTCAATTTGTTTGAAGTGATGTTTGGGCATCTGGATAGATTCATTGGCTCTCTGGAAATCCCATCGAGGGTCTTTTATAGCGAGGGGCCGCAGCTGGAGGCTCTTCATCTCTTCGGGCTCGGCTCTTCATTCAGACACTGATGTGGGACTTTTGTTAAACGCGTAAAGGTTGTGCTGATATTAACACAACCTCGCAGTCACCTGGAGAATCTCTGGGTTGTAAATAATCCTGATCGGTCACATTTAAATACTCTTTTCTCACTGATTTGAGTGATGATCTAATATGTGTGTTGTAGGGAAGTGTTTATGTGAATGGTTTTGGATGTTAAAATCAGTTTAATGGTGGATTGATTGTTTTGAATGTTGATTTTTGATCACTTCATTTCATTTACTGCAATCCCAAGTAATACTAATTTGACTTCATTACATTTCTGAGTATCTGTAATACTAATAATATTCGAGTTTAATAATATAAAAGTAATATTAATGCGAGTTTGTCAATTTGATAAGTTTGTGACAATCAGGGATTCTGTCATTTGTGTTATTATTTGTAACACATTTTTGTAATTATGTAATTAAAGGTAATTATATGTTTTATTTGTTACAGTGTCAAGTATTTTTTTTAAGCTTGAATTGATTCAATATAAAAAAAATTATTCAAATTGCATGTGTATAATAACATCATAACACATGCACAATGTATGTGTGTGTAATAATCTTTCTGTTTTAGATTAGATGACTGCTCAGGCTTTCTTAAGTTTGTCTTGTTTTTTATTATTATTATTATTGCGCTTGACATTGTAATAATGTTAATTAATGTTAAGTAATAGGCCCTAGTATGTTTTGTGTGTGTGTGTGTGTGGGGGGGGGGGGGTAAGGGTACATATTACAGCCACAAACATATTAATCAATAACACCAGTGTAAAACAAATACTCTAGACAAAAAAGCTAGTAAAATAAATAATAATAATAATAATAATAATAATAATAATTATTATTATTATTATTATTATTATTATTATTATCATCATAATTTTTTTTCCACAACACACACAACTGTGGCATCTTATCTTTTTATATGGATTATTTCTTAACTATTTGGATAAAAGAATATTTGTGAGTAATATATATATATATAAAAGTTATTTTTGTGGCTTTTAAAGGGGGTAGTTTACCCAAAAATTAAGATTTTCTCACCCTCAAATGTGATTTCAAACCTATACGACTTTTTTATCAGTCAAACACAAGAAAAAGATATTTTGAAGAATGTTCAAAACTGGTAATGAGTTTTAATATTATAAAAGTAATATTAATGCGAGTTTGTAAATTTGTTTGTGAGAATCAGGGATTCTGTCATGTGTAGTATTTTTAGCAAACATTTTTGAGTACTTATAAATATTATAAGTTAATCATGTATTTAATTTGTTACAATGTCAGGTAGATATGTATGCTTGAGTTAATTCAATATAATTTTTTTATTATTAAAATGTTAATAATTTTGTGTTTAAGTTAAACTATAAATTGTATTTATTTACTTTATTTATTAATTTTTTTACTTGCCTACTTTATTTATGTATTTGTTTGCTTGCTTGCTTGTTTGCTTACTTTATTTATTTATTTATTTATTTATTTCCCTTCTTGTTTGTTTACTTGCTTGCTTATTTACTTTATTTATTTACTTTATTTACTTGCTTGTTTGCTTATGTACTTTATTTATTAACTTTATTTACTTACTTGTCTTCTTGTTTATTTACTTGCTTGCTTGCTTACTTCCTTTATTTATTTACTTACAGTACTTATTTACTTTATTTACTTACTTTATTTATATATATATATGTATATATATTTGCTTGCTTGCTTGAATGCTTGCTTAATTATTTACTTTATTTACTTATTTACTTAATTTATTTACATTTATTTATTTATTTGTTTATGCATTATCCAACACATACACACACACATACACACACACATTTTTGACATAAATAAAAGTTTCTTAATTTACAAGGTATAATGTCAGTCATGTACAATCATATATATATATATATATATAATTTTCTCTGCTCTATGCCCAGCAATGTCACCTTTCTCCAAATGATATGGATAATCTAATCCCTTAACTTTTGACTTAATCTTAAAGGTAACACTTTAGAATAATGGTCCAAAAATGTATTTACTGACATTAAGTATGAATAATCTTGTAAATCATTTATTATTCATAGTTCAACATTAACTAATGCATTATTATAAACCAAAGTTGTGCTTGTTAGCATCAGTTACCATAAGTTAATATGAACTAACATTATTTAGCTTAAATAATATTAACTTATGTTAGCAAAGATTAATAAATACTGTAATAAATGTATTACTAATAGCGTGTTCATGTTAGTAAATACATTAACCTAATGGACCGTTATTTTAAAGCGTTACCATGTTAAATGTAAAGATCTCTTATTTATCTTTTTATTTTGTTTGTTTGTTTTGTTTGTTTGTTTGTTTTGTTTGTTTGTTTGTTTGTTTGTTTGTTTGTTTGTTTGTTTTGTTTGTTTGTTTGTTTTGTTTGTTTGTTTTAGAGATGTACAGACAGCAGAAGCTGAGCGAGTCCTGATCCAGAGGCAGTTTTGCCTGAATGACTGTCTAGGCTTCATATGAGGAGCTCAGTCTATTACCACCATCTGCTGGAGACACACAACACTGCAGGAACACATTCACGACACCACAGGTAACAGCAACACACAAATACACAAATGCATTTTACCCAGTCAAATAAATATATACTGCTGAGGAAGCATCAGGTTAGAGGATTTAGCCCAGTTTATCTCTTTTTTTAATGAGTGCGTTTTAGATATTCTATAATTCAGTAGCCTCTTTATAAGGGTGAGAAATTAACTTTAGCAATAGGGGCAATTATTGTATGTCCATACTTAATGAGTATGCTCAGTCAGAAATGAATTCTTGTTCCTAATAAACTGCTTAATGGTTTAGATTAGAGATGCACAAACTAGGGCCCAAAGTCGGCCCACGGTGACCATTGATTTGGCCTACCATCCCATCTGAGAAGAGAGGGAGAATGTTGAGGATGGTTTAGAGATTGTCATTTCAAATTTTATGTAACCTTTCATTGGTTTGTTTTATTGTGAAGCTACAATAAAGCTAACAGAAATTAAATGTTTCAATTTAAATGGTTTAAATGAATCATATTTAGTTTAAAATGCAGAGACTGGTGAGTGAATCATGGCAAAAGCAGATTCTGCTTAACTAGTGTATTCAGCACTGAACTTCACTGTTAGGATTGTTTTTCTTGCAATACATTATAATTAAAGTTATACTGCATTAGTTAACGGGATTCAAAGTAATGCTTTCTATTTATTCATTCATTTTCTTTTTGGCTTAGTCCCTTTATTAATCTGGGGTCGCCACAGCAGAATGAACCGCCAACTTATCCAGCATGTGTTTTATGTAGCAGATGCCCTTCCAGCCGCAACCCATCACTAGAAAACATCCACACTCGTTCACACACACACACACACACACACATACACTACGGCCAATTTTAGCATACCCATTTCACCTGTACCACATGTCTTCGGACTTGTGGGGGAAACCTCACAGAAATGCCAACTGACCCAGCTGAGGCTCGAACCAGCAACCTTCTTGCTGTGAGGCGAACGTGCCACCCACTGCGTCGTCCCGCTTTCTATTATTAAAAATATTATGAAATGAATTAGGAAATTACGCATGACAACTTTAATGTCATTTTCGGCCCATGGCTCTCAACAATATTTGGCTTTTGGCCCTTCATATGAAAAAGTTTGAGCACCCCTGGTCTAGATAATCAGGAACTTACGTTGTAACGGATCTAATTATGACTAAAAATATGATGAACATGTTAGCTTGAGAAAGACAAAACACTGTTATGTCATTTAAACCTACGGTTATACTTTATATATTTTATATTAGCATTTGTGATGTTTTTGGCTTCAATAGGCTTTGCTTAGAACATGATATAATAACATCATAACACATTCACAATTATGTGTATGTGTATAATAACATCTTTCTGTTTTAGATTGGATGACTGCTCCGGCTGGAGTTGAGTTGAGGGTGAGTGTACTCTCAGCCGTCTTTATCAAACCTGGGTAAAAACCGATATGATCTACATTCAGGCTGTTATATTCTCACTATTCTCACTACACAAAGTCTATCTTGAATTAAAAAGGACAATCCCTTTGAACAGAATTAGCACATACAGTAATAATAATATCAAAATTACTTTAGAGCGTATTAACTGTCGTTTTTAATCATCAAGCCCTTCAGGTTCACTCGAGGTCCCCATGACCTCTGAACTGGTTTGGTGGCTCCTGAAAATAAACTTACAAAGAGACAGGCAAATGCACTGAACATTCTTATATTAAGCAATGTGTTACCTGTATTCATTAGTCAAAATCATTTCCAGATTTATTGCCAAGTGTGCGTCACACACACAAGGAGTTTGTTTTGGCTACAGAAGCCTCCAGTGTACAAGTGACAACACAAAATTAAATATGAGAAAAGAAAAAGACGATAAACATTAAGCAGAGATGCAGTTAGTCAAAGGATCTGGATGTTGAGTTGTATGTACAGATTTGTTATAAATATACAGGTTTTAAGGTGCTGTGTACCAATGTAAATGGAGAAAGTATTGCATTGTGTATTGTTATAAGGTGCTGTGTACAAGTGCGTATAAGAAAGTATTGCAGGTTTATTGCACAGTAGGGGAATATTTAACTGTTCATGAGGTAGATGGCCTGAGGAAAGAAACTTTTCCTGTGTCTGGCTGTTTTTGTGCTTGGTGCTCTGTAGCGCCGACCAGACGGTAACAGTTTGAACAGGTAGTGTGCTGGGTGCGAGGCATCCAGAGTGATTTTACGAGCCCTTTTACTCACTCTGGAAGAGTACAGTTCTTGAAGTGTAGGAAGGGTAGTGCCAGTGATTCGTTCAGCAGTCCAGACTATTCGCTGTAGTCTACGGTGGTCGGTTTTGGCAGCTGAGCTGAACCAGACGGTGATTGAAGTGCAGAGGATGGATTAAATGACAGCTGAGTAGAACTGTACGAGCAGCTCCTGTGGCAGGTTGAACTTCCTCAGCTGACGAAGGAAGTACAGTCTCTGCTGGGCTTTCTTTACAATGGAGTCTATGTGAATGTCCCACTTCAGATCCTGAGAGATGGTGGTGCCCAGGAACCTGAATGACTCCACTGCAGCCACAGTGCTGTTCATGATGGTGAGTAGGGGGAGTGCAGGGGGGTTTCTCCTAAAGTCCACTATCATCTCCACTGTTTTGAGCGTGTTCAGCTTCAGGTTGTTGTATCTGCATCATCGCCATGTTCACGTGGGTTTCCTCCAGGTGCTCTGGTTTTCCCCACAGTCCAAAGACATGCGATTTAGGTGAATTGAGTGAACTGTGGTGTCTGTAGTGTATGAGTGAGCAAATGTATGTGTATAGGTGTGTTTCCCTGTACTGGGTTGCGGCTGAAAGAGTATCCACTGTGTAAAACGTGCTGGAATGATTGGCGGTTCATTCTGCAGTGGCGACCTCTGATGTAGAGACTAAGCCGAAGGAAAATGAATGAATGAGCTCGGTAGACCATTTTGAGGGACGTAAACAACAACAATGTTACTAATTTACTTCCTGTTTTACTTTTTTTTTCTATAGCTTCTGAGAATCCCAAAAGCTCCACATATTGATAACTAATGTTATGAGAGCTGTTTTAACGTCATGTTATGATTGAATTGCCTTTTGTTTCAGTTATGAAATAGTTTAACGACAAGCAGGAAATGTTCATGGGCCAATGACATCACCACATTGAAATGGTCTATAAGTGAAGAATCTGACATATCTTAATCATTGGAGTCTTTAGACATGGATCAGTAGTAAACCAGTTAGCCATGCACACAAAAAAAACACACTAGCATCATCCTGCCAAGTTTGCCATATGCAACTTTCACCCATATTTCCTTTAAAAGAAGTCAAACAAGTCAAGTTTCTCTCTCATCTGACTACAAAAACTAGATCTCCCTCTCTACAGCATGTGCCATACAGTACTATGATTGCTTTTTCCCCTCAATAATATTTGTTCCTCCTTCAATTCTTTATCCATATTGAAATAAATCAAAGGACTGTGTTTGCACAGGAAAAATAAAAATGGTTTGGAAGTGGCTGAGAGAAAGGAAATTGCATTCATAGAAATGATTTCCACGCGGCCTCGTCCATGTTTGTAATTGAATGAAAATCCATATTTACTTTGGGTAATTGCTCCGGCCAATTAAGCGTAAACATCACTCAGCACTTTGTAGTTGAAGAGTATCGGCGCTTGATAATGATGTGGCAGCTCAATTTTATTTTTCCGTCTAGCGGCCCGAGATGCAAGTCGAAGCCTTTTTCGATTTCATTACTGAGAATCATATAAGCTAATAACATTCTCAAGCATTAATTTAGACAGGCTTTTGATGAACACGGCCTATCTGCTCAAATGCATTGACGTGTTTTTTTTTTTTTTTTTCTAGCTAGCGTTTGTTGTATTATTAATGTGTTATTTCATTTTTCGATTTTGGTTAAATAGCATCTGCTAATGAAATGTTTCTTTAGAAGGCTGCCAAAATAAAAGTTTAAATCAGCCCGACTCGAAAGAGAGCTCAGCGAGATGCACCCCTTACATGTTGTTGCTAACTATTTATGACGGTTAGTGTTTGTATATGCACTAGAGCTTGTCTCGTTTGGGATGGAGCGTCTCGTGTGGGTTTTATCCTCACGCTTCGGTGCTAAACTTCAGCGCAGTCGCTGTCAAAAAGAGCACTAGTGTATAATTAGGGGTTAGGCGAGTGTCATTAGTGGTGCGTGTGTGGTCGGCGGTCATCCTCAATCGACATGTCAATCAAACCGTCAGTCTTCCAGTGGACGGGGCTTCAGATTCAGTCTTACTGGTGGCATTAAAACTCCACAGATACTTTTTTTAAAGGGATCCTATTACGATTTTCATACTTTAAAACTTACTTTAGCATTTTTATGTTTGTGTTTAAAGTTGAAAAGATTTTTTTAAATATAATACTTTCTAATACTAATACTATTCATATAAATATGTTACCTTTGTCCCACGTTACTTTCATCCTCGCTCTCCCCTACATTGTAATATGTACAGTTGCAATCAGAATTTTTCAACCCCGATTTATTAGCCCCCGTTTATTTTTTTCCCAATTTCTGTTTAACGGAGAGACGATTTTTTCAACACATTTCTAAACATAATAGTTTTAATAACTCATCTCTAATAACTGATTTATTTTATCTTTGACATGATGACAGTAAATAATATTTCACTAGATATTTTTCAAGACACTTCTATACAGCTTAAAGTGACATTTAAAGGCTTAACTAGGTTAATTATTTTAACTAGGCAGGTTAGGGTAATTAGGCAAGTTATTGTTTAATGATGGTTTGTTCTGTAGACTATAGAAAAAATAAATAGCTTAATGGGGTTAATAATTTTGACCTTAAAATGGGTTTTAAAAATTAAAAACTGCTTTTATTCTAGCCAAAATAAAACAAATAAGACTTTCTCCAGAAGAAAAAATATTATCAGACATACTTTGAAAATTTCCTTGTTCTGTTAAACATCATTTGGGAAATATTTAAAAAAGAAAGAAGAAATCTGATTGCAATTCTGATTGCAACTGTACATTTGCAAAAATATTAATAATAATAATAATTTGCAAGTCCTCATTACCTATGTTTCCATCTTACATTTTCTAAAACTTGTTTTAAAGTTAGTGAAAAATATTGTTTTAGGGGTGTAATTAATATCCTGCTGCTCTTTGGATGAGGGATTCATGTAGATATGTAAAAAAGTCCAAGGCACTCGAAAAGTAGGTGGAAAACATTAAAAGCCTTGGTAAGACTTTAGTTTTACTAACACTACTAGCTTAATAACCTACTATTAGCTGTTTATATATAGTTTAGGTTTTGGGTAGGATTAGGCTAATAATGAACCGTTAATATCTTAATAACAGGCAGGTAATAAACCAGTAGTTAATAACATCAATTGTGACCTAATCTAAAGGGTTACCAAAGCCTTTTATTGACATGACGCTATATAGGCTGTATCGACACTCAATAAAGGCTTTTTAACTTTTTCATCTGCTTTTCGAGTGTCTCAGACTTTTTTTTTAGGTATTAATCAGTGGTAGATTGTATATAAATATGATAATACACTTATTAAATGGTAAATGAATTAACTGAAACTTTTTTTGTGCTGTTATAGCCTGGAAAGCAAATGTTGTCAGGGATTCGAGAAAATCGTTTTGTTACCTTTGTCCCACGTTACTTTCATCCCCGCTCTCCCCTACATTATAATTTGTACATTTGCAAAAATATTATTAATAATAATAATAATAATTTGCAAGTCCTCATTACTTATGTTTCCATCTTACATTTTCTAAAACTTGTTTTAAAGTTGGACAAAAATATTTAGAATCAAAACAAAGAGTGTTTTAGGGGTGTAATTAATGTTTTGGTGCTTTTTGGATGAGGGATTCATGTAGATATGTAAAAAATCATAAGTCCAAGGTATTTAAAAAGTAGGTGGAAAACATTAAAT